>OZ005660.1:97883000-98238000 GCA_963930645.1 Salticus scenicus
GTGTATAAATTCTCATTCCATTTGAATAAGGTATTTAGACACTGTAACACTTTAAATAATTTGGGCCCAATGGGAAATAAGGATAAAGAATATTTGTTTGTGTCCCCGTTAAAATTTATAAGTGCTAGATTCACCAAAATCGGTTAGGTTCTTGCTGCAGTGGCGCAGTTCGTACACATAATAGGCGAGACGTATTAATCCTGGACGGTAGGTCTAGCACCCGAACCCTACCCACCAGCTCCTCGATGTGCTTTTCTAGTCAATTTTGTCCTTTTATTACTTCCGGTGTGAGCCATTTTTAAGCTATTGTATAGCTTTTATCGCGGGCTTTGAGCACGGCGACTGAATCGAAAAATTCCGTAACGAAAAAAAAACCTAACACAGTTCGGTAGACTTCGGCTGTACGAAGCTCGCACAGATCGAGACGAGCTGCTCCGAAATCGGACGAATACATAAGCAGCTGTTTGTGAGAAAGTATATAGGTGTATAGGTATCTATCATCTATGTACAACAGTGAATAGCTGTACGCGTAAAATTTGTGTATAAAGTACATCAGATAAAACTTGAATATCTCCATTCGACTTGCAGGCCTTTAAAACCTATTAAATACCTTTTCTCTATTAAAATTTGTTTTCTTATCATTATTGATATCTTATTCATTAATATCAAAGAAAAACCTTGAATATCCCCATTCGACTTGCAGGCCTTTAAAACCTATTAAATACCTTTTCTCTATTAAAATTTGTTTTCTTATCGGTCACCACGCTCAAAAAGTGTAACTTGAATTAATATCAAAGAAAAAACTTGAATATCCCCATTCGACATGCAGGTCTTTAAAACCTATTAAAATACCTTTTCTCTATTAAAATTCCTTTTCTTATCATTATTGTTATCTTATTCATTAATATCAAAGAAAAAACTTGAATATCCCCATTCGACTTGCAGGCCTTTAAAACCTATTAAAAACGTTTTCTCTATTAAAATTTGTTTTCTTATCGGTCACCACGCTCAAAAAGTGTAACTTGAATTAATATCAAAGAAAAAACTTTAATATCCCCATTCGACTTGCAGGCCTTTAAAACCTATTAAATACCTTTTCTCTATTAAAATTTGTTTTCTTATCGGTCACCATGCTCAAAAAGTGTAACTTGAATTAATATCAAAGAAAAAACTTGAATATCCCCATTCGACTTGCAGGCCTTTAAAACCTATTAAATACCTTTTCTCTATTAAAATTTGTTTTCTTATCGGTCACCATGCTCAAAAAGTGTAACTTGAATTAATATCAAAGAAAAAAATTGAATATCCCCATTCGACTTGCAGACCTTTAAAACCTATTAAAATACCTTTTCTCTATTAAAATTTGTTTTCTTATCATTATTGTTATCTTATCATTATTGTTATCTTATTCATTAATATCAAAGAAAAACCTTGAAAATCCCCATTCGACTTGCAGGCCTTTAAAACCTATTAAATACATTTTCTCTATTAAAATTTGTTTTATATCGGTCACCACGCTCAAAAAGCGTAACTTGAATTAATATCAAAGAAAAAACTTGAATATCCCCATTCGACTTGCAGACCTTTAAAACCTATTAAATACCTTTTCTCTATTAAAATTTGTTTTCTTATCGGTCACCACGCTCAAAAAGTGTAACTTGAATTAATATCAAAGAAAAAACTTTAATATCCCCATTAGACTTGCAGGCCTTTAAAACCTATTAAATACCTTTTCTCTATTAAAATTTGTTTTCTTATCGGTCACCATGCTCAAAAAGTGTAACTTGAATAAATATCAAAGAAAAAAATTGAATATCCCCATTCGACTTGCAGACCTTTAAAACCTATTAAAATACCTTTTCTCTATTAAAATTTGTTTTCTTATCATTATTGTTATCTTATCATTATTGTTATCTTATTCATTAATATCAAAGAAAAACCTTGAATATCCCCATTCGACTTGCAGGCCTTTAAAACCTATTAAATACATTTTCTCTATTAAAATTTGTTTTATATCGGTCACCACGCTCAAAAAGTGTAACTTGAATTAATATCAAAGAAAAAACTTGAATATCCCCATTCGACTTGCAGACCTTTAAAACCTATTAAATACCTTTTCTCTATTAAAATTTGTTTTCTTATCGGTCACCACGCTCAAAAAGTGTAACTTGGATTAATATCAAAGAAAAAACTTGAATATCCCCATTCGACTTGCAGGCCTTTAAAACCTATTAAATACCTTTTCTCTATTAAAATTTGTTTTCTTATCGGTAAACCACGCTCAAAAAGTGTAACTTGAATTAATATCAAAGAAAAAAATTGAATATCCCCATTCGACTTACAGGCCTTTAAAACCTATTAAAATACCTTTTCTCTATTAAAATTTGTTTTCTTATCATTATTGTTATCTTATCATTATTGCTATCTTATTCATTAATATCAAAGAAAAAACTTGAATGGCCCCATTCGACTTGCAGGCCTTTAAAACCTATTAAATACCTTTTCTCTATTAAAATTTGTTTTATATCGGTCACCACGCTCAAAAAGTGTAACTTGAATTAATATCAAAGAAAAAACTTGAATATCCCCATTCGACTTGCAGGCCTTTAAAACCTATTAAAATACCTATTCTCTATTAAAATTTGTTTTCTTATCATTATTGTTATCTTATCATTATTGTTATCTTATTCATTAATATCAAAGAAAAAACTTGAATGTCCCCATTCGACTTGCAGGCCTTTAAAACCTATTAATACCTTTTCTCTATTAAAATTTGCTTTCTTATCGGTCACCACGCTCAAAAAGTGTAACTTGAATTAATATCAAAGAAAAAACTTGAATATCCCCATTCGACTTGCAGGCCTTTAAAGCCTATTAAATACCTTCTCTCTATTAAAATTTGTTTTCTTATCGGTCACCACGCTCAAAAAGTGTAACTTGAATTAATATCAAAGAAAAAACTTGAATATCCCCATTCGACTTGCAGGCCTTTAAAACCTATTAAATACCTTTTCTCTATTAAAATTTGTTTTCTTATCGGTCACCACGCTCTAAAAGTGTAACTTGAATTAATATCAAAGAAAAAACTTGAATATCCCCATTCGACTTGCAGGCCTTTAAAACCTATTAAATACCTTTTCTCTATTAAAATTTGTTTTCTTATCGGTCACCACGCTCAAAAAGTGTAACTTGAATTAATATCAAAGAAAAAAACTTGAATATCCCCATTCGACTTGCAGGCCTTTAAAACCTATTAAATACCTTTTCTCTATTAAAATTTGTTTTCTTATCGGTCACCACGCTCAAAAAGTGTAACTTGAAATTATATCAAAGAAAAAACTTGAATATCCCCATTCGACTTGCAGGCCTTTAAAAACCTATTAAAATACCTTTTCTCAAAAAATTGAGTTAGATCATTCAAATTTGGTACATCGAGGTTTTCGATACCTACAAATCGATTGCGGATATTTTTGATATATTCTCATTGCGGATATATTCTCATTTATTCAATAAAAGAAAAAAATTTGTTTTCTTATCGGTCACCACGCTCAAAAAGTGTAACTTGAATTAATATCAAAGAAAAAACTTGAATTAATATCAAAGAAAAAAAAATACTGCATAAATAAAATAAATAAATAATTATAATTGCATAAGTTGATAAAAAATGCTATGCAATAGCTTTACCGCGGCAGTCCTCGAGTGCCACACGATTTTTTTTTTTTTTTTTTTTATAACACACTTGACATTGTGAGTTTTTTTGGTTTTCGTCCCATGCTATTTCTATGGAATTTTTAACTTTTACCCCCTCTCTTTTTCTACATTCTAACGTGCGGTGGAAATTGCGATGATGGAAAAGACATCGAGGAGTGGGTGGGTAGGGCTGGGAAGTTAGACCTATTATGCTGGGAGGAAAATCATAATTTTTAAATTTACATTAATACATTACATTACATTTTAATTAATAACATACATATCAACTTTAAGCTTGTTCAAATACTGGGGAAAAAATTACATCTAGGATCTAAATTGTGGCGCTAGCAAAAATAGTTCCATGTCATCCTTATAAATTCTAGCTCTCTGTACTAGCGAATTCTAAAAACCCCTATTAGAATTCTACAGAGTTTTCTTATATTGTGGTGACCAATCTCATTTTAAAATCTCTCTAAATAAATGCGAACAGAAGAAGCGAGGTTTAGTAACTATAATTTTGCTTTATAACCCACTTTTAGGAAATCAAGCGATAATTTCTCGCGATACGAAGGATTCATAATATTCATAATATTGTTTCACATTTAGAAAAGTATAGACTAGAAATTCCTGATCATTTTGTCTATCCTGGTTATTTGTTTACCTTATACGCATAACTCGGAAATATATATTTCTAGTTTAGGGATCCAGAAAATGACTACTTATTCGTTCTGGATGAAAACGTGTTCAAGGAAGGATTGCTCCGTTACTATGCCAACACCCGACGCTTTTGGTCTCATTGCGGAATGAAATCGTCTGCTCAATGTATGTCTCCTATAACACGATTTTCTATTACGCGGAACGTGTCCCCCGCGTTATACGAGAGTCTACTGTATATATATATATAATTTGATTTTAATTTAATTCCTTTACAACACTCAGATAATGAAAGATAGATGAAAATACCAATTATGAAATTTTAAATGAGATGTATTTCGAATAAAATTATTGTCACGATGATAATTTAAGTACACTGAGTAGTAAAAACATGTTAAAGTACTTACGCAGAAGAGAAATGACACACATATCACATAAGCCTAACGATGAGATAATTTTCATAGTCCATTCATCCAATAGAAACATTCATCAAATAATATAAATGGAAAGAGATAAATTAACCAAAAGGATCTGTTAAAGAGAATTCATGAAATGAAAAATAGAATTTTAAATGCTGAAAACCAGAAATGATCACTCATCAGGAAACTTGCATCTCTGTCAGCATTATGCAAGATTTCGGATCGCTGTATAGCTAGTTCAAGCAATATACAACTCAAGTCTTTATCTTGCAACAAAACAAAGTAAAAAATCTGATGTGGGCACCACATGACTTCCTTATACACTTTTAGAAGTATACATAATGTTAAAAAATATTGTCACTGGACCCGAAATAGTTGGCTAAAAGTATTTTTTAAAAAATGTATGCATACGTAAAAAAAAAAAAAAAAAAAATAAAAATAAAATTGTGCCTTGAGGGGACTCATTTTAAAGTTGTGCCTTGGGGGGGGGGACTCATGTCAAAGTTGTGCCTTGGGGGGACTCATGTCAAAGTTGTGCCTTGGGGGGACTCATGTCAAAGTTGTACCTTGGGGGGGGGACTCATGTCAAAGTTGGGCCTTGGGGGGACTCATGTCAAAGTTGGGCCTTGAGGGGACTCATTTCAAAGTTGCGCCTTGGGGGGACTCATGTCAAAGTTGTGCCTTGGGGGGACTCATGTCAAAGTTGTACCTTGGGGGGGACTCATGTGCTTTGGGGGGACTCATGTCAAAGTTATGCCTTGGGGGGACTCATGTCAAAGTTGTGCCTTGGGGAAGGGACTCATGTCAAAGTTGTGCCTTGGGGGGGACTCATGTCAAAGTTGTGCCTTGGGGGGGATTCATGTCAACGTTGTATCTTAAGGGGGACTCATGTCAAAGTTGTGGGGACATGTTAAAGTTGTGCCTTGGGGGGGGACTTCGGATCCGAAACAATTGGATAAAAGTGTTTAAAAAATGTATTTTCACCGTGTTTCTGAACTATTCCGGAAGTTTCAAATCTCTAACTAGTCGGGAAGTTAGTTAAATAATTTTTCTGTTGAATCATATAAACGCTGCTGAAGGCAGCAGTGACACGAAGCAATTGGCTAAAAATATTTAAAAAATGCATTGTCACCGTGTTCTGAGCTTTTCTGGAAGTTTTAAATGTCTAGCAAGTCGGGAAGTTAGTTAAAAATCGATTGCAAGATTTGTACTGGTAACGCTGCCGAAGGCAACAGGAATCGGAAACAGTTGGCCAAAAATATAAAAAAAACGCATTGTCAACGTGTTCTGAGCTTTTCTGAAAGTTTCAAATGTCTAGCTAGTCGGGAAGTCAGTTAAATTGCAAGATTTGTCCAAACCGTTTTTGAGTTATTACCGTTTTTTGATACATTATGGCCAAAACCAATGTATTTTTGGTCATTATGAACCTAATTTTCCTAAATATCTCCAAAATGGAAAATCATACAAAGTCCAAAAAGGGAGGTGCAGAACTATATGTTATGACAAACCTATGTACCAATTCGCAACTTTCTACGTTCAACCGTTTTTGAGTTATTACCGTTTTTTGATACATTATGGCCAAAACCTATGTATTTTTGTCATTATGAACCTAATTTTCCTAAATATCTGCATAACGAAAAATCATACAAAGTCCAAAAAGGGAGGTGCACAACTAGATGTTATAACAAACCTATGTACCAATTCGCAACTTTCTACGTCCAACCGTTATTGAGTTATGCGACATACACACACACACACACACACAGACACACACACACACATACAGACGTCACGAAAAATCGTGTAAAACCGCTTATATCTCTAAAACGAGAGCTCGCGTTCAGACGACACTTGCAGGTGTACAACTATACATCATGACAGTCACACGTATAAATTGGCAACATTCAGCGATCATTCGTTTTCGAGCAATGTGAAATACAAAATCCATTTCGCAAATCGGGATTACTATACTTCCTTATACTTTGTATAAGGAAGTAAAAAGGAAATTAGATTAAACAGTAACACAACCATAATTGAAAAATGGAATAAGAATTTTTAATAAGTCCACATGTAACCGATTCCAACAGAGATAGTAGAAATAAACAGGTTGCCAAAACGAACATTAGTGAAAAGAGAAGATTAAAAGTAATGAAACGATTAATCAATCTAGTGTCTTCTGAAATGAAATAAATGAATGCATTAAGTGATAGTTATTAATCTTTAAAATTTAAAAGCTAAAAACACTATTAAAAAAATGATATTTAACAGTGTTATTTAATTTAACGTTAATCTTTTCTATTTTTAGTTTAGACTTAACGTTCAACGTATCGTGAGCTCGCGCCATCTTACGTGAAAAAAGTGATTTACTATTAAGTAATTGTAAAAAATGTACGAATTGACTTCCAATTTTTACTTTAGTTTAATTTTTATTCTTAAGCAATCTCATCTAAAGGCCAACAAGTGATGATTGAGATATTATGATTATGTTTATTGGTGAAATATTATTTTAATTTTAATTATTATTATGTAATATATATATATATATATATATATATATATATATATATATATATATATATATATATATATATATATTCAGTGAACAAAGCGTTTAGACGCTATCATGTTCACTCACATGCATACACACATTTTCATACACGCATACATCATCGTAAAAATAGCAAAAATGAACTCAGGGATCTCAAAACGTATCGATACACTAAAATCTGAACGTTGAATTTTTTGCCCTGATTACAATAATTTAATTACACATATATCTCCTGAAAATAATAAAAATGAACTCCAAATTGCAGCGTATGAATTTAGTGAACTGATATTTTAATGATTTTTTATATTCTGAATTCTTGACTAAATATTGTAGATGGTGATATTTATGCAGCCTTTAAATGTTTCATTCAGATGTGAATGATTTAATAGCCGATGAAAGTTGAAACAGCTTTTCAGCTGTGCAAAGAAGTATGGGGAAACCAAAGGAATTAATTTAAGATTAGAATAAATAACAAGAATGAAAAATTAAGCACTCGCATGGATTATTAACACTTTCCAACTGTCTTGCTCGTTGCATCGTTTAATATTCAGTGTACGGTTCTTTGCGTACATGATCCCACAACGGACACACAGAAGGACAGAAAAATAGACTAATTAGATTCAAATATTTAATGTAAACGAAAATGGAATCTCAGCAATTTCCAGTTGTAGCCTTTAATATATCTGAATATTTTAGTACTACCCTGTGAATCATAAACATAGCCTTTTTCATAGAATATATATATATATATTAGTATATTTTTCATACAATGCCAATTTCAATACGATTTGTGAAACGCAAAGTTATTTAAATATGGTTTATAAAAATGCCTCACATAAAATGTAATGTATATGTATTGGCATTCTTTGGGTATTCATGTGCACAAACCAGCTGTACTATTTATACTATTTTAAGTGTGGAATATGCTACAGGGAATTTGATTAATATATATAATTTTGAAGAAATTCTGAGGGTTATTTGTAGATGCTAGATGCGGGCAGACGAGCAGATAGACAGATGAACACATAGACTAATTCAAATCATAATTTCTTTTAAACATTGTTAGAAACTGTTAAAAAAACTTACTAAATACGAAAATGCAATTACAATGATTTTCAATTGTAGCCCTTATTGTATCTGAATATTTTTGTGTCGCCTGTAAATCTTAATGCTAATTATACTACATTCTACAGTGGTTATCAAATTATTAGGTTTTTTTTTTTCATTTTTTTCCCGATAAAAAAAAAAAAAAAAAAAAAAAAAAAAAAAAACCACTAAGCGAAATGGCTTGGAACTTCAGAGATGCAAGGAACATTTAAAAATTCACATTTTTCACTATCGATTTAGTCCAGAATTCAATTAGGGGAACAACCACAAATTTAAGAAAAGCGAAAATACTTTGGATCACCCTGTATCATGAAAAACAAAAAATGACTTGTAACTTAACACATTGTTGCACATACTATGTACATTATTGACCAATCTTTTTTTTTTTTTTTTTCATATTTAATGACAATTACCTTTGGAAAAAAATTACTCTGAATATTGAGTTGTGCAGAAAAAGGAATGGTTCTCACAATTTTACAGAATAATCATTAGGATGTTAGTAGGTATGCATTTGTGTCGTTTATAACACAATGTCAAAAATATATTAAAAAAATTTCATAGTTTTTTTTTTTTTTTTTTTTTTTTTTCCGTGTGTGTGTGTGTGTGTGTGAGTGAGTGAGTTAGCGATTCTTATTGTTTTCTAATTATTTTTCCTTTTTTTACTGTACAAATTAACTTATTTTTGTAAAATTAACGCATTGCAGGTGGAGATTTGTGGTGACGTTTGACTTTTTCTGAAGCAATGCTTTATTTAAAAAAATTAAAAATTCTTTTGCGCATTCGCATAGTTGCCAACATTCTAATTTATTCCGGAGCATTTTTAGCCCCGCGTTTACTTTGCACCACTTCATTTATAGAATAATATTCTCCAATATAAAAACGTAGTTTCGCATTTTCTCGATAAAATACGAAAAAAATTACTCTTAAAAGTGTATAGAATAAAGGTGGGGCTAAAAATATTTCGGAATAAATTAAAATGTTGGCAACTCTGGTATTATTGTTTGATTTTTTATGTGACGCCAGTATATAGTATATATATACGCCAACGCCAGTAGCACTTACTGGGTGGATTGCTAAAGACAAAATTTCAATGATTTAATGACAGATATGTAAAATCATTTAGCTAAGTAATGTAACGCTTTAAAGAAACAAGTAAAGGCGGTAAAATAGTAAAATAATTTTTCCCTGTTATTTACAGCAATTCCCCCCCCCCCCCTCACTTTAAATCTTGTAATCCAAATTTTTGCATTTTAATATTTTAGGATTCGTGCGTATCAAGTTAAATACAATGTTTTTGAGGAACGCAATAAGGCGGGGCTTGTTCAAAATAGAAATGCATACCTGGTAACATTTATAATTTATTCCGGAGTACTATTACCTTTTTTCATACCAGTATACCTTTTTTTCGCACCAGTATATTTTAAAAGCATTTTTCTTTTTATTTCACCGTAATTACATATTGAAGAAAAGTTCTTGAAAATCATTGTAGTGTGAAAAAAGAGTGAGACAATCAGTATTCCGGAATAAATTAAAAATGTTACCAGGTATGGAAATGCCCAACAACAATAAGTTAACTCTTTTTTCTCAAATACTGAATAATTTTTCCCAGTTATTTCAAGCTAATTTCTTTTTTGTTTCATCTTGTTATCCATATTTTTTGTGTTTGAATGTTGTAGGTACACCTCAAGTTATTTAAATAATCTCAACATATAAAGTCATAGCTGCCAATATTTTAATTTCATAGCCTTCTAAACTAGATGCCTTCCGCGTGTCTCGGAAACTTGGCAACAGTTCAAGCGGTAGACAGCGCCACCTGGTACAGATTGCGCAACTTTTTTATTCAACAGCCACCAAAAATTTTTAAAAGTAGTATGCGATATACATAAGAGGCGAATAGAATCGAAGAAACATCGATTATACATATCATAGATCACTTCTTAAAATTATTGGTGTCAGTTGAATAAAAAAAGTCGCGCAATCTGAACCAGGTGGCGTTGTCTACCGCTTGAACTGTTGTCAAATTTCCGAGCCACGCGGAAGGCATCTATAGCAGAGTTCCCAACTTTTATAATTTATTCACGAGCATTTTTAGTCCCGCCTCTTTTTCATACCGGAAATTTTGAAAAATGATTTTCTTCTTATCTAATCGTTTTTACATATTAAATAGAAATAATCTACAAAATTTCTGGTGCGAAAAGAAGGCAGGGCTAAAAATGCTCGTGAATAAATTATAAGAGATGGGAACGCTAATCTATAGTTTAGGAGGCTATCCACATTTTTTTAAAGAGTAATTTTTTTTTTTTTTAAATCATAGTTATATATTGGAGAAAAATATTCTAAAAATAAAGTGGTTCGAAATATAGGCGGAGCTAAAAATGCACCGAAATAAATTAAAATATTGGCATCTACGTAAAGTAGATTAATAAACTATTTCATTTATATAGATATATAAACCCATTAAAATATCTTATTTTATAAACTGTATTTAGAGGAAACATGGAATTAATCATTCCTTAATATTAGATTTTTCTTAAACTAATGGTAGTTTATTTTTTCGCGAAAGAATGATGATTTTTCTATTGAAGCAAAACAGGGTTTTGCAATTTGAAAATTCTTTATTATACAAAATATATGATAGAAAGAAACGGGCAATCTTTTTTTATACCCAATTAACCCTTCGTGTCACCGTGTTGCATTTCTGGAACACACCAAAAAGTCAAAGTTATTTCTACAGCAAGCTGTGAAATTTAATTTTATTGACTGTTGCTGTCTTGCAACAGTACAGTTACAGGACTGCCAACCATCTCATTAATAAGCGTAGACTTGTTAACGCCCCTTTTCCCACACCACTTTATATTTAGAGCAATTGTCTCCAAATAGTGTTACGATTAAATAAGAATGAAATTACTCTAAAAAATGACTGGTGTACAAAAAAAGGCGGTGACTAAAAGTACTACGCTTCATAATGAGATGGTTGGCAAGCATGCAGTTAACACAAAATGTTTATAAAATTCCCTACAGATGGCGGCGATATTATGTGATGTTTTCCCACCAAAATTTCTTTTATGAAGAAAAACAATTCAAACGTACATTTTCTAAAAGTAAGCCGCTTACATAAACGCAATTTGTGATAAATAAAACATTTTATGAATCAGCCTTCGTTATAACAAAATGAAGAGATTTTTAAAATTTTCATCTAAACTGAAAACTTGAATATTTCGAACATTTTTTGGGTCATTTTCCACGATGTTTCAGATATCCAACAAACACTTTTTGTCAATAAATGTTTAATTTTTTACTTCCATTACCCGACTACCGTAAGTAATGAAAGTATTGTATTCGGCCCAAAAATCTGATATCGAGTTTTCACCTGATTTTCATGTTTTAAGGTCTTCTGGGTCCAAAAAAGTGGTTTTTGGCAATTGGTTAAGTGTGTGCGTGTATGTGTGTGGGGGGAATTTTCTCATTATCATATCTCCAAAACTAATAAAGATAGAACTACAAAACTTCAGAATTGAGGCAGATTTGGTATACAAATATTTTTTCCAGTTTTTGGTGAAAATTGGAAAACCGGAAGGAGGACATCGGGAACCAGAAGGCGAACTATAAGTCCTCACCTCAAAAACAGTTCTAACAATTATTTTCAAAGTTGCTATACAAACACTCTGTTAAATGTCCTTTCGTATAAATTAGTTTGTTAGTTCAGGAAAATTGATAGGCGTCCTGTATAAATAGCTCAATTTCAGGTCTCGCAAGTGCTTTCCTTTAAAAACAGCTGTGAGGATTTTTTCAAACTCTCCATATTAACCCCATTTTAAATGTCTTTTAGAGTGTAATTTTCGTTTTCGGTCAACAATTGGGTATGCCAAGTTTTGTTAAAGGTCGGTATCTCAAAAACGGCTCTAACAATTTTCTTAAAAATTGTTACATAAACCCATTTTAGAAATCCTTTCTCGTATATTATGTGGTTAATACAGAAAAATTAACAGGCATCCTGATTAAGCAGGTCAGTTTTGGAATTCGAAAATTGGTGTTTCAAAAATTGGCTCTACAGATTTTTTTTTTCTTATTTTTTAACTCGCTAAGTAAACTCTGTTTTATAAGTATTTTCATGTTTATCAGCTTTCTCTGACTGAAGTTTTAGGTGCCTAATTTTTTAGGTCAATTTTATCTATACTGGTCCAGGGGTCGCAGCGTTCCTATATTTTTACGATCCTTTTATTATACTCCCACCACATTTTTAAAAAGGAAAATTTTCCCAATAGTTTTCATGCACCACGAAAGATTTTAAGCAAATTTTCTTCGGGAAATTTCTGGTGGAAGTATAATAAAACGATAGTGAAAATATAGGAATGCTGTGACCCCTTCAAACTGTCTCCCAAAAGTGCATATAATACGTGTAACATAGCTGTCAATATTTTAATTTATTCCGGAGCATTTTTAGCTCCGCCTTTATTTCGCACCACTTTATTTTTAGAATATTTTTCTCCAATATATAACTATGATAAAATAAGAAAAATTTACTCTCTAAAAAAAAGTGATATAATAAAGGTGAAGCTGAAAATCCTCCGGAATAAATTTAAATATTGGCAGTTAAGCGTGTAATAGTGGATAATGGAAGTCGTGTGATTGTTTTACACCAGATTTTTGTACAATGTTTTTAAAACTACTTTTTATATGCTTCAGGTAACATATTGAAACATATGGGTGAGTATTTTTTAAATCTGAGATCTAACAATAACATACTTGTACAAGTGCTACAATGCAAATTGCGTTGCCGCTTTGTTTGCATTGCAGCACTCTGTTTGCCTGACGAATGGTCGTGTTTTCTTTCGACCCGAAACAACTGTTGCGAGTTCTTGCATTTTATGGTGTTTATTCAAAGTTTTGTACTTATTAACAGCTATGCGTCGAAATGACGCAGTGTTTGAATTTAATTAAAATCAAAATAATTTTTATAGCATTTTAGAATGACGTCATTTTCAGAAAATCTCCCAAATAAGGCACTATCGTCTTTGAAAACGACGTCTATTCTTAGAAGTCAGATGATGGAAAATGTACATTTTAATTGAAAAAACTGCTCCGCTTTACTATTTTTGTATGGGGGGGGGTTAATTTACTGTCGATAGAATAAGTAGTAAGAAGTAGCAATCAACTCCAAATTATAATATAATATCAGAAGCCTTTTGCATTTTACAGATAAATATTTTATTCGTCTGCATCACAAATGCAAACTCTTTTCTTAAAACATGATTTTTTTTAAAAGTGTTGTCATTTGAGAGTTATGTTTTACAAAATGAATTATTTAAAAAATAATTCATTTGTAGCAAACGGTAACTCTTCATATTTTCGAGGCTTGTTGAAAAAAAAAATTAAACTAGTATGTTGTGGCCATCCCAAGACTTTCTTCTATCTCTTCCTATACAAATTGACTAAGGGCAAATAATTTATTAAAACAATTATTTATTAAAATTATCTAACATGATGAATGAAAATGATTTTAATCTTAGAGAAAAATAACACTAAATATCCAAAGAAAGGCAGTTTTATTGTCTACAAATAACATCTTTAAAAATGCGTTTTTATAATGGTTATCTCACACATCAAGTTTCGTACAGTTATATGCCATACAAGTTGAGATATAGTCTTCCCGTTATCGAGGAAATTTCCGGTATTGCAGCGCCATCTTTTGGCCATCAAGCATCCAACTTGAATCAGCATAATGTTTCATAATGTCCTTCTCACATATCAAGTTTTGTTTGATTATACGCAATAGAACCAGAGATATGGCCTTTCTTGAAATTGCAGAAATCGCTGTGTAGCAGCGCCACTAAAAGTTGGTAGGCACTAATTTAGGTCAAGGTACATCTACATCCATATATATATATATATATATATATAAGCAATATCGTTTTACGAAATCGATGCAGCTTTCACAGTTTTATGAAGTACTCGCCCCTTGATAAGTATACTTCTAATTATAAGTATTTATATCCAATTAATTCTGTGGTTAATTATTTGTTTTCATTGTCATTAGTTTAATGGTCCTTTTTTATTATCATTCAGGTCGGCGTATGTATTTTAAGTTATTATTGTAACTCATTGTTTCTTAATCTATATCGCAATTTTTTGTGTCAGTCTTTCCTCTATGTTAAATTCAGTTCTATATTTTTGTGTGCTGTTATTGTTTTAGTTCTATTAATTGCTAAATTTTAAGATTAAATTTTATTACGTTATCTGTTATATATATATGCAATTCTGTGACGTAGTTCCGGAGATAATTTTTTTGTGATACACACACAGGCAGACATTTTCTAAAAATGGTAAAATAGTGTTCTAGATCTCTCAAAACATGTAAATCCGTCGAAAACTGGAAGTCGAAAATTTTTGAGAATCCAATACTTTCTTCTATTGAATATAGAAGAAAGTAAAAAATGAGCCTTAATATAATAAAAGTGATTCATTTAAATATAGCGACGAGCGAAGCAAGTCAAAACCACCTAATATCATCATAAAATTTTAAAGTGACTTTACTCGATTTTCCGAACAGCATTTTAAAAGTCTCGCGCGACTGAGCAGGGGAAAAATATTTTTTTTAAACATATTCTTAAATTGAGGAAACACGCATATGTATGTATAAATATATATATATATATATATTTCCTTTATGAAATGAAAACAGTCATCATAAAACTGTTCGCAAAAATTCTTACTAGAATATCTAAACAAATCTCGGCATTTTTAACAATACTAAAAATTGAGTTAAGAAAGATAGAAATCAGTCATAAATCAGGCATATTTAAAACATATATATACTAAGTATTAGCCATTTACATACCGTAATGGCCTAGCACATTCTAGAATTTTTTGTAATAAAGATATGCGGAAAAAATGTCGACTTTTTTAAATACTTGTCGGTCATAGGTTATCATTAAAGGGACATGTATTTTCTGATTTTTATCAACGTAATTTTAAACCATACGATTACATGAGGATTTTTGATTTGCCATTATCAGTAGAATGATCTTCTCTTTTTATTAAGTAAGATAAAAATTATGCGTTTTCTACAGAAATGCCAGTTTAAAATCACATAAAGATAAACGGATTAGGAAAAAGAATATTAAATTAATGGAGCTGTGACATGAATTTATATTTAGACAATTAGTTTTTTTTTTTCTTTTTTTTTTTTTTCATATTACCATGTTTTTATTACCTTCTATTATTGTTTGTTTGTTTGCCTGGTACAAATCTTGCAATCTATTTTTAACTAACTTCCCTACTAGCTAGACATTTGAAACTTTCACTGTAGCTCAGAACCCGTTGACAACACAATACCTCGAAATCAGATTTTCGAATAGTTTTCTTTTAATTAATTAAAATATGAAAATAATAAGCTCCTAATAGCAATAAAAATAGTCATTAAAATATTAGCTATAATTTAATTGTTGTCAAAAAAAATTTACGAGTTCATTTTCTTGCGACATAAAAATAAATACATTTAATTAAACGTGAGCGTTAAAAAATTGTAAAAAGTTAAATTATGCATCTGGCAAAAATTGATGTCATTATCACTTTAAAGAATTTTCTACACATTGATAAAGTGTTAATGTAGTTCTTGATGCAAATATATGTTGTTCTGAAAGGAATAATATTTTATTTTTAAAACCAACTTTTTTTTAAAATTCAAATTTCCCGTAACTCTTTAACCAATCACATTAGAACGTCCATCTTTGGAATATCGATAATAAGGATTTTCTCGCCAAAAGTCGTCAAAAAAATCGCCAAGGGCAAAAACTCGCCAAATTTGTCGCCAAAACCATTACCTGCCTATTGGAGCTTTTTAATGCGTTTTAAAGGAAAATTAAGCTATTTTAACGCGAAAAAGAGCTGGAAAAGCAGAAAATTGACATTTTATCATCTTACTAAGACTCTTTGAAAGAATTGATACAAAAATAAATACAATTATTTACAATTTTGTAACAATACGCATTGATAAAGTGCTAATGTAGTTAGTTCTATAGCTATGATTCAACAGAAAATTTAAAAACATGGTTTATAAAAAGTTTTTTATCTTATAATTATTTTGTACCAATTTTCTTAATGTGCATGGCAAAATTTCTTGTAATCAGATATATCTGAAATCTTTGATGAAAAACTGTATGATATGATCATCTCAAAACATTATATACTAGAAAACCTGTGCGAAACTTCCGCATTTTATTTCTTTCCTTATTTACCTTTAAAATTTGAAACTCATAAATATTATATCATTTTTACCACCTAATTAAAATTTTAATTTACAAAAAGCGAAATTATTATTAGAACCAAATTAGCACCGTGCAACAGTGGAACCAAAATCATTCAAAGAAAAGTTTTACAATAAAATTCATGGTCGACGACCCAGATTTCATTCTTCCTTTTTTAATACAGGACCCCCATGGCGTCTTTTAAACTTTTGTCGCCCTGTTGGCGATCTCTTTTTATTTATTTATTTTGGCACAATTTTTCGTTAAAAAAAATCTAATTTCTTTTTTGATTATACCTTTTATGATTGTGTTTTTTAGTCAATTTATGATAATAATTCATATTCTGCATATATGTTTAAAGTATTGGTAAGTTTTAAATGGCGCTTGCAAGGATTCTGAAGATGCAAATTTTAAAAATGCATTTTTCCATAAAATAATCTTATCATACAAATGTCGTCAATTTTTCCTATTAGATCATTGACCTGAGTCCGCGTCTTAAATATTGTCCATTTTATAAATTTTTTTACTAGCAAACCTGTGCGAAATATTCGCACTTTATTTCTTTTCTTATTTACATTTAAAATTTGAAACTCATAAATGTTATACCAATTTCACCCCCTAATTAAAATTCTAATTTACCAGAAGCCAAATTATTATTAAAACCAATTTAATATTGCACAATAGTGAAACCAAAATCATTCAAAGAAAGGTTTCCAAATAAAATTCATGGTTCACGACCCAATTTTCATACTTCCATAGGCAGTACAGTTTTAATATAGGACTCCCACGACGCCTTTTAAATTTTTGTCGTCATGTTGGCGATGACTTTTTATTAATTTTGGTATATATTACTATTGGATGTAACACATACAACAATAATGCCAATAAATTGTTTCTTGATATACATTATGGTTATTTACCTTCTTATTTAGATGAAAAGTTGACTCATCGGCGAACACAACACGATCAAGAAAGTCACATCTTCCCGCTCAAACACTTCACTTGCAAAGTTGAAACGTACACCATAGTTATCTGGCCTTAAATCTTGTACTAACTGTAACCGGTATGGACGCATGTATAAACGTTTTCTTAAAACCTTCCACGCTGTCGTCTTTGGCAACTGAAGTTCAAGACCTGCTTTCTGAACAGATTTCTTAGGACTACGCAGGTAAGATTTTCTGACACTGTCAACATCCTGTTAACACACTTTTGGTCGTCCCGTGTTTCTTCCTTTACAAACACATCCGGTCGTTTCGAATTGCCTATACCATCAGCGGATGTTTTTGCCACATGGGAGATCACATTTAAACTTTAAATGAAACGCACGTTAAACTGAAATCACAGATTGACTTTTAGCAAATTGCAGAACATAAAACGCTTTAAGCTCAGAAGTAGCCATTTTGCGTGTGGGGTGCTGCAAGCGAGAAAACAGCAAAACAGTACTCGCACATGCACTTATATAAAACTGTTTGAGTTACTCTTCAATTGTAACCTTGAACCAACTCTACAACGCTTATAGTTGATTGTATTAAAATTTATAACTGAGACATTCTTTTATGAACATACTGTACTATCGTCACACAAATTCATCCACAAATTGAACTGGGTCTATGTTAACATATCCTAAAGTTCATTCGGTTCATTTAACGATACAGAGTGATCATAAACATTATTGATTTTGCTCAATTTGTTTCCGGCCCCCTAAATGTTGTTTTAAACCAATCTTCACAAAAAAAAAAAAAAAAAACAATGAGGAAGACCCAGTTCTTTAAATAACCAATGTTTGAAAACATTCCATCAATAGAATAAGTTTTTAAATTGAAAAAGACTAATCGCTTGCAAATCTTGCTAAACTTTTGAGCAGGAGTGTAGAATGCAAGAAAACAGATGATAAAATACCATCATATCCGCAAAAATATAAAATTTATATATAACCAGCAATATTCTTATTGAAGATACACTACCTTTCCATAAATGACCGGACACTTTCGATTTCAGACGATTTTTGAATTATCTCAAAAAGTATACTGAACAAATTATCTTGAAACTTCAGGAGTGTGAAGAACATGTTACACTTCATATATTTCAGTGAAAATTTTGCCCCGAAAGTGAAAGGGAGACCAGTAAAAAATTAAAGAAAAATGAAAATGTTTTGGCATTATCTCGTAAAAAGTAATGTTTGAAGTGCAATCTGGCGGTAGCATGTGATTTATGGGGCTCTTTCTTATTACCTGTATAATTTTTCATGCCTCTACCGCATGTAATCAGGAAGATATGACGTTCTTTTTTTTTTTATTACAAAAAAAAAAAAAAAAAAGGTCACTTTTTTAACTATAACACGCAAGGTATTCAATCTACTGCAAAGCCATTTTCAGAAAACTTGACATGCAATGTTAGACCATACCCAGACAGCACGTCGCCTCCCCAGGATATCTTCAAGATGTCTTCTGGATGACAAGACATCCCAGAAACGTCCTTAAGATGTACTGTGGATAAGTTAAGCCTAACTGTGCTGTTAGGGTAGCCCCCTTAACTATATGCTTGTCGCGGGGCTCGGAAACTTAGCAACAGCTGAAGCGGTAGACAGCGCCACCTGGTACAGATTACGTGATTTTTTTTATTCAACTGTCACCAATAATTTCAAGAAGTGATTATATGATATATATAATCGACGTTTATTCGATTCTATTCGCCTTTTATGTATATCATGTCCCACTTTTAAAAGTTTTTGGTGGCTTTTGAATAAAAAAGTCGTGCAATCTGTACCAGGTGGCGCTGTCTACCGCTTCAACTGTTGCCAAGTTTTCGAGCCACGCGACAGGCATCTAGTTTAGGAGGCTATGGTTAGACACATTATACTGCAGTCAGAATGAAAACATATTAAATATCTAATGAAATATGTGCATTTTGACTAAATAATGTTTAACTGCTCCTGCACAATATTTAGCGAAATTTCATCTGTATAATTTAATAGCCAAATGTATTGAGCTATTTATATAAAAATATTCTTCCATATACAATCTATTCTTCCATTATAAAGACATGCAGTAACTGTGCTTCATTCCCTAGCATCATTTTCTAAATTCATTTTTAAAGATTTCTTTGGTATAGCTTTAGTACAGGAGCCCCTTGGAGGCTTTTAAATTTATGTAGTCATTGTGGCGTGAATTAAAATGGCTATCGCAACTGCATAAGTAAAGATCTTAGTGAGAAACATCCGAGCTACTTCAGTGCCAAATTACAAATTTCGTCAACAGGTTCTATGCTCATACTGTTCCATTTCTTTAGCACGATTTTCCTCATTTTTATTATTTTTTATCAATATATATACTAGTATTTCACATACATATATATATAATGTATTAATTACTGGATAAGAGAGAGATGACAGGCGTAGCATACAATGACGACTAGGATTTTTTTCAGGAAACATCTTTATTGCTTCGTTATTTCTAAATCGAGACAGTGTAAGGCGAATGGAGTCTTAATCCGACACTCTGCCAATCCACGGGCGGCTCAAGTGGCGCCCCGGGCCGCAGCATCTGTTGGGAAGGCCTGTAGAAACTACGTAATTTCGGAAGGAACGACCAACGATAAGTTTATTAGCAATAGAAAAGCGTGGCAAGAAGTGTCCGTTTGTTTAATGTTTGGGCTTTTATACCTAATTTTCTGAGCTGCTGATTGGTTCTTTAAATCGTCCGCGCTCTTAAAAGGGATTTCTTGGATTAATTAATATGCAGCTCAATGCCGAAAGAGTTGCAAATTGCATTAACGTCAGCGAATTTGGACTTATAATTTCGTTCCTTTTCTGATTTCTGAGTTATAAAGTCTTCTGCTAGGAAACAATCTTTAAAGGGGCAAGTACGAATTATTCGCGATTATAATTTCGACTAGCGATTTTTACACTTTTAATTTGGGTTTTTTACTAATTTAAATTTATTTACTTTTATCCCTTTCATATATATATATATATATATATATATATATATATATATATATATATTTCTACGTTCATTTTTTTTTTCTTCAACATAAAAAGAAATATATTTGTTTTTTTTATTTATCTAATTTTGGCAACTTTTTTTTTTCTTTTTAAATAATTTTGAAGCTAATATGGTGCTTTATTTAATACCTTTTGAAGCAATTATCCGATTGAACTTAAAAGTACTACTTTAATTGCTCTGTGCCTCGATTCATAAGTGTACCAATTTTTGGTAAAATCTAATAATTCAGATAGATACATTGACAAACTTTCAGCTTTATATATTTAGATAAAAAACAAAAATGTTTGCACGTTTATTCAAGGTGGCAGATAAAAATTGATAACGAAGTATTGCGTTCAGACAAAGGTCTGAAAGAAGTAGCACGACCTCTCGTACTAATAATGATAGAACCTTTCCCATATTTGCCAACATCCTTATTAATATTCCTCAGTATTGTTAGTCCCGCCCTTTTTTTCATAACATTAAATTTTTAGAATAAAAGTCTCCAAGTGTAATATCTATTAAATAAGAAGAATAATACTCTAAAAAAAATACTGGTGTGGGAAAAAAAAAAAAAAAAAAGGTGGGGCTAACAATTTTACGGAATATTAATTAGGATGTTGGCAAGTATGTTCTTCATAAATAACCGGATATTTTCGATTTCAGACGTTTTATCAAATATCTCAAAAAGTACTTGACGAATTTGAAACTTAAGGAGTATTAAGAACATGTTATACCTCATATATTTCAGCAAAAGTTTCGCCTCACAAGCAAAAAGTCGATCAGTAAAAAAATAAATAAATATAAATGCTTGGGGTCACCCAGTAAAAAATAATACTTGAAATGTGTTCTGAATGTGGCATGTAGAAGCTTCTTCTAATTATCTGCATAAATTTTCATAAGGCTTCCACATATATCCATGAAATGGAGATATAAAGATTTCTTTAACAAATTAAAAATGGCGAATTTAAACTATAAGATAGAAATAAAATATATTTAATTTAGAATCAAAATACATATTAAATTAGAATTAAAATATAAACACATTAAACTAAAATGTTACAGACAACTGATAATGCCTGCTTAATAACGGCTAATAAACTATTCATTCATTAAAAAATACTCAAATAAAATTATAAAATTATAGAAACAAAGTAATTTTTATGTTGATTTTTTAAAAACATATCTGCAATTTAAAATTGTTTTACTGTACAGGGAATTTTTCTTCTTTTCTTTTTTCTTTTTAACTTACCTGTGTCTAAAAAAAAAAAAAAAAAAAAAAAATTCTTTAATTAGCAATCAGGTAGTATAAAAATGTGTAAGATTATGACTATATTTATGTATTCAGTGCTCAATTAAAATGATTTTAAACTGCATTCCACATGAAATGTAGAAATAAGGTACAGTAAAATTTTATTTTAAAACTAAAACTAAAACCAGAAAAATGTCCGGACTTTCGGGGTTCAACTGTATTTGTTTGGGGTTTTTACGTAAGTAGCTCTATATTTTTGGCTAATAAATTATGCAAATGAAATTTCGTTAAAACTTACACATGCATAGTTAAAAATTGTATAATAAAAATGTTCGTATTTTATTAGGTATTCGATATTTTTGCACGCTGATAGCAGTATATTGGGTTGAATGTAGACTATCCAATTTCTTAAAAATAGCTTTGTACCGCATTTAATACACGTCTGCTATAATTATAAAAAGGTGGCAATTTTTAAAGAAGCCGTTATATCTCTATAAATATATGTGTTAGTCTCATAAAAAACCATTGATGCCAACATTTTAATTTATGCCGGAATATTTTAAGCCCCTCCTTTATTTCATACCACTTATTTTTAAGAGTACTTTATTCATATTTCATCGGAGTTATATACTGGAGAAAATTTTTCTATAAATAAAATGGTGCGTAATAAAGGCGGGGCTAAAATTACTCTAGAATAAATTAAAATGTTGGCGTCTATGTAAAAACTGGTACAGATAGGAAGAAGAATACTTATAATCGCAGCCAGAACGTATTTCAAGCATTACGTTTTATAGAGTGATTGTTAACCCCGCCTTCTTTTTCACACCAGTATCTTTTTAGAGTATTTTTTTTCTTTTTATTTAATCGCAATAACATTTTGAGAATATTACTCTAAAAGTTTACTGGTATGAAAAAAAGAGTGGGACTAATAACATTACGGAATATTAATTAGGATGTTGGCAAGTATGAAAATAATAACATGTGATCTTCAGTTTCACCAAAATCAATATCATACTTGCCAACATCCTTATTAATATTTCGTAATATTATTAGTCCCGCCCTTTTTTTCACACAAGTAAATTTTTAGAATAATATTCTTTGCAACTTCGAGGGAGTGACGGAGTGTCGAGTACCCGGGGTCAAAATTAACACGACCCCACACCTCAGCGAGCCAGAGAAATGGTAACAGAATAAATAAAATTTACCTGACATAAAAAAAAAAAAAAAAAAAAAAAACTGTTCATAGACGCCATTCGGACGGGAAGTAAAAAAGTGATACAGGAGAAGAGAGTAGGTCATTGCAAGTTTAAAGAGCACCAGACTCCCTAAGGGAGAGAAGTGTTCTGTTCACCGAAGGTTTCCTGGAGAATATTTAATTTTTCTAGTAAATTATTTGTGTTTTGCATTTTACTTTTGGCTAATTTGAGTTTATTGAGAAGTTCGACAAAGGAATTAACTTGAAATTCCGAAGCGATAGCGTTTAATATTTCCTTGAGTTCGGCTAAAGGACTTGAAGTACCTCTTTTTAGATGAGAGGGCGTGGCTATAGCTGCGAAGGAAATTTCGGATTGGACGGTGGGATAATGATTGATAGGACGAATATTTTTGGTAAAAACAGATTTATTGCGGTTTTCTGGAAATTTAGGACAACCACGGTAATTAGCGAGGTGATCACCACCACAATTACAACATTTCGGAGGAATACGAGCTTCTTTTTCTAAATTACAGTCTTTCGTAAGATGATCACCAGTACAACGGAGACATTTTAGTTTCATATGACAATTCTTGGCGGAATGAAAAAATAATTGACAGCGATGGCATTGAAGGGTCTTTGTTGGGTTTTTGTAATGTTCTATTTGAACACGGTAATATAAGAGGGAAGTAATTTCAAAAATGGTTTTGTTATGCTCACTCTTTTCGAGATGAATTTGAAATAAAGGCATGGGCTGTTTCGTTTTGAAGCTGATCAGTTGATTAATTTTGAGAATATTAAATTTTCTGTTAGTTAATTCATCTTCAATGTCTAAAAGGGCAGTTTCGGAGGGAAGCCCTCGGATAACAACTTTTAAGGGTGGATTAGTGTGATCATTTTTTAGATAAAATTGAACCTGCATTTCAGTGAGTTTTTCAGCTATGAGGTCATGGTCGTCATTGGATTGAGGGAAAATTTTTACGAAATCACCGGCTGGTGCTGCAATAAAATTGCAATAACCTATAGCTTTTTCAAGATTTCTTAGGAGTTGTTTCTTATTTCCGCACCTGGCAGTAATGAATCGACCTTTAGGTAAGGAGAGTTTTTTATTTTTAGAATTAATTCCATTGCTTAAGCTAGGTTTAGTGGTCTCACTGCTGTCGCCATCTAGTGGCGCAGGGTCATCTAAAAGTTCATTTTCATTAAGAGAGACGAATTTGTTAGCAATGGGGATGTTGAAAAGAGATTTAAGATCTGCTTTTTTAGTATTTGAAGAGTCATTTTCTAATTTACGCTTAGGAGCTTTGGGTTGGATAGTAGTATTAGTTTCAATGGGGTGATTGCTAGAGGTGGTTAGGATAATATTTGAAACATCTGATACCTGTGGAGTTTCATCCATAGATTCAGTCTGTTCATCATCTCTGGTCCAGTCGGTTGTCTCTATCTGTCCGTGGCATAATCTGAATTCAGGAAAATCCTTGATTACAGTTTGTATTTGAGTTGCGGTGAAGTCTTTAATTTTACCAGAAATTTCTTTTTCAGTATTAGGATCAGTAAAGGTTATCTTGAATTCAAGAAATTTTTCGTAATCATTGTCCGATAGTCTATCGATCATGTATCTTTTGATTTCCCAGTATTTTTTGGAAGAGAGAAACCTATCAAGTAGTCCCAGGTTGGTGAAATCAATTCCCCTGAATCGATGTACGGCGTCGTCTTCATCTCTGTGGACTGAGATTTCAGATGTAGTAGAGGAACTGCAAGATAGATTCTCACTGACCTTCGAATACTGGCCCTGAAAAGGGCCTCTAGGAACCAGTGAATCATCTTTGCAATTTTCAGTATCCATAGTTAGATAAGTAGACTCAAGATCTTTACTGGCCTTCGAAAGCTGGTCCTGAAAAGGACCTCTAGGAACCAGTCGATTATCCTTAGAGTCCGCCAGATGGCGACCTTGGGAGCTATTCAAAGATACGTCCTACCTCTACCGAAGCAGAGTGAAAACCTCAATGATAATATTCTTTAAGTGTAATTGCTATTAAATAAGAAGAATAATGCTCTAAAAAATACTGGTGTGAAAAAAAAAAAAAAAAAAAAGGCGGGGCTAACAGAATATTGAAAATCAGCTACCATTCCTTTACGGGTCATACAAAAGAATTTTGATATATGAAGAGGGCTATACTTAGTAAATTGTTGGAAGTGCATTTCAAGATTTGTTATGTGTTTCTGATACTGAACAAAATTTAAATACACAATGTATATTATTTATAGACAATATAGAGGGCTACCCAAAATTACACTAAAACAATATTTTTTATTGATGATGATGTCCTTTTTAAAATTTTACCTAATACAGGAAAACTGTTTTAAAATAATAACACTGCTCTGCATGAAAATCGGCCCCAACATGACTCCTGCAAATTCTTATGTAAAATGACCTCATGAATCCGAATAGGACGCCCATTTTGCTCCATCATCCACCGTTTTTTAGCAACGCCCCACTATTTTTATCACTGTTCGTTAATTTTATGGCTATGAATGTGGTATGGAGGTGTGAAAAGGATTAACTGTTAAATATCTTCTGAGGGACTACAGAGGTGAAAAATTCTAAAACAGGAACATTTGTAGCAAGGGAAAAATTTAAGGGAGGATTTGTCACTGAAATTATGAGTTACATTTATTATGTTTTATTAATTTATAATTATTATTATTATTATTTATTATTATACGTTATATTTTTGTTGTTTTTAAGTGTCAAAGTAATCCTCTTCAATCCTCCAAATCAAATTCATGGCTATAAAAATACGGCAAAGTGATGAAAATTGGGGGAGGGGGCAGTGTCCCGAGAAAACGGTGGGTGGGTGATCGGGCAAAATGAAGATCATATTCGGATTCAGAAGGTCATTTTACATAAGAATCACAATAATGGCATCAGGGCTCGATTTTTTTTTTTTTTTTTTTAAGCAGTTCAGTGTAATTACTTTCTTACACCAATACGAGACACAAAGTACGTTTTGAAGTCCAATTTTCAATACTAATTTTTGCTATAATTGTAAATTTTTGAGGCCTCCTGAATACGAAAATCCAGTTTTTGCATGTTGGTATATGTGTATGTCTTTTACCAGCATAACTTAGAAAGAAATAATTGCAGGAAATTTTTTAAAATAATGTTTTAGGGTGAAATTTCGAAAACTGAGTTTTTTCTAGATTTATACATTTTAAGGTCCATGAATCTAAAAATCGGGTTTTTAGGGGTTGATCTGAGTGTCTGTTTGTCTCTGCGGGTTTATTATGAACATATCTCAAGAACGTATATTAGGAGGAAGTTCAAAATCGATGTTCTAAATACATTAACCTCTCGATAAATGATTGGACATTTTAGATTTCAGACGTTTTGTGAACTATCTAGAAGTATTCATAACGAATTATATCTTGAAACTTTAGATGTGTAAAGACCATATTATACCTCCACCTGATTTATTTCAGTAAAGTTTTCTGAAAGAAATAAAGGGACAAGTAAAAAATGTATTGAGCTACTTATATGACAACCTCAAGTAAATATTATGAAAATCCAAAAAAGTTATTTTTTTAGAATAAAATTGCAATTCTCTCTCTCTCTTTCAAATAAATAAATAAATAAAAATAAATAAATAAAGTAAATAATTATAAATAAATAAATATAAACATAAATAAATAAATAAATAAATAAGAAGAAAAAGAAGAAGAGACAGTTTTTTTTTTTTTTAATCAGTATTTACTTACAATTAACGAATGCTATATTGGCATTGGGTTGTATCAAAATAAAAATGTGTGCAAAACCCCCTCTTACTTTTACTTTTTATTTATTTTTTTATTTTTATAAATCAATGCTTATGAGAGTTTTCTTAAGCGTTCTTCATAGTAACAGAGAGTTAAAAAAAAAAAAAAGACTATTCAGAAATAAAGGCTTGTCTTCTCTTTTATCTTGCAGATATAGTATTGGATAGATAATATTGGACTTGATAATATTGGACATCCTGAACACCCAGTAAGACTGTAAAGAAAGAAAAGAAAGAAAGACACACCAAAGCAATTGGAATTATAGACTGCATTTATTTTAACGTAGTTCAAAAAATATATATTATATTCTTGTACATGGGCACTACACAACATTCTGAAATGTCTACAGAGATAAAGATGATCTGAAACTTTCCAAAGCGTGGTTCGATTCACTCGCCGAGAGCCGCCTTCGTCTGTTGATTTTCATTTTTGTAAAGACTAGAACAAATGAAACGGGAGAGTCGATCCGTAACCCTCGAAGATTGTTGCGTGAAAGCGTAACTTATCTGGTCGTCTGCTTCGTCATGGACTTGTTGTATAACAAGAAAGGTCAGAAAAATATGAAAAAATTGAATGACAATTCCATCTATTTAAGGAAACAAAGGACGTTCAAATTCAAAACTTATGTTTAACGTTTTGCAGTTATCTGAGATATATTAATGTTAATATTACTGTTAATAGTATCATATACTGTAATTTGGGCGATCAGCTATTTCTTTTTTTTTGTTTTTCTTGGGCCGCAGTAGCCCAGTCAGTAAAGCGCCGGGCTCGTAATCGGAAGATTGCGAATTCAGTACTCAAGCCGGACAAAGACCGTTGTGTACACAAATAGTGGCTGGTGCACCTAAAATCTGTCATGGCCGCAATATTCTCCATGTTCCCATCAAAATTATACCTCTGGGGGTTACCGAAACGGGGTAGCCATCCTCTCCGTTTAGGATCAAAATTGTAATGGCATGTCTCCAGACCACCTCTAGGGGTGAGTCCCAGACCGTCACCAATTGCCCATTGCGCAACATTAGTGCGACGTAAAAAAAACCCCAACAAACCTACCAACCAACCTCTTTCTTTTGTTTTATTGAATTCAGAACAAATATGGCGCTGTTCCCGAATTTCGAGGGCAAAAACAATTAAATCACCTTAAATTGTAAGATTTTAGTAATTTCTGTGTATAAAGTTCTTGAAAGAACTTATTTTAGTATATTTATTATACATATAATAAATTATTACAATAATACATTAATAACTTTATAAACTGGCGTCCTCAAATGTGTTCTAAATTTTTGGGGATGAAAAAAGTTTTCGAGGACAATCCTTGGCATTTGAGGATCCTTCGGATACGCCTAATTTAATGTTATTTTCATCCAAGAAAACGGATTTTTTTTTTTTTTTTTTTTTTCAGCTTTTCTGTTTTCGTTTTTGTCATTTATCCTTTGGAGATATGATGCCAGAAGCATTCTGGAAAATTGATATCAAATAAATTACGCTACTAAATATTTTTTGTATACGTATGAATATTTTTTAACTAAATAGTGATATTCTGTTTATTTTATTTTATTTATTTATTTATTAGATGTGATCGTGAACCTTGTCCTTCAATATAATACAAATGGAATCAAGAACAGAAATTTGTTTGTTTCCTCTTAAATTGCTTATTGTATCTATAGATACGAATAGAGACTTACTGATGAACCAGCAGAGCTGCCAACCTAATCCGGCAAATTGTTAGTACCGCCCCTTTTTCTACACCATTTAATTTTTAGAGTAATTCTCATCAAATTTATTTACGATGAATTAAGAAAACAAATACTCTAAAAATATATTGGTGTAGAAAAAGGGGCGGTACAAACAATTTGCCGGATTTGGTTGGCAGCTCTGAACCAGTATCAAATTTGGGGGGAGTGGGGGCGCTATTACATATGCTACCACATAAAATATATTTTTATTGTGTTTGTATGTTTTAAAATATAAGATTTTTGTGAACTAAAAGGCAATTTTAAAGAAAAAGCCAATGATACAGTGGTTGCCGCTTAACATTTTTCATTACTGTTATTGTTATCATCAACATACGTAACGCACATTTTCAACTACCTCTGATACCGTGAGAACAATTTCTGTATATTAGTATCGAAGAAATTTGCTGTCTAGAGGGGATTTAGCTTGTGACAGTATCTCCATGTCTTCATCGGGGAAATGCTTATTGCCCAGTAATCTTTTCAAGTGCCGAAATAGTGGATGAATTTTGGAACAATGTCGAGATGCTGAAATAACTTCCAGAGAACCATTTGTAGACTGATAAATTACAACGCCTTTTACAGCATGAATCCCATTCCTAATTACACATAATCGAATTAAGTCACTTTACAGTACCTGAATAGGTGCCAGGCAGAATAGTATCCCCTAGTGATGACGACGTGCTGGCAGCTGTGATCGATTGGCTCTCATCTTAGGAGGCAGATTTCAACTACACTAGTATATAGAAATTGTTCTCACAGTGAACACGAAGTGTTTCAATTCTGGTGACCCTTATACTGAGATATATATATCAAAGAGTGCTGTATCAGTTCCGATAAGTGTTTCCAGGTTTTTACGTTTTGTATTCCTGTACAGCCGCTGGGAAATTTACGAGCGAACCTGAAAATCTTTACAGGACGAACCAAATAAAACAGTCTCATGAAGAACGATTTATTTTGGCTGTTTGTTATTAGCAGTTTATTGATTCATTACATCCATTTAAGTATGAGTTAAAATCTTACCAACAAGTTAATTTCAAGGCTGTTAAATACTATGGGATGAGTAAGTAGCTAAATTTTACGTCACAAGTGCTACAGTCGGCAGCAAAAGTATCCGAGCACTAGCAAAAATTCCTATCTATAAAAGTACATTTAATACAGTTTTGCTAAATAAATCCTTGTCGAATCCTGTTCTTAGTCAGTCTATGAACAAGACTCGACAAGGATTTAATTTAACAAAACAGTATTAAATATACTTTTTTTACATAGGAATTTTTGCTAGTGCTCGGATACTTTTGTTGCCGACTGTATGCTTTGGGCAATTAGCGACGATCTGGGACACATTTCTAAGGGTGGTTCGAAGATATGCCATCACAATTTTGATCCTCCACTGAGGGTATATTAAATACTATGAAATATATTTAATGATTTTATACCTGTATGCGTATTTTTAAAGTAAAAAATATATTAATTCATTTTATAAAATAAAAGGTCTTTAAAAAATTGAAAAAGGCAGAGATATAAGTAGTAATTTTTGTGATTGTTGTAAATATTTATTATTCACATTGTGGCAATCGTGAAGAAATGGTTTGTTTCTAAGTTTATTGTTGTCGTTTTATTCACCCAGTTTATCTATACATAACGTACAAATTTAAACTATTATTAGTAAATTATGTTAAATTTTAGGACTATAATCTATCCTAATTTAATTCAGAATTTTGCATTACATATACACACATATTTTTGAATATAAGATAAGTTTCAAGAAATAAAAAAGTATATTTCAAAGGCGAAGAAGTGATAATTCAATTGCTGTTACATAATGTAAATTTTGTATATATTATCATTTACATTTATAAAATATTGTCGGAATAGAAAAACAAAATCTGCGTCATTCATTTGTTGTTTGTAAATATTGTTTGAATGAACAACAACAAAACAAATTACTGTCAAATTTACAGCGAGTTCTGTGACCATAAAATTTGCCCTAATCCTGTCAAAATTTAAAGAAATTTGATAAGTTACAGCTGATTTATATTAAGGAAAAAAGATTTAAAAATATGAAAACCATTTCTTATTCAATCTAGATAACTTACAAGTATAAATTCCAAACCAAAAAGATGATTCCAGGAGTTATTATTATTATTTCATAAATAAAGTTGACTTTTCTCCTTTTCAACGTCCTTTGTTTCCAAAATCAAATAATCTGATTTTAAATATTATAAACAATAAATAAAGTTGTTTTACATTCGAAATCGAAACAAATTGTTATGACTGATTTTTAAAATAATAAACAAAGTATAATATATTTTTCTGACCTGTTGAAAGGATTATTTTATAGTTTAGTTTCACAAATAATGCAATTAGGAAACAAAAATATCTGTTGTTACCAAAATATTTTGTGCATGCTAAAACATTAATCTGGTCTAAGATTTCAAATAAATGAATATACTTTTGTAAATAAAGGTGTTTTGAGAAATGTAGAAGATTTTGATTTACTAGAAAATACTGAAAGTGCTTGAAAAATATCATGATAACTCCAATTTAATGTAATGAGATGCCTATCAGTTTTCTGAGTTAGTCACTGAAAATAGGCTTATTATATAAAATCAATTTACAGGGATATTTTCAAGACTTCTTGCTTTTAAAATCTCACTGTATAAACAAAACCTGTCTGTACTCTGGCTCCCTTCTAGCAATCTTCGTTGGCATCGGACTAACTCAGTGGACAAACCCATTTGCCATCTGGTATTGCTGGGCGTCCACAATAACACTGGTATATTGCGGTTGCACTCCATCCGCAGTACAACTGTATTCACTCGCACCATTTGTGGGAGTGATACAGTACGATTTGTCCGTGTAAGAGTCACACTTAGATAACGCGTACTTGATGCCCGAGTCCAAGTGGGGCTGCTGCGGTTGCTGTTGCTGCTGTCTCGCTGTTTCAAAATAACAGGAATCGTTGTAGGGAGAATTTGCAGGTGAGCAACTTGCGAATGTCCGTTGCTGAAACTGCTGTTGCTTCGTTAAGCGCGGGTTTATAAAGTCCGTCGGTGCCCCAGAGGGCGTCTGTACGTTTGTAGCCGTGATGACCGATTTATACTGATTGGACCTAAGTACGGGAGGACCTAAGGCACTTGGTGGTTGCTGCTGTTTTCCGCCTCCGCTGTTCTGATGCAGGGGCGAAGAAGTGGAGGACGTAGATCGGGGAGAATCAGCTGCGTGTCCATTCTGAAAACTCTCGAGATCCGATTCAGATAGCATAGAGTCTGACGGGCTGCTGAAAGGACCAGCCCCTGTGCTGGACGAATACAAAAGATGTTGCCCGACGGCCATTTCATGTGATTGTGCTGGAGGAGGACCGTAGCTTCCTGCTGGTGGACACAACTCCTGCGGTTGTTGATGATGTGGGGGAATAATACATGTGAGTGGTGGCATTGATTCCGTATCATCGTCTGTAGAAGCAGACACGACGGGAACTTCACAAGGAGGAAATGTATAAGTATGGACCGGGTACCTGGAATAAATAATGAAATATCTAAACAAGATTCACAAGAAAAAAAAGTAAATGAATAAACAAATAAATAAGGCATTTTTTCGCTAACTGTAACTAAAGCTTTAAGTTAAATTTTTGAAAGTCAGTAGAGAATAAACGTTTACTTTTCTTTTTAAAACAGCCAAGAAACAAAAATTTTATAAACAAAGTATTAAAAGTAATTTACAATAACGTTATTCAAATAATAATAATAATAATTAATAAATAATTAAATAACGTAAAATTCGATGTCTTTTAAAAAACATTTAAAATCTTAAAATTCAGGAAAACATTTTTTTATAAATGTAATATAAGTATCGTTAAAATAAAAACAAACAAGAATTATAATTTTATGCATTTTTGTATGAGTGTGACGGAAACTGTGTGCAGCAGTAGAGTGGGAGATAAGAAAGGCAACCCCTGTTTCAAAATGGTTTTACCCTAGGTAATTGAATAGAAGTACTACTTGGATATGTAGCGGTGATTAGCCAATAGTGTTGTCAGGTTGAAAATCGGTTGCCTTTCAATCGCATCTGCATGACGTTTGCCAATAAATAAAAACAGCGTATTATTCGTTTTTTTTTTTGGGGGGGGGGGGGATACAAAAGGTGTTCCAGTCCGAGAAGTGCATGGGGCGAATCAAATCCGCACTGCCTGGCCTATTGTCCTCTCGAATAGTTTTGCTTCATGGACGTTCGTGGCCACATACGACCAATCTTATAAAAAACATAGTAAAGAAATTTCGGTAAACAGTGTTGGAATAACACCTATGTAGCCTTTAATCCTTCAAAATATGACATTAAAATCCTTGGTTTGTTGAAAAAGTCATTGAAAACTCGCCGTTTTATTCGAACAGCAAATTCATGGGTACTGTTCGAAAAACTTACTCCAAACTTAGCCGAACAATTTCTACAACTAATTGTTAATTTATTGGGAAACTGTGGGACAACTGCTTGAGTAAAATTAGTGATTACATTTAAAAATAAACCTGTCTCTTTCATTCTGTGTCTCCTGTTTTGTTTTCAAACCTTAAACGCTGTTACTGACAATTAATTGCCTCGAAACGTCAGCTACATATTGAAACGTATATTGCGATTGTATTTACCACTAACTTTGACTTTCGGTTGAATTCTAAAAACCTGAAAATCGTCTGTAGACAGGTTGCAAATTTCCAGCAAAATTCAATACATTGAACTACTTTTACTATCTCGGCTATAGCTCTCTTCGTCCATCTCAGCTTTTTAGCTGATAATAATAAATCTCACAGTGTTTGAAATCTTTGTGTCTACATAGCAGAAGCAGAGTGACAAATTTTTCTGGGAAATTGCAGCCTATCCTTAGACGTTTTCAGGTTTTTCGCATTCAGCCGTTAGTAGGTTTTGTAATTTTCTAATTTTGCCGTAGCCTAAGATGCGATTCTATCAACGACAAAGATAACTAAAGCCTCCATTAATCCAAGATTTTTAAAGAACATTTACCTTTCCTCTCTGTCATAAGCTGATTCCACTTGTGGCAGTGGTGATAACCTTTGGTGTGGATAGTGAGGCAAGAAATTTCCTCCCCCTGGATCTAGCAGGCCCATGGCTACATGAGGCGAATGAGGGTATTGAGGAGGTGGATTCGTCATAGCAACATCTGGATAAGATGGATGACCCACACCCGAAAAGGCAGCGTGGGGTAGAGGGAAAGAATTCATGTCATATAGGCAAGATTCGACAGGTTCATCTATAAGAAGAGAGCAAATTATTTTGGTAAGAAGGTGATTAACATAATAAATGCTGTAAAATAATTAAATTGATTGTATTGGGCAAAATAAGTGTTCCAAATTTATGCCTAATAACTACAGTACTGGTAATAACACGAATCTAAAATATATGTTATAATGATTTAGAAGAAAGTTGTATCATGGTATAGCATTAATGTCACGAGTTAGGATTTTTGGATACCCTTATTTTTATACAGAAATTATCATCTTATTCAATACAGAAAACGGCTACAAAAGCTTATAAAAATTTTCAATAAAAAATACCGGTATCAAAAGTTCATAATTGTTGGCAGGTGTCGCATACTATACCAAGTTTAAAATTACTTTTAATTCTTTATTAATTACAAAAATTCCTTATGATGGGTTTTTATGTGATGAGTTGTCAAATAGCATGTTATGAAGAATCAATCGTAGACATTATGTGGAAAGCAACAGGTAATTTTAACTTGATATTCATATTTTGACTAACAGTAGTCGCATTTCAGTCATGATGTGCATTGTCTGAAATTAATGTCTATTTTATCATTAGATTTATTTTATTACCTTCAATACCTGCGTTTTCCGCAAATTGGTATTTGAAAATAGATATACAAGGGTATTTTACAAAGAAGGAAAAAAAAAAAAAAAAAAAAAACAAGCATGCATTCATATTGAACTTTTGTGCATATGTATGATTCAAAATAATCGTAACAACCAAAAGTTAAAAGCGTGAAGCGCAAACGACTACTGTACAACACCCCGAGACTTATAACTTACTTCGTATGCAACCCATGGAAGCGCCGCTATTATCGTCGTACGAATACGGAGCTTTCCGGCCTTTAGACCTTTGGTGCCTCGTCCTAGTAGGTGTGATGGAACTACTGGTGCCATTGGTATTGCCACACTGCGTTGTTGTAGGAGTACTAGGGTACAAAGGTTCTGGTTTTCGGATCTGTTCTATTTCCAACTGAAGACCTTCTGCCTCTTGTTTACTAGAAAAAAAAAATATGGTTAATAATAAGCAAAGTTAAAATATTCAGATTAAAAATGTAATATTTTCTTAAATCAGAAATTTATTTTGGAGGTGACACTGACACTTGCCCTAAACAAGATATAATCTCTGTAAGATATAATTATTTTTTATTTATTAATGGTTTCAGGGGGAATATTCCCTGTAAGAAATTGGAATTTCTTTGCAAGTTGCAGAAAGCCTCCTTGGATAAAAATAGCAGTATTCAACAATATATAGAAAAGAAATAATCTTATCATTTAATTTTTTCATAAAGGCAAACAAAAAAAAATAATTTTTCGTATATTTAAAGAAATTACAGAAAAGAAAAAAAATCGATAATTTATTTTCAAATAATTAAAAAATTGCGCTAGCTTAGTATCTCTAAATTTAGTTTAAACTAATAAAATACGATCTTAACGAAATTCGTATTTGTTATCTTGTACGTTTAAGGTGTTTGTGGTTTGTATATCAACGAAAATTTTGATGCGTTTGTAAGTTCACTCTAGTGGATTTTCGTGAATGACGTTTTGGGCTATCTTCCTTGGCTAGAAACAGTCTATTTTTATTAAAATGTCATTCATCTGATTAGTTTTTGAAATGTACTCATATCTACGTTGTTTCTCGATATAAGCAAATCAACCAATAAGAATAAATATTACATTATAATGTACTGTTTCTAGCCATCTTTATGGAGATATCCTAAATTGTCCTTCACGAAACTTCACTGGTTCATGCATCGTCTTTTTTAAACCTCAAAATGTTTTATCTTACAAATCACAGTAGCAAATTTTGAGGGAATGCAGCCTCAAAATATGTAATAGAAAATTATTGAATGTTTTAAAAAAAAGTTATTAAACTTTAAAAGTTTACCACTTTATAGATAAATAGCGCTACCCATCAGTAAAATAAGTACAGTACCCATAATTTTAATACATTTGTCTTCCAATATGTAATTTATACCTTGCTTTCATGCAATTTCATCAAGCTACATCAAAGTCAGAATTTGCAAATAGAAAATGACCGTCAGGATGTGATGTAGTGCTAATTATAGTATTTCATCGTGCATGCGTTGTTTGTGGCAATTTCTCGTGAATTGTGAATACATAAATTTAAGTACGATGGAAATGCATTGAAATGGACCGTCCGTGGCCGAGTGCTTATGTCACCATACTGCTAATCGCCTTCGAGCGTAGGACAGAGGGTTCGATTCCCACGCAGGCCCTGGACGTTTTTTCCAATTCTTCGTATTGTAATTCTGTCATGTGCTATCCGTCTCTATCTGACGAAGATTTACAAGCGGACTTCGAGTCAAGCATAAAAATCTGATGTATATGCCATTATCAATAAATGCACTGAATTGCGTAGTTGTAAGGTGGGTGTACCAAATATTGCCCTGTGCCGATTATCACCTACTCGTTTTTCTAAAGTATAGTTTTTACCATCTATGAAAATATGCAGTAACCATGTAGTTCTGCATTAGTACTAACTGCAGCACTTGTTGTAATCATCGAGTACATGTATTAATTGAAGTAGAGTATAGCTCCATAGCTAGTATAGAGTTCTCTATACTAGCTATGGAGAAAAATTCCCGGAACATCACTGCGGTTTTTGCGCCATCTTTTGGCGATAATCGCTTTCTTGGAAACTGGTTCTTGGGATTTTGTATGTTTTAAATGGTTTGTTCCTCTTACCACCAAAACTCCTAAGAAAAGTCAAACAGAACAGCTTTCAATCGATAACAAGGATTAGGTTACTTGCTTTCCATTTCAGCTAGTGTAGGTTGTGGTTTATGCTTAATTTACACCCAATCTAAATATAAAACAGCGATAACAAAGTGGAGGAAACTTGCCTTGGTGGAAGAGGAATGTCGGTTTGGCGGTGGTTTGGCTAATGATTTGGTGGAATGGAGGGGATGTGATATTCGAAAGCAAAAAGGTTACTAGTCCGGTGTCTACTCTAATATCTCGTCGATGGTCTTAACAGTCTTATAACGGGCAACAACAAAAATATGGCATTTCAAGTTGTTTTGGTTGTTGTCTTCGTAATTTTTGATTTCAAATAATCCAGTGTATTACCAGTTAGGTGCATTCAAATTCTAATTTTGATTGTATTCTTAAACTTAAAAATTTAATGAATTTTTCACAAATCCAGTGCTTTGTTATTATATATATAGAAGAAAGTATAAAAATATTAGAATTAGAATACGGCTAAACAAAAGTTTAACGGAATACAATAACGAAAAAACGGAATGGAATTACTATGTTTTCTGTCCGTTAAAACTTGTTTAAAATATCTCTAATGACAGAGATTTCATGTTTATGTGACGGATAATGATACATCCAGGACTTTTTCAACCGTCCAAAATATCATTAAGAAGGTACCTCGAAGATAAAAGCGGATGTTTTCTACCCATGAAATCCTCTAGCCAATTAAATAAAAGAATAGGATTGTCCAAGCTTAGTCGTAAATTATTAGTTTGAAGTATATACGATGAAATTCACGCAATGTTAGATTAATAAAGTACGCTTTACCTTTCGTCGAATTTCGTGATTGGTATAAAAATTAGACCTTGAAAATATAACTGTTTGAGATCCGAGGCTAGAAGAACAATATAAACAATGTTTTATGGTTTTTACATACATACAATGGCACTCTAAATTACAGGGAAAAACTAGTTTGCTGTAGACACCACAAGACTTTCTTCTATACTTGTGTAAATAAATTCTTTCAGTGCAAATTATTTATTAAATCTTTATTTATTAAAATTAGTTTCCATGATGAATTCAGGCTATTTGCATCTCAGGGAAGTATGACATTAATTGCCGAAAGAAAGTCAATTTTGTGCTGACATCTGAAAAAATGAATTTCTTCTTTAGTACGACAGCTTTATTTCTTTCAGACAGCGATTTTGCGTTGTTATTATTTTGTGCTGTTCCACTTCCAGTATGTCAGGATGCCTGCCAATATCCAATTTTACCGTTTAATTTCTTAAACTATCTTAAACTATTTAGAAATTATAAACTCATCAACTGGGAAAATTCCTTTTAAGTAGTTTGGTGTATGAGGATGATTTTTTTTTTTTTTTTTTTTTTTTTTTTACACCAACTATGTGAAAAATGTCAGAGCCATGAATTGATATCTTCTGCAGATATATTGATAATGACTTTTGCATATTTATTGGCAATATATTCCGAATATATATTGATGATGGCTTCTGAATATTTGTTGGCGATATCTTCGGGATACATATTCATAATGGCTTCTTACTATGTGTTGGCGATATCGTCCTGAATATGCATTGATTATAGCTGTTGAATATTTGTTGGTGATAACTTGAGGATATGTATAGATTATGGTTTCTGAATATTTGCTGTCGAGGCTTCTAGGATATGCATAGATTATGACTTCTAAATATTTGTTAGCTACTTCTTCTAGATATGTTTGGATATTGGTTTCTGGACAGATCGCTACAACTTCTTAATGGTGATGTCTTCTGAATAGTTGGTGAAGGTTTCTATATATATATTTAATGTTACAAGATTGTAATACATAAATTAGTCCTTTCGTACTAAATTAAATTCTGTCAAAGACAGTTTTTTTTTTTTTTTTTTTTTTTTTTTTTTTCTTTTGTAAATATATATAGATACATTTTCTTTTTTTCGTTAAAAATGAAATAAATAAATAACTTTGTTTTAAATTATCACATTATCTAATACTCAATCATTCGTTTTAAAGGTATTGACGTAATAATTTTTAAACTGATAGCGATTAAATTTTTCTCAAAAGTAAGCTTTAATAGAAATGAAAAATTTAAACAATTTTAGAAGGAAAAAAAAAAAAAAAACCTAACCGAGAAATGGCGTTATAGGCCGTGGGCCATAGGTTGATATCGTTCAAGTCCGTTTCAATCATCGAGGGGCAATTTCAAATTAATGTTAAAATTAAAAGAATATTCTATTATCTACGAATTCGCAATGTTCTGGTCTGAAGATGTGCACATTATTTTAAAATTAATTAAATTAATTCTACAAATTTGACATTTCTGCGGTCCTGCTATTCTACTTACACTTAGAGATAGCCAAATTCTCTACTCATTCATTGGCTTATCCTCCAATCAAAACAGTAATTTCCTCTTCGCTGTTATTTTTAGCCCAATGACAGCTGCTGTTACGGCGCGCGCTAGCATTTGATATGTTTTGTTTACGCTTATTTATGTTTACATTATCTTGAGTATTGTTGACATTTTCATCCAATTCTATTATTGCTTTCTTTTCGTGTATTTTTAAGTAGTCTTTACATTTCATATAATGTGAGAAAAAAATGACATATTGTTTATATATCGGGAATGAGGTAAATTCAAAAATGTAGTATTTTTCGCAAATAAGATGTAAAGTTTCTCTCGACATCATTATCTTGCGTATTATTAATATTGTGATCGAATTCTTTTATTACTCTTTTTTTCCCTTTATTTTTAAGTAGAATTATTATTACAGGTAATATAATATCAGAAGAAATTATTTATTGTTTGTACGTCGGAGATGAGATACATTCAAAGGTGACGTGTTTTTCTCAAATAAGCTGGGCACTGAAGTGAGGTTGTTTGCTGATCATTGGAAAGTTTTAAATGTTTGTGAAAGAAAAAAATCTACCGATTTGTTTCTTCTTCAAATTAATGAACTGTCCAAATTGTCTTTAGACAACAAAGAAAGTGCTACACAGTATGTTATTGTTACTCTGACATGTAGCTAAATTATTACCGAAACGTCAGTGGAGGTCTCCATATCCTTTTCCAACCGAAATCGTACATTTGTACGGGTTAGACATCCACGACATCCACTCACATTTTTGCATCTGTCGTATGTACAGTCGGTAACAAAAGTGTCCGAACACTAGCAAAAATTCCTATGTAAAAAAAGTACACTTCATATGGTTTTGTTAAATAAATCCTTGTCGAATCCTGTTCTTAGTCAGTCTAAGAACAGGATTCGACAAGGATTTATTTAACAAAACCTTATGAAGTGTACTTTTTTTACATAGGAATTTTTGCTAGTGTTCGGACACTTTTGTTACCGACTGTAATAAAATCAGAAAAAACACGATCGAGCTAATTAGCAGAAATCGTAAAGTACAATTTTCAATCAACAAATGTTGGTTATAGTCCGTATTATTCTTTCAGTTTGCAAAAAAAGAAGAATGTAATGCTTTAAAGTAAAAATGTTCCAGGTCTTAAAGGGATATGGAGACTCAAAAAAAATATTTGGTTTATGTTTGTGTGTCTGTTTCTCGCGTGATAGCGGCCGCAAAAATCACGCTATTGGCTTGCAATTTGGTACACATGATCATGAACCCCGCGGAATGAGTATAGTTTAAGTGTATATTCCATTTATTGTTCGTGTACAGGGACACACCAAAGTTTTTTTATCATTACGGCCTAAGGACAGAATTTGTACCGCGATAGCGGCCTCAAAAATCCCCGTTTGACTTGCAAATTGGTATAAATGTTCAGACTCTGTATAAAAATAGTTGTGTAATTTATTTTTATGTTTAGATTATTCATGGATCGTGTAGAGGGATACACTAAAGATTTTCTTATCATTATGGCCTGTGGGGTGAATTTCGTTTAAGCGAATTTTATCTTCGTTAATCTGTATTCAACGAAATTAAATTAACGTACATTATTGAGATGCTTAAATTTATGATTTCTGTAGAAAATATGTGTACTTAGGCTTCATAATTAATGTACAGGACCTTACAAAAGTATTCCGACAATGTCATGTAATCATCCAAATTTTGTTAAATTTCGAACAGTTAGTTTTGAAAAACATAGAATAAGTTGAAATGTTTTTACTGCTGTTCTTTCAGGGAGAAACGCAAAATAATTTCATAACATTAGAATCTATAGGCAAATTTTTACCTAAGCGCATTTTAACGTGTTTATGCTGCATTTAGTGGAATTAACATATATTATAAACATATTTAAAAGCATGTTTTCTCGCTCCTAAACAAAAAAAGTTATGTATAAGCTAAATTTATTTACAAGACCACAAAAGAATTCCGATGATATTCTGTAATCATTCAAATGATGTCAAATTAGGTTGAAATATAAGTGAATTATAATTAATTAGGTGTATCATTTTTAGTGGTGTATGTAATAACGGTGACTCTTTTTGAGGAGCACGCAAAAGAATATTGTACCATTATGGTCGATAGATGGTATGTATTAAAAATATATTTTAACATGGTTACATTAAATATAATGAAATGTTATAAAAATGTTTAAAAGCCTGTCTTTCTATGATAAATTTTGCGATAGAATTGATAATTAGAGAGTTATACAAAATAATTCCGATATGTTATGTAGTCTTTTTGCAGGAAATTTGGTACAAGTTTTTATTATTTACAAGGAATTAATAGAAGACTGTTTCTAGGAAAATATATAAATACACATATGTAGAGAGATAGATATAGACAGAGATATACAGCGTAAAGTTGAAGGGGAGTGGTAACCCCGTCAAAAATGTATCTGTTTATGTAGCGAGTCGTCATATATATCATATATATGTATACATATAGATAATAAAGAGAGAGAGATGCATGTTAGGACTCACCCGAAGAGACAGAAAACGAAACATTTGTATTAAATTAGGGAGCAAACCAGTGTTACTGATGTTATTTCTAGAATTAAGTTAAAATGGAGCTGGGCTGGGCACTTCCAGAAGAAATGATGATAGATTGACCACCAGTCCTATTTTGGATACCGAAATAAAACAAAAGACCGAGAAAGAGACCAGTGTGTTGTTGAAGAGATAAAATTGTGAAGTTTGGAAGAGAGAAGGGAGAAGAATTGCAGAAAACAGGGTACATTGGAATCACCTAGAAGGGGCCTTTATCCTGCAGTGGATTGATAAAGGGTGAAATTGATGATGATAATGATAGATATAAATATGGAATTAATAAAAACTATCAATGATCTAATGAGTAATGAGTGATGAAAATAGGACGTTGAGGCTCCTGATCTGCAGATGCACTAAATATTAATATTTTCCTCTTTTTTAGTACTTTTTCTCAGGAATATGATTTTAGCACTTGTGTGCAAGATATTTTAAAATTTATTCAACGAATCACAGTATAATCAGAAATATATTACACACTGCTTTAAACCACCATCCTAAATGTAAACTCAATTCCTTCAAATTGAAATCAATTTTCCATATTTATGTGCAAAGTTTACTTCCAGAACATTTGATATTTTCGTTACCTATCTTAAAAAGAATATATTAGCAACATTTTCAGGTTGCCCCCGAAAAGTTGAAACGAACTTGTTTTTAAATGACATTTTTAGCTTATGGCCCACGGTCTATTAAGGATGCATTACAGATAAGTGAAGATACATAAGCCATCATATATTAAATTAAAATAGTTTTTTTTTTTTTTTTTTTTTTTTTTTTTTTTTCATATAATTATGTTTTCCTTTCTTATTTTTTCGTATATGAATAACTTTTAAAAAATATATAAATATACAAATATGGAAATTGTAGGAAATGTACGCTATGAAATTATGATTGACATTTTTATCATTCTGGCGATATTCATATTTTATAAATTTATATATATATATATATATATATATATATATATATATATATACATGCATATATCTTATTTATTTTATTTTCTTTTTCTTTTTTTTTTTTCTTCAAAAAGTTCGTTATGGAAGGATGAAGAAAGTAAATACAAGGGAAAAAAAATCAGTTTTTAATTTGACATTTGAAGGTATGTTTCTATTCATTTATCTATAATGCATTCTTAACAAATACTATTTCTCATTTAATTTCTTTTCTAAAATTGTTTGCAGTTTTTATTTCTTCTAGGATTTACTTTTGAGAAAAAAATTAAATAAAATCAGTTTAAAAGTTATTACTTCTATTAAAGTTACGTAAATTTTGATTAATGATACGATAACTAACGTGCCATCATACGTTCATTTGTTTAAAAATTATGCTCAATAGAATAAAACGAGAAAAATTATTGTTGCTTTAATTTTGCACACCAATGTATTATTGAGGTAGAAAATAAAAATTTAGATTTAAAAATACAATATAAAACGTTCTTAATTTTAAAACGTGTTGTGGGAACAAACGTCTCGATTAATTATGCATTTCATCGCTGCAGTGTCAGTCAACCATTTAACTGATAGCGTGTGAGATAAGGTAAGAAGTAGATAGGTACTCTATAATAATCCAAACTTGAAATAGTAAATTAAACGGAAATAGTCAAACTTGTATTATACAATTCTAAGGAGATTGTTGGGATTATGGATAATATTATATGGAGATGACTGTAACTCTCCTTCAAAAAATAGTGAAATAATTAACTACAACAGGCAAAATCATAGATAATTATTATGCTTTTACTTCTTAAGTTCTTTCTTGCTATCAGACTCGTAAATTCATGCGGCAGTTTTCTTAAGCATTCTGTCGCACTTGGGATTTTTCAAAGATTAGCTATGTTTTCTTTCGTTCATATATATATCATACTTGCCAACCTAACCCGGAAGATTATTACTTCCCGCCCCTTTTTGTACACCACTTAATTTTCAGAATAATTCTCTTCAAATATATTTACGATTAAATAAGAAGAAAAGTACTCTGAAAACAGACTGGTGTGAAAAAAATAGGCGGAAAGGGGCGGGCTAGCAATCTTCCGGGTTAGGTTGGCAAGTATGATATATATATATATTCTAAATAGTTAAATTCTATGTGAATTGTAATTTAAATTTTATATGGAGTATGATCCAGCTTCGGATCAGGTGCGGATACCGCTGTGGGTCAAAAAACTTTTGACCCACAGGTCAACAGCAAACGTACTCGCAAAAAAAAAAAAAAAAAAGAAGATTTCTTATGCTGTATTTTTTTATTAATCTAATTTATTTTTTATGCATTATAGCATACGTGCGAAATCTCCCGTTTTTCAAGGGAGACTTTAAACCGGGAAATTCTTATAGCGGTTTCCGGTAATATTAATCATCGAAAATATAGTGCGACCACGTTTCCTACGACTAGCAGTGAGCCAAGTCGAAAAGTTTGAAGGAATGCAAAATTGTCCTAGAGGTAGTCATTTGGCAAACATCCAGTTATTCGGTGTTCCCTTATCGCTTGTTTTCTCTCAGTCACCCCTATTTTAACACTGAACTCGTTCAATCCGCACTTGCGCAGAGGCTCAGTGTTGCCAGATAGGAATTTGAAAATTTCCCCAAAATAGATTTTATTTTTCCCCAAAATGACGTTTTTTTCAAAAAATTTCCCCAAACACAAATTAAAAAAAAAAAAAAAAAAAAAAAAGATAATAAATTACTTTTTTATCAACAAAGCATGTATAAAACTAGTGTGATGTGGCTACCACAAGACTTTCTTCTGTATACTTTTACACAAAATTCATGCAATACAAATTATTAAATAATTTATTTTCCGCAGATTATTCCGCAGATGATTTTTATCCGACAGAATAATATATCACTAAGTGATGAAAAAAAGTGAAATTTTTGCCAATATCAGATTTTTTTTTTTTTTTTTTTCGTTCGAACTCATTGTTTTAAATTATCACCTATCTATGATTCAACCATTCGTTTTAAAAATGATGACGCGATCTTTTGAAAAATACACATATTGAAAATTTACCCGTCACGGAGAATATTCTTCCCAGAGGGGAAGCGAAGCTCCCATATGCACAGACTTTTTCTCTAGTTTACTACTCCTATTATCAATAATTCCTATCTTTTTTACAATCACACGTTAAAAACAACTCATTATGTACATTTATATGAAATTTTGTCCGACACTGTCATGTTAAAAATTTAGAAGAAAATGGGATCGCAGCGTTACCTGTTCAGCGATTGATCCCCAAATCTAAGCAGCACCAGCTTATGTCAGGGTTCAACTAAATACAACTTTGGTTAAATTTCGTTCGTTGGTTGGTGAGATGCAGCGTCCACAAATTTTGTGATACACACTCATACGCAGACAGACATTTTTTAAAAACAGTCAAATCGGGCTTGGGACATCCTAAATCTTGAAAATCCATCGAAAACTGAAGTTCGAAAAACTAAAAAATGCATTATTATCATGTTTTGAGCTATTCTAAAAGTTTCAAATGTCTAGCTAGTCGGGAAGTTATATAATCGTTGAATCATATAAATGATACCGAAGACAGCGGGGACTCGAAATAATTATCTAAAAGTATTAAAAGCATGCATTGTCATCATGTTCTGAGCTATTCTAGAAGTTTCAAATGTCTAGCTAGTCGAGAAGTCAGTTAAATAAAATTTCTATTGAATTATATAAACGCTACCGAAGGCAGCAGGCATCCAAAACAATTCGCTATAAGTATTTTGAAAAAATGCATTGTCATCGTGTTCTGAGTTATTCTAAAAGTTTCAAATGTCTAGCTAATCGGGAAGTTAGTTAAAAATATATTGCAAGATTTGTACTGAAGAAACAAACAAACAAACAACATAGCGAGTCAATAAAAGCATGATAAAAATATCAGTATAGTAGCAGCGCCCTCAGGGCTATATATGACAGAATCAAATTGGCATGAATTCATATCCTCAGGTCCTTGTATGTATACCTTATAATATTTCCTGCGGTTCGGTAAAATGTTTCGCAAGATACAACTTTCAATATGTTTTGCTAACGTACATATATGCACACACAGACAGAGACAACGCGTTCAGGACGTATCAAACATGTAAATCAATCACAAACGGAAAGTCAAAAATTTTCACAAATCCAATACCTTTTCGCCATGTATATAGAAAAGAAAAAAAACTACTATGCTGTGGCCATCACAAAGCTATCTTCTATAACATTCTTACTGTATGTATACAATAGAATATTAATTAAGTACAATATGAATAATATAGAAGTTGATAGCTATAGCTTTCCCATAAATGAAATAAATTTTAATATACCAGCAATCACCGTGGATTGATATGCACCAAAATTTATCCAACTTACTTTTTATAACAACTAACTAATATATCAAGTTGAATGCATTTATACACTATCGAAGTTAAGGTATACCATTTTTGTAAGCGGAGAAAATATCAGCATAGCATCGCCCTCTTTCATGCAATATGCGCTCAAACTGAATCAATAAAAAGTTTCATGATATTCATCTTACATATCTAGTATGATGCTCTAATTTACTAAAGAAAGTGAGATTTTCCTGAAAATTGTGGTTATCTCAGTATAGCAGCACCATCTACAGACACTATATGTCACATATATAATCAGCACCGCCGCTTTACATCATGATCCAACTAAATATATAAGGCTTTGTGGAATTAGGATTAATTCTTCATTTAGCGTGTATTTATTTGTAAAGTTAAATAAGTACAAAATTTTACTAACACACAAACATTCTCACAAACAGATACACTGGCAGACAGACAACTTCTAATTATGGTCAAATAGTGCACAAGACATCTGAGAGCCTAAAAATTCATGAAAAAAAGGAAGTTTTTTTTTTTTTTTTTTTTCAAACCGGTACTTTTTAAGAAGCTTTATGATTTTCTCCCCAAATTTCCCCGCAAAATAAAAATTTTCCCCAAACATTTTCCCCACACTTTCATTCTTCCCAAAATTTCCCCACGGGCAAAAGTTTTCCCCAAAATCGCGAAAAATTTCCCCAATCTGGCAACACTGCAGAGGCTTCCATGGTCGCAAAAAATGTGGTTAAATAATGTATATAACATATTCCATTTAAAAATACTGGTTTCAATTCTGATTTAAAAATTAAAAATATTAGCAGCTCTGATCTTGGCAGCAAATATTAAAATAAATAAATCATATGTTGAGATCAAGTTAAATCTGTAGGATATTAACAGATAACAATGGGTAGAAAAAAAAAAAACTTTTTTGTTAGTTGCGCGATGTTTTTTGGATAAACTTTTTTATGTATCCGAGGATGCTGAACTTAAAAATGACTTTCTTTTTTACCCATCAAGCACATTTTTTTTTTTTTTTTTTTTTTTTTTATAGTAGGGGTTTATTAATTTTATTACATTGAACTAAATACATTCTTTTTGATAATTAAACAAATAATTCTTTCATGACATAGTAATATTCTGAGTTTACTCTTTTTTTCTTGTGGAACAGTGAGCCGGAAGGACTTGTTTCTGATTTGCATACGGGTAAATTGCATACTTGCCAACATACTAATTAATATTCCATAATATTGTTAACACCGCCTTCTTTTTCACATCAGTATCTTTTTAGAGTATTTTTCTTCTTTCGTAATTGCATTTGGAAAATATTACTCTAAAAATTTATTGGTGTGAAAAAAAGGGCGGGACTAACAACACTACAGAATATTAATTAGGATGTTGGCAAGTATGAAATTGCTGTCAAATACAGGTTGGGAAGTGCTAAGTAAACGGCCTAGAATTTGGTTCCGTGGGTGAGTATGTAGTAATGTCATCGCCTACAATTCGGTGGACTCTGATTCGTTGGCTGGTCGAGCAGTAGAATTGTATTTGATGAGATTTTTTTACAGTGTGTCCTACGGAAAGAAAAAAAGAAAAAGATATATATATATACCTGTTGCGTACGAATATTTTCTGCATTGTTCTGTTAAGGAAAATTTCCGTCAACGTATTTTTTCCATAGCATATGAACATTTTCTGGCAACGTTCGTTGTTACCAGAAAATTTCCGTAATATAACACTATATTTTTTACAGTGCAGAAAACAGGTGATTTAAAACAAAGAACAATGCATCGAAACACCTGGTGAATTGGTGAAGAAAACTATCTCTGTTTAAATAAAAGCTATAAAGAGACAATTAAATAATGACAGTTTCTTTAAGAATTGTCTAACTCTTTCTCACCTTAAAACATAGTTAACGCTGACTATACAATGCGGCCTCGACGACCTTGTGTTGTGAACCACAGTGGCGTAGCTCTGCATCCAGATCCATCCGCCATCTTTGGTCAGGAACCGGTAATATTTCGTAGTCACTTGCCCTTTATGCAACACTGAAATATAAGAAAAATTAAAAAACTTTTATAAGTTAGCTAAGTAACTGCACTATTTGGTTCGCTGAAATTTTATTTAATTCAATTACAATTTCCAATAACAACTGACATTTTTATTCTAAGTTAGCATAAAAAAATTACAAAGTTGTCTACTGACTTTAAAGTAAGTAGTTGTCAGTATAAGCATAGATGCCGATATTTTTAACACATTATTGACCGGTCACGAGTTAACTCGTTCCTTTTTAAAAGTCTAGCTCCACCTTTAGGCGTCCTTCTAAAATAAAACGTTATTTTTAAAATTAATTTTGTGTATTCGTGTTTAATTCATTGAGTGTTATCTGTGTTTATATTTTTTCGGTGGTAATTACCGAGTCGATTGCCGAGGATAAAACTTAAGCGATTTATACACGAATAAAAAAGTCCTTTTCGTGAAACAGTATAACTTTTAAAGAAATAGAAAAGGGCGTGGTTAAAAATTGAAAACAGGAAAATGTGCGGTCAACCATAGCCTCCTAAACTAGATGCCTGACACGTGGCTTGGAAACTTCATAACAGTTCAATTGGTAAACAGCGCCACCTGGTATACATTGCTCGACTATTTTATTCAAGAACCGCCAAAAATTTTTAAAAGTAGGATTTGATATATAAAAGCGAATATACTCGAAGAAACGTCGATTATATATATCATATATCACTTCTTAGAATTATTTGTGACAGGTGAATAAAAAAAATCACGCAAACTGTACCAGGTGGCGCTGTCTACCTCTTGAAGTGTTGCCAAATTTCCAAGCCACTCGACAGGCATCTAGTTTAGGAGGCTATGGGTCAACAATGTGTTAATTTATTCCGGAGTATTTTTTTTTTCCCACCAGCGGCCGAGCGGTTCTGCGCTCAAAGCTGGTAGATGGGAGATGCCGGGTTCGATCCCAGGTCGCGCTCATCGACCTAGCCGTTCGGAGTTTTCCGTGGTTTCCTCCGAAACTTGCGTAAATACGGGCTAGGACCCCTTAGAAAGACCCCCACGGAGGGCATTCCCCCTCTGGGCCTAGGACACATCAGGAGTCAATCGGCCTTAAATCCTACAACCAACCAACCAACCGGAGTATTTTTAGCCCCGCCTATATTTCGCACCACTTTACGTATAATAGAAAAAATTTCTCCAAAAAAAACTTCGATAAAATAAGAAAAATTTATCCTTAAAAATTAAGCGGTATGAAAAAGAGGCGGGGCTAAAAATACTCCGGAATAAATTAAAATGTTAGCATCTATGGTATTAGCCAGGTGTTATGAGATGTTTAATTCAATCTTAAAAACATCAAGCTGAATTTGATTACAAAAGTTTATTTATTAAGGTATGTAGGTCAATTCTACTTATCTTAAATAAATAAATAGATTTTTATTAATAAATTAACAATTTTTATAGCAATTAAAGGGTGGTCCATAGGTATCTAAAATTTGTAGTGCTAGTAGATGATCAAATTGGTAAACTACTGAATTTCTTTTTTTTTTTTTTTTTTTTAGTAATTGACCAATGTAATTGATTTCTAAATGCGTGAGAATCTCACTTAAATATTTGCAGCGGATTTCTTAGCTTCGAATGTTTCTACGTTTGACTTTCACAGTATGTTTAGAACTGATAATTTCAGTAGTTTAGAAAGAAGGTGGAGTCATTTTTTGGACAAAAGCGTCCCAGAAGGGTGAATGGATGAGTGGGATTTACAATGCACTAGAGCTACGCAATGAGGAATTGGTGACGGTTTGGGATTCACGTCTAATGTGCTGAAAAGAAAGTGTTGATTAGTAAGTCGATTAGTGTTAAATATTACTATACATTAATATTTTCTATATATTTACATTGAAATATATATTTTTGCCAATCGCTTTTCATTTAAGAAATTGTTAAACTGGAAATTCAAATGGTCAATTACTACCATGATCTTGGTCATTTGCTTTATATAAATGATCAATTACTAGCAAAATCTCATTTCTTAAATTAATATAACATAAACTGTAGAAAAGCGAAAAAAGAAAAAAATAATAATTAAAGGTTCTCAGTTATTAATCTTTATACATTCATTAGTACTTAGAAAAATTTCCAAACACGTTGTCAATGATATCATTGGAAAATAAGATAAAAGTTTAAGATATTTCCACTAAATGGTATACTTGTCAACATCCTAATTAATATTCCCTAGTATTGTTAATCCCGCCTTTTTTTTCACACCAATTTTTTTTTTTTTTTTTTTTTTTTTTGAGTATTCTTCTTCTTATTTAATCGCAATAATATTATTAGAGAATAATTATAATAATAATTAGAGAATATTATTCTAAAAATTTACTGATGTGAAAAAAAGGGTAACAATACTACGGAATATTAATAATATCAATTTAACAAATCATTATGCAATGAACACTTTCGCGACCGCTGACGTACATTCACGTCATTCGAAAATCTGTAACTCCGCCAGTGGGAGTCTCTTTTGCAATTTGTATGTCATTTATTTCTTAAACATATACACAATATTCATATTTGTGCAACCAATATACTATGAATATAAATACTTTGATTAGAAAGAGTATAATTGTAATGTTTATCTATTTGTAATACGAATCTGAATATAGAAAATTTTGTTCTGAAATATTGTAACCTGGCAGGATAACGCCTACATGCGGATATTACTGTCAAAAAGACAAAAACATGCGGTCGCGAAAGTGTTAAAAGGAATTATCTATAATAGTAAGGATCAACCAGGATAAAATTTTTGTAAATGTGAGTGCAACGCTTCCCTTTCGGTGTGTGTGTGTGTGTGTGTGTGTGTGTGTGTGTGTGTGTTTATTTAAAACTTTAATATAAGTAAAACTCGTTAATACCTTTAAAACGAATAGTTGGATACTGCATCTGTGATAATTTAAAACAAAATTATCGATCCCCCCCCCCCCCTCCATTTTAACATTGTACAATGCAGTGGTGACTTTTTTGCTCTAAATTACGCGAATTTGTATAGGAAAATACAGAAGGAAGTTTTGTGATGGCCCCATTATTCTAGTTTGACATTTTTTCTTTCTTTCTGCAGTTAATTGATGTAAACGTTCCAGAAAAAAATAATTATTAACTTATAAAGAGCCAGAAAAAAAGAAAAAAAAAGTAAAGTGAGGAAAACAATCTCGCGATTCGACTGCATGAGCTGAGTATTAAGTGCCTCAAGAGTTGGTCAGATAATGAAAGAAGGTCGCAATTCTTATCACGTTTCAACGCGAAATCAGATCGCTCATGAATGATTAGCGAACATATGCACTAGCCATATATTAATTTTAGAAAATTTTCGTACATGTCCAAAACATTTTAGTTAATTGCGATCATTTTATTAATATTATTTTTATTTAAGTAACGTACAAAAAATCAAAATGCATATAATTTAATCTTTTTTTCTTTTCTTCATCTGATAATAAGTCTTTCTCCATCCCTCTAAAAAAGACTTAATGTGTATAAATTAAGTGTCTAAAATTTATGTATATATCTGGAAAATAAAAATAACAGAAAACATCAGATGTTTAATTCATATAATACCTAAAAAGAACCTACAATGGTATGATAAATTATACCAGCAAAACCAGTTTTCTTCTTTCGCTCGTAATCATAAAGCAATTTAACATATATACATTAAATTTAGATGGCCTGTTCGTTATCAAACTATTATAGTAAAGTCTCGTACAATTTTGCCTCATGAATATTACAATTTTATTTTTTAACACCACTAATTTTATATCAAAGCAACTGCTTTATACAAAAAACTAAATCGAGTGTTCGAACATAGCCTCCTAAACTAGATGCCTGTCGCGTGGCTCGAAAACTTGGCAACAGTTGAAGCAGTAGACAGCGCCACCTAGTACAGATTGTGCGACTTTTTTATTCAACAGCCACCAAAAATTTTTAAAAGTTAGACTTGATATATACAAAGGCGAATAGAATCGAAGAAACGTCGACTATATATATCATATATAACTTCTTAAAATTATTGGTGACAGTTGAATAAAAAAACCGCGCAATCTGTACCAGGTGGCGCTGTCTACCGTTTGAACTGTTGCCAAGTTTCCGAGCCACGCAACAGGCATCTTGTTTAGGAGGCTATGGTACGAACCAATAGATTGGTACTCTAAAAATTTCGTGGTGTTAAAAAATAAAACTGTTTTATTTATTTGTCATCTCTGCCACCGCGTTGTACGAGACATTACTGTACTCGAATTTTATATAACTTCAACAAAAGTAATAATTTTTTTAATTGGTTTTACTTCATTTTTTTCACAAAAGTAAGCTTTGGAAGAAATTCTGCAAATGATTTGGTAACGAACGTAATTTTATGATCATATGTTAATTAGTTTAAAAATTAATTTTGTGTGCCCGTGTATAAAACTATAATAATAATATAATACTGAACTATAATACTGTAATAATTATATGTGTATAAAACTTTGATCATTCTTTTTTAATTTTTTCTATATCACAAGAAAATGCATAAAATGCTCAGATATAAGTAAAAATGCAGGTTTTATTTATTTTTCCACAAAAATAATTATATGTGTTGGAATTAGTTCACTTTTGACATTAGATTCTACAAGGAATTTTTATTATAAAAATAAATATTATTGGTATTTGTATGGATTAGTATGCATCACATTTTGTCTCAAACGACTGGAAACAATTCCGTCTACTTTCGTCTCACTAAAGGTCAAAATGTTCTTCTCTCAAAGCTGGCAGACGGGAGGTGCCGGGTTCGCTAATGTAAACCTAGCTATTCTGAGTTTTCCGAGGTGTTATCCAAAACTTGCGTAGATGCAGGCTTTGATCATTTATAAAGACCCACATGGAGGGCATTAAAATCAGACATATAGTTCCAGAGCTGCCAACCTAATCCGGCAGTTTGTTAGTACCGCCTCTTTTTCTACACCACTTAATTTTTAGAGTAATTCTCTTCAAATATAGTTACGATGAATTAAGAAAACAAATACTCTAAAAATTAAGTGGTGTAGAAAAAGGGGCGGTACTAACAATTTGCTGGATTAGGTTGGCATAGCTGCAAATATTTTAATTTATTCCGGAGTACTTTTAGCCCCGCCTTTATTTCTCACCACTTTATTTATAGAAAACTTTTCTTCAATACATAATTTCGATAAATTAAGAAAAAATTACTTTTAAAAAATAAGTGGTAAGAAATAGAGTGGGGGCTATAATTACTCCGGAATAAATGAAAATATAGCAGCTCTGTAGTTCCATCGTGTAGAACTAGTGGTAGGCGATACTATAATACAGTATAAATACTACTGTTTATTTTTGAGCGTCTTCGAATATATTTATGCAATTGTTGATCATTTTGATGTTTGATACTGATGAGAAGGAGTATTTCTAAGTAGCAGGAACTTGTTTTTTAGTACGGCAGTACTATTGCTTTCAATTAGACATTTCGCGTTTTTATCATTTGTTGTGTTTCCCCTTGGATATGTCAGGATGTTAGCCGATTCGGCAACAAGTTGAAAAAAATATTAAATTTAAATTGAGATAAAACCTATAAAAGAAATTTTGAGATAAGAATATTGTAACCGTTGCTAAGGAACGTAGTTTCAACTTTTAAGATAAAAATCAGATAATTATTTATTTACTTATTTACGATTTTCTCATATTTAGACCAATTAAAAAATGTTTTTCTCTTTTTTTCTCTCTCGCGTAAAGTTAAAAAAATATTTAAAATAAAATAGTGAAAAAATCATTGTGAAAGAAATTTTAGGAAATGAATGTATTATTACTGATTAACACAACACTGTTACCGCATGCATTTGCACTTACATAAACTCGAATTTCTAGAAGCTTTCCATGCCTATAAAAATCACAAAAATATGTCATTAATAGCAATTTTTCTGTAGCCCCTCTCTCTGATTGTTGGAAATAAAATCCACATATTCTTGATTTTCACCTACCATTTACATAGCTTTTTATATCTCGATTTCCTATAGATCAACATCTCTAGCTTCTTATAATCCTATTGGCTGCTAATCCGACTCTGAAATTCGCTTCCCTATCTACATATATAAGAACAATAATCCGTCTCGTTATTCTGCATTGATGACGGTACGCTAAACGTTGAAAATAACTGCAGTTTGCTTTTAATATTTTTTACATCGGTGTTTTCAACGTTGTGTAAAATTGTTTATATCACCTCATGTATTTGAATGGAAGAACAGGAAAAAAAAGAAAGATCCTGTCGTACTAAATTAAATTCTGTTAATTGTGTTAAAAGAATAAATAAATAATTTATTTCATCAAGTAAATTTAAAACTCTAAGTTTCGATCTCTAAACGAAATATTTAAATTAATTTTTTCAAAAAATTTATCACTAAGTTGAAAAGCGGCATACTGATACTCAAACAGTAATATTCAAAAAATAGAATTCGAAAAACTTCATTTTTGTATGAAATATCCTTATAATAAGAAGCGACAAAAATCCTATTGGATAACATGAAAAGAACAAAACAAGGAATTTGGCTCATGTACAGCCTTAACTTCCTGCATATACCTTTTATGATAAACCATTGTTTAATAATTACCACTAATTTTGAAGAATGATATTTGCTATGTACGTTAGTTAGTTAGATAAACATGCAATCAGACAAACATTACAATTAAAAATTAGTTAGAGATATTGAATATTAACGTTCTCTACAAGTACAGGTCGTACTTTTCGCCCTTTTTCAGGACACTCTCACGAATGGGAAACTTTACAATTCATTGGTACCACTTTTTTATACAATAATTTGTACCCTATATAATCAGGGCACATTACTATAAATATATCCAGAAAATTTCTGAATGGATTTAGAGGTGGCAAAAAACGCAGAAATTTATTATCTTTGAGAGTGTCCTGAAAAAAGGGCGGAGAGTACGACCATAGCCTCCCAAACTAGATGTCTGTCTTGTTGCTCGGAAACTTGGCAACAGTTGAAGAGGTAGACAGCGCTACCTGGTACAGATTTCGCGACTTTTTTATTCAACAACCACCTATTTTTAAAAGTGGGATATGATATACATAAAAGGCGAATAAAATCGAAGAATCGTCGATTATATATATCATATATCACTTCTTAAAACTATTCGTGACAGTTGAATAAAAAAGTCGCGCAATCTCTACCAGGTGGCGTTGTCTACCGCGTCAACTGTTGCCAACTTTCCAAGCCACGCCACAGGCATCTAGTTTAGGAGGCTATGGTACGACCCTGGCTACACGTTTCCAAACATTGACGACAAGTTGAACATATATCATTATATCAGCTGGAAAATTATATCACATTTCATAAAATTTTAAATCTGTGACACACATATATATATATAGGTGAAAATGTCTCATCTTTCATTGTTTCCAAATTGAACATCCATGAATGGAACGCAATATTGTTTAATTATTTGAAATTTGTTTTAACTTGCTGTAAATGAATTCACTACTTACAGGTATCATGTGAATACCGCATTTGCACGCAATCTGCTCCATGGATATAGTGGTAAAGAGTCTTTTCAATAAGATCTTGAGGCTGATAACCAGTTAAATTTGTCACCCTGAAATGAAAATAATATTACAAAGGCTATTCAACAAATACGATTTGAAAAATGTAATTTAAATATATTAAAGAATTTTTTAAAAATAGGTATTTTTCTTCCACATTTTTTTTTTCTTTTGGCAACATTCTTTTTAATAGTGTTCGTTGAAGTGTCTGTCCTCAATAGCCTTGAGGTTTGAATTTTTAAAAAGTGATTTAGTTTGGGAGAAATATATGTATGTATATATATTGATACACTTGTAAAACTAAAAAAGTGTGTGTGTGTGGGGGGGGGATGTTGAAAAACAATATTTTCATACTTTTGCAAAATAAACTGTACCAATTTTTTAAATCACGAAAAAAAAAAAAAGATTAAACACGTTTTATTTGTTTAATTCAAGCTACTCGATGCATTTGTTAATTTTTGAAAATTTTACATAGTTCTTAATAACAAACTGTCAGGGCCTTATTCATCTTTTAGGAGGTCCTGTACGAACTATATTTGAGTCCCCAAGTTGAATGATTCAATCAATTTTGATAGAAGTATATACTACATAGCTTAGAAGAAAAGGTGCTTCAACAAAAATTTAATGTGAAACATGATTACACGTTGCCTATAATAAAATTTAATATTAAAATACAACTTGAAGAAAATAACAAGATTAAAATATTTAAAAATGCCCTCATAACAAAATATATTCTTTAATCTGACTATTTGAAACACAGGTTGCACAAAGTTATTACTGTCAGTAGTGTTGCCAGATCTGGCAGATTTTTTATTCAATAAAACTTGACACCTCCATCTTGAACCATACACCAATTATATCGCGTAATGTTACACAAATTTTACTTCCACTTCTTGCGTACATTAGTTTGTAATATAATATTTAAAAATATTACTTTTAAAATAAATCAGAATCACAACTAACACGAAAAGTATTTTAATAAATCATTTTAATTTATTCTGGAGCATTTTTAGCCACGCCTTTATTTTGTACCTTCTTATTTATAGAATAATTTCCTCTAATATGTCTCCGCCCTTTCTTCAGGACACTCTCAGTAATAATTTTTTTTTAATTTATTGCTACCACTATTCTATTAAAATAACCTCTGGCTGGTATAATAAAGACCAGTGTTGAACGACTTGGGGATTTCCCCCCAATTTTGGGGATTTCTGAGGCTTCGGGGGAAATATATAGGGGTTTTCATTAACATTGGCGAAAGATTTTTTCTTAAAATCTTGCAGGAAAATTGAAAAAAATAAATAAATGGTCAATTTTATCAACTGATAATGTATTAATTCTGGATTTTATTTCAGAAATAGAAAAATAACATTTACAACTTTTTGATTATAAAATTTATTCTGTTTTTTGCCTTTTGTATTCCTTCATTTCAGGAATTATTTTTATTTGGTTCATGTGTGCTGTAGCAAGCATTGTGAAAGCTTGATACGTATTGCTTGCCGCTTGAATAATCAAGATTAAAGTAAACTGAACCAATCGAAACTAGGATGCTTGATCTTTAAGTTTTAATTAAATTTGCAGACATGAAATATCTATTTTGATGTAAGTTTTCTCTGGTTACCTTGTTTTTCATGCATTTTATAGTCCACAAAAACTTTTTTAAACATATGGGATAAGAATAAATGATTAGAGGGGAAAAACTACACTCAGAAAGTTACACAAATTGAAAATTTTCAAAAAACTATTGTGTTTAAATTATTTTTGTAAATGGGGATTTTTTTTTTCAAAAAAGACCTTCATTTGGAGAAAAATGGCAGCTTAAATTTGTTAAATATTCTTTAAATTTTTAAAAAAATATTGCAATTTTAGTATAAATTGAGTTGGGGAATTTTTTGAGAAAAATTCTTGATTTGGGGAAATTTGATAACTTTTTGGGGGAAATTGACTCGCTATCATCTGGCAACACTGACAAGGCACACATTACTCTAAATACACTGATGGAAAAAAAATCCCAATACCAAGAAAAAATTATTGTACAGTAATGAAATTTCAGCAATACATTTGTCTAGGTAACATATTTAATTGATTAAAGTTTCAAGATCACAGGTAGAGCCATTGGCGAGAAGAGCCATTTCAAATGTGAAATGTTGGTACATTAGTAACCGGTGTAACCGCCAGAATTTTGAATGCAAGAATGCAAACGTGCATGCATTGTGTCGTACAGGTGTCGGATATCAGTTTGTGGGATGGAGTTCCATGCCTGTTGCACTTGGGCGGTCAATGCAGGGACGGTTAATGCTGGTTGTGGATGACGCTGGAGTTGTCGTCCAATGATGTCCCATACGTGCTCGATTGGAGAAAGACCTGGTGATCTAGCAGGCCAAGGCAACATGTCGACACTCTGTAGAGCATGTTGGGTTACAACAGCGGTATAAGGGCGAGCGTTATCCTGTTGTAAAACGCCTCCTTGAATGCTGTTCATGAATGGCAGCACAACAGGTTGTATCACTAGACTGACGTACAAATTTGCAGTCAGGGTGCGTGGGATAACCACGAGAGTGCTCCTGCTGTCATACGAAATTGCTCCCCAAACCATAACTCCAGGAGTAGGCCCTGTGTGTCTAGGCCGCAGACAGGTCGCTAGCAAGCGTTCACCTGGCCTCCTACTAACCAACACACGGAAATCACTGCGACCAAGGCAGAACCGGCTTTCATCAGAAAACACAACAGATCTCCACTCCGTCCTCCAATGAGCTCTAGCTTGACACCACTCACGTCGCAAACGGCAGTGGTTTGGAGTCAGTGGAATGCACGCTACAGGGCGTCTGGCTCGGAGCTGTACTTGAAGTAACCGATTTGTAACAGTTCGTTGTGTCACTGTGGTGCCAACTGCAGCTCGAATTTCAGCTGCAGACGCAGTACGATTAGCCACAGCCATACGCCGAACACGGCGGTCTTCCCTCTCAGTAGTGCCACGTGGCCGCCCGGAACCCGGTCTTCTTGAGGCAGTACCTTCCCTTGAGCACTGCTGCCAACACTCATGCACAGTGGATACATTCCTGCCAAGTCTTTCTGCAATATCGCGGAAAGAAAACCCACCTTCACGTAGCCCTACTACACGACCTCGTTCAAACTCAGTGAGCTGTTGATAATGGCTGCTTCGTCTTCTTAGAGGCATCCTTGACTAACATTAACCCACTACGTCAAATCTCAACTGTAAATAACGATCACGAACCTTACAACGCTTATTTAAAGCAAACCTCATTTGCATGATCATAGTGTCGATACTAGCGCCACACTTATGCACGTAGCTCGAAATTTGAATCGACGTCATCTTTCAGATGTATAAACACGCCTACCAAATTTCGTTTATCTAGCACAGCTCCTTCCTGGTGTTGGGATTTTTTTTTCCATCAGTGTATGTCAGAAGTATAGTGCGACCACGTTCCCTACGACTAGCAATGAGGCCGAGTCCAAAAGTTTGGAGGTATGCAAAATTGGGCAAGAGGTAGTTATTTGGCAAACATCCAGTGATTCGGTGTTCCCTTATCGCTTGTTTTCTCTCAGTCACCCCTATTTTAACACTGGACTCGTTCAATCCGCACTTGCGCAGAGGCTTCCATGGTCGCAAGAAATGTGGTTAAATAATATTTCTGCATGAAATTAGTGGCGGCAAAACAAAGCGGAAATTTCTTATCTCTGACAGAGTCCTGAGAAGAAAAGGGCGGAGAGTACGACCCCTCGTCTACTGGAAAGTTCTATCCTTCTGTATTAAAATACTGCGATCGGAAATTTAATCTGGATAATATTTAAGATATTCTAGGGTAAATTTTATAATGATAATTTGTAAAGTGGCATATAAATATAGTTAAACAAAAATTTCTGGTGTCATTTTATTAATTCAAAGAAACAGAACTTACCAGTAGACCTAATATTTTACGAAAATCAACTAATATTTTACAAATAAAACTACTGTATATGCATATACACTGAAAAATGCATTAAGAATACATGTTTATTACATCTAATTACTTCATTTATATTTGAGGCCCAGCACCCATATGATCATGCCTAAATCTGGTTCTGCGAATTATAGTCACCAACATTTCAGTTATAGGGGTACATACAAATGAAACACTTCCGGCTGCAAAGCCGTTTGCAAGCGTTCCAAATGTGTGACTACAGTCGGCAGCAAAAGTATCCGACCACGTGCAAAAATTCCTATGTAAAAAAAGTACACTTAATACTGTTTTGTTAAATAAATCCTTGTCGAATCATGTTCTTAGACTGACTAAGAACAGGATTCGACAAGGATTTATTTAACAAAACTGCATTAAGTATACTTTTTTTACATAGGAATTTTGGCTAATGCTCGGATACTTTTGCTGCCGACTATATTTGCAAAAAATTTACAAAATTTACGTAATCGAAGTTGCAAGCGTTCCGTTTGTATGTAACCCTAAGTAATACTTAGTTTGTTTTATTAATTGTTAATAAATAAATTTATCAGTTGATAATAAATTTATTGTTAAATTGTCAATAATTTTTGTTTTGTTTTGTAGATTATTAATAAATAAGAAACAAATTGGTGACTAATGTATTCGCAGGGGATATTTGTGATAGATAAATCAGATAAGAATTTGTTCTTTATTTGGTACATTTATCTTTATTTAAATCAGTAAAGTAAACCATTGCCAGTAACTAGGATGAAATTCGACTGGTAATTACGAAAGTAAAGACAGCAGATTGTAAGGATTGAAAAATAGTGCCATTTTTATAGTTCCACTATTGTTCTCTTACAATAACTGAGTATTACGTAAGATTATTATAATTAATCCGCAAGGTCTTTTAATTGTCAAAGGCTTCTGAAAACAATGAGTTGGCCTCTACATTGCAAAAATGATTGACACTTACAAGAATATCGTTATAAGAATTCCTATCGCCATCTGTGGGCAAAAAATGTAAAGAAAGAATTTATTTTATTTTATTTATTTATTTTTTTTTTTTTCTGCTGACTTACTATAGTTGACCCTTCATGTAACAAGCTCTTTTGTTGTGCCGAAAAAGGCTTTAAACTGGAAATATATCATTAAATGGGATCTTTTGAAATCGTATTTTTAAGCATCGGTTTAAATTTCAAAAATTTTAAAAAACGGATTTGGACGAAAAAAATTTGGAATTTTTTGAGTAGATCATTTTACTGGCCGTGATAGCTTTCCTTTTGATATTGATTATCGCATGATCTAGTAAGACTATCATGAATAATAGTAAAAGATTACATTGTTTTTTAAATTTTTTATTTTTATTTTTATTTTTTTTTTTTTTTTCAGACTGAAATAAGAGATTAATAAAAGTTTTAAGATCTGTTGCAAACCACTATTAAAGAAATAAAACTTAATTTATATATATCTCAGTTTTGCTCATTACATTGAATAAGAAAAATGAAAGCTTCATAAGTTAATCTCGATACAGTAAAACATCAACATTTAAAAATATTCGAGAGATAGTTTGACCAAACAGGAGAAAAAAAAAGAGGGGGGGAGGAGAAAGAGAGAGAGAGAGAGAGAGAGAGAGAGAGAGAGAAATAAAAAAAAAAAGAAAAGAAAAGAAAAAAAGTGTTTAAAAATACACTATCTTGCTACATCTAATTTAACGAAAAATTTATTGAACATTGTATTATTTTTTATTTCCTGAAACTGGCGGGGGAAAAAAAATAGTAAATATTTCAACTGATAATTAACTAAATTTACTTGCAGGGAATGAACTAGTAGAAGTTTATAGATATATGTATAAATTACTGAAGTGTAGTTTGGTTTTTAGTGTTGCATGGATTGAATCTTACAACTGCAACAATACATGGTTGCGACAACTAAATTGCCTGAACAAGTTTTGCAATTTTTTGCAGTTAATAGTTTATTCACTTATTTATTTATTTATTTATATGCATTTTACATTACATTACAGTATTACAAAATTACATGCTCAATTAAAATTACAAAAATTGTTTAAAATGATGTCCCTTTAAAAATATACATCTAGGGATTGAATACTTAACACTCTAGTGGTAACAATTAACAGATGCTAAATTAGAGTCCCGGTACGCATAGGTAGTCATAGAACTTCAGCAAGCATATAAAGCAATAGGTTCCAGCTAATTAGTCACAGTGTGATACAAATAACAGCAGCAGAGTTGCCACAGGCGACATTTTTTATATTCTTTTCGTACCACTATTTCCAAAATATAAATAAATAAATAAATAAAAATAATAATATACTTTTGCAGGTAAATCTGCTCTTAACCTACATAAATTTATTATAAATTTTATAGTATGGAAATAATGATACGAAAGAGTACCACAGTAGTCTACCCTGCAGGTAGAGTGGCAAACCAAACCTTTCTGTAAAAGATAAAAACCAAATCAAAGGAGCATATTGTTAGAAATTCTATATAAATCATGAGGTGCTAACTGTGTAAGACGTCAAAAATATTTGTTTTCAATTCGTCTACTGATTATTTTTGTAAAATTTACTGTTTAATTTCCTCACAGAAAGAAACCATGCATCGAAAAGTTCAGTGATCTCACAGGGCATCTTTGATGCTATCTTCTTCTTTCCGAACACTTCACATAACTGAACCATCGTTAATGAAATAATAATAATAATAATAATAATAATAATAATAATAATAATAAATAATCAGATGCATTGACAAAACAACAAATTTTACTCTGGGATCATTTTTAGTTGCCGCATCTGGTAAATCTCAAGTAAGATTTGCATATGAATTACCTTGCGTCGAGAAAAATGAGCCTTAAGTCCATGTTCGCTCGAAACATAAACATGTTGGAATACATTTTGATCTCTGTGACGGCGCTAGGAGGTAAGGAGTGACCAACGGCCACTAAACCCATATTTTGTAGGCAACTTTCGTACGGGGATGCATCCACGGTATAACGGTGTACTTTTAAATAACCACTGCAATGGATTACCTGAAAAATAGAAAGAATGTAATGTAACATGGCTGTTTAATAAATAAAAGAAAATCATTTTAATTAACCAATTGATAAGAAAATAATTCATCGTAACTACTTTCGTTTAATAAAATATTTAAAACCGGAAATTTTTATTAAGTAAAAAGAAATAATAATTAAAAATTTTTTTGTATATAATTTATGATTATGAATGTAATTTCTGGTATGAATTAATTTAACTGCCCTTATAAAGGGAAATTATTAATATTGTCATAATAATCGGGCGAATAACAGAAGAAAGTATTTTTTTTTTTGCTTTTATTAATAAAGATAAGATAACTTGAAATGTTCATGTTAAAACTGATTTTAACAATAATATATTAACTTTTTTACAAATCCAAAGTAAAATCTTATTTTAATTAAAGATAGATACATATACATTTTTTTAATTTGTACTGAAGATAGGGATGTTTTTGAAAAACTTAGAAGACTTGTTCGCTGAATTCTTCCAAGCACTTTAAACAATTGTCCCGTAAACAATTAACATTTTATTTCTTTCTTCTATATATATAAGAAGAAAGTATTGGACTTGAGAAATATTTTGAACTCCAGTTTTCGTCGGATATATACGTTTTGAGATGTTCTGAACACTATTTAGTTGCTTTTAGAAAATGTCTGTCTCTCTGCGTGTCTGTGTGTGTGTATCAGAAATTTGTGGACGCTGTATCTCACGAATCAATGAACAAAATTTAACCAAACTTAGAATTTGGTTGGACCCGACATAAACTGGTGCTAATTACATTTGGGGGCCAATTGCTCAATAGGTGGCGCTGTAATTCCATTTCTTCTAAACTTTTAGCATTGCACTACAAAACGAAATTTCTTATAGATGCATATAATGAGAGATATTTTTGACTCATGATTGTAAAATTAATACGAGTTATTGATAACAGTAGACGTAAACTAGGGGAAAATGTGTGTACATGAAGAAACATCGCTCCATCCCGGAAGAGAAGTACCTCCCGGATGTGTGTAAATTTTCAATTTGGGTATCTTTCGAAAAAACTCGTCATTACATTTAAAAACGAATAGTTGATATCTGGGATAATTTAAAACAAAATTATCGATTTTTTCCATTTTTAACGAAAAAAAAAGAAAAGTACTTAAAAAAATGTCACTTTTTTTATGTTGGCACAAAATTGACTTTCTTCCGGTATTTAATATTATACATCTCTGAGATGAAACTCGTCTGTATTCATCATGGCAAACAATTTCAATAAATAATAATTCAATAAATAATTTGTGTTTGCGTGAATTTGAATAAGATTATACAGAAGAAAGTCTTGTGGTGGCCACAACATACTAGTTTCGTTTTAATTCGAATGGATTAAATCATTTAAAAGGAATGATTCCTCACCTTGTATCCGCCAGAGGTCAATCCAGCATTTCGTTTGGCAAGGACGCATTTCATCCGAACAAAGAAAGACCTTTCCAGTTCGAACTCCACTAAAAATAAGAAAAAGACAGAAAGAAAAGACAATTATAACATTGAAAAGAAATAAAAAAGCCTTAATCAGAAGACTTTCTTAACCCTTTCAAATGGCGGTGTTGCAGCTACAGCAACACCTAATTTTAATTCCCAAGTGCAACTCATACCAGAATTTTTGTATAGAATTTTATTTTCCTAATTTAGAGGATCTTTGGATACTGTTGGATAGAAGCACCTGTGACAAAAGCCACGCATCTTCCTCTGCCTAAGGATGGAACTAACGAGGCGCGAGTCCTAAAATATCACTGCAACGGAGAGAAGGGACATCATAGCATAAATACGTAAACCTGGAATTCATAATAAGGAAGCACAATAAGTATAAAATAAAGAAGGTTAAGGATAGTACAGTGCAGCCACATATCCTGAAACCAGTAGTGAGGACGCGTCCAAAATGTTGGAGGGATGCCAGCTTGGAATTTGGAAAATATCCAGCTATTCCGTGCTCTCTTATTGCTCATTTTCTCCGAGTCAGTTGACTGTCAACCCTATTTCAGCATTGGACTCATTGAGTTAGCGCTTGCGCAGATGCTTCCATGGTTTCATCAAATGTGGTCGAAGAATAAGAATATTTTTGTATTTTCTAGGAGCAAATTTTTTAATTTTTATTGTCTTTTTATGTGTTTATTTATTTATTTTTAATAAAGAATGACAAACTTAACATAAACAAACACAGGACAACACAGGGTATAATCTCCGAGGAGAAGTCAGTGCCCGAAGGCGATAGAAAAGAGAAAAACATAGAGTAAAACAGCAAAAAGGTTAAAGGTGGGAATTCCCGCTTTGGGTCTGCGTCTGTTCATAGGATCGTTATGATTATAAGCTGCTAGTGTGTTTAAAGTTGGGTTATCTAAGGATTATAGAGCCGAATGAAATTGTACATTTAAGTACTGAATGAAATTATTGAGAGTTGGGGTAGAAATCTCCTTATAAACGTGAAAATTTCGAACATACCATGGCATATTAAGTATTTGCCGAATTGTTGCGTTTTGTGCCCTAATGAGTAACTTGATATGGGATTTTGCAGCATATGACCATACCATACATTACATAAGTGAGAATGGGTCGTAAGTAGAACGTATACAAGAGCATCTTATTTTTAGTGTTCAATTTACTATTCCGAGCAATTAAGGGCATTAATTTCGATTTAGCCGCTCGAAATTTCTTACGCGTAGGGTTAATGTGTTGTCTGAAAGTGAGTCCTTGGTCTAGAATAACTCCAAGGTATTTACAGTGGTTTGACCAAGGTAGGGGGTAGCGCCGAGGTTAATTTGATACTTATCTCTAGTTGCAGGTGTGATGGCATTTCTTCCACGTGAGAATAGAATAGCATCAGTTTTGCCAATATTGAGAGCTATTCTCCATTTACTGAACCATCTAACAAGAATTTTAAGGTGACGGAAGATAGCCGAAATAGCATAACGCCTGTTAATGCTAGATGCAAAAATACAGGTATGTATGGAAAAATAGCCAATGAGGTATGAGGGTAGCGGGACATGTCATTAATATAAAGGTTGAAAAGTTTAGGGCTAATTTTAGAGCCTTGAGGAACGCCAAAAAGGGCAAAAAAGTTCCGTGAAAGAGTGTCTTTCACCTTCACGTGGAAGTTTCTATCGAGTAGGTAGCTTTGAATTAATTTAATGAGGGGAGGGGGGAAGTTATAATTAATAAGTTTAAAAATTAAGCGAGTAGTCCAAACTTTGTCAAACGCCTTTTCGATGTCAAGGATGACTGCAGCGGTATATTGCTTCTTAATTCGGTGGTAATTTGCTCAACAAGTCTGTAGACCTGGTATGGATCGGAAAGGCCACAACAGAAACCAAACTGTTCAGTGATAACAATATTATTTTCTAAAATGTGAGAGTCAATTTGTTGAACAAGAAAAGCTTCGAAGAGCTTACTTAAAGTATTTAAAAGGGAGATTGGACTGTAACTCGAAGCCCTATTAGGAGGTTTGGCGCTTTTTAGAATAGGAGCAATAACTGCAGTTTTCCAGCAAAAGGGAAAGTAATTAAATTTAAAAATGTTGTTAAATAAATAGGTAATTTTTGGAATATAAGGTAAGGGTAGATTCTTGAGAGCGTCGTTAGTGATACCGCTGATGCCTGGGGCTTTCTTATTTTTAAGTTTTTTAATTTCACGGATGACATCAGCGTGGGAAATCGAGATATCAGAGGGAGGAATAGGGAAATTCAAGAATCCGTTAACAGTGGTATTGACTTCTCTCTCAGTTTCATCACTATCAATGGGATTCCCCTGGAACTGCGTTTCAAGGTTCATGGCAATGGCGTCTGCCTTTTCTTCATTGGTGTACGCATAGTTATGGGTGTTTGGAATAAGGATTGGAGGCGTGGGATCAAATGAGCTCTTGAATCTCCTGGCAGCTTTCCAGATAGAGTTATCCTCTGGGGAGAGTGATTCAAGGAATTCACTCCAGCTTTCATTTCGTTTTTTTGTACAAATAATTTTTAAGGTCCTTCTGAGCTCTGTTTAGAATAATTTTGTCCTGAATTCTACACGTACGCTGCCAAATTTTTCTACAATTTAGATAAACCCCCCAACCACCGTTGGGCATAATTGATTAAAAAATAATTGAATTATAATTATTTTACTATCAATCGATTAACAGTAAAATAATTGCAATTCAATTACTTTTTAATCAATTATGCCCAACACTGCAACCAACCAACCCGAAGGTTTATGGCTGGCCGAAGGCCAAAGGATGGCAAGATAACCCATACTTTAGAACAGATGTAAATGAATGGCTTTATTTATTTCTTATCTTCTAATGTCGTTTTTAAATTCCGGTGGAATTGATTTTAAATTAGTAGAATTACTCTGCGCCAAAAAGGGTTAAAAAGAAAACATGCGTGAGATGATTTACGTTCCCTGGCGGCATAGACCAGTCTTGCCAAATTTAGGACTCTTTTATTCAACTATACCCAATAATTTTGAGGAATTGATGCACATAATGGAAGAATAATCTTCAAAATGATTAAGCACTTAAAAACGCTTGTGTTACACTCTCGATAAATATATTAAAAGGCAATTATCAGAAAATTTTAAGAGATTTTTTTCACAAACGGGGAAAAAAAAATAAAAAAAATAAATAAAAACCTAATTATGACTCTGCATAGCTGCCAAGTTTTTTAATTTATTCCGGAATGTTGTTAACCCCGCCCTTTTTTCACACCGTAATATTTGTAGAAAAATTTTCTTCGATATATAATTGTGATTAAATATGAAGAAAATTACTCTAAAAGGATTACGGTGTGAAAAAAAGGCGGGGCTAAAAACATCCTGGAATAAATAAAAAAACTTGGCAGCTATGACTCTTTCTTATGGCTTCTAAGAGGAAGCATACGTCTTGCTATACCATGTAAATATTTAACAAATTTTATAACGGACACTTATTTTTACAGAGTTTTTATCTGCACTCTTCCCGTCATAGTAATTCACTCTAGGTGATAATTATGTAAATAAATTTATATTTTATTACTTTGATATATTATAACAGTATTTTTATTTCTATCATAACATTACATTATGCAGTCATTTATATCTTGATTATAATATACACACTGATATAAAAAGTATTGTAATTTAAAATGGGCGGAGCTTTGATTCAATGTGTTAATATAAATGCACTTCAACGAGAACTTTATTCCGGTGTGAATACTGGATTTCGACTTATTGAAAAGAAAGTGGAACTTTCATGCTTGTAAAATAATACAGCCATTTTGATCCAGGAGTATGAAAAAAAATGGACCGGTAAAAGCTTAAGATCTCACACAGAAAAGTATTATATTCAGTTAGATAATAACCAGAAAAAAAGTATTAAAATTTCAGATACAAAATAAATTAAAATTTATAAGCAAATAATTTATAGTTTTCGATATAAAATTAAATTGTAATAAAGAAATTGTTTATGTACATATTCAAATAACTATTTTAGTTCCTATGTATGAACATAATTGCAAACATTCTAATTAATATTCCGTAGTGCTGTTAGTCCCGCCTTTTTTTTCACACCAGTAAATTTTTAGAGTAATTTTCTCCAAATTCAATTGCGATTGAATAAGAAGAAAAATACTCTGAAAAGTTACCGGTGTAAAAAAGAAGGCGGAGCTAACAGTACTATGGAATATTAATTAGTATGTTGGCAAGTAAGTATGTATATGAAGGACTGTATTGCCAAATTGAGGGACTTTTTTATTCAATAGTCACCAATAATTTTGAGGAGTGATGTTTGATATACATAGTAGAAAATTTATCTTCGGTGTGATTACACAAACATTACAATTAAAAGTCATGAAGAATGTTGAATAAAAATGTCCTTAAATTTCGCAGCACTAATGCAGGCTAAAGAACCTAAATCGTTAAAACTGAAAAATCATTCTTTATTATCATGTTTTTATTAACTTCGATTCTTGTTTGTTTGTTTGTTTGTCCGGTACAAATCTTGCAATCTATTTTCATCTAACTTCCCTACTAGCTAGACATTTGAAACTTTCACAGTAGCTCAGAACCCGGTGACAACACAATACTTCGAAGTCAGATTTTAAAATTTTCGAATAGTTTTCTTTTAATTAATTAAAATATGAAAATAATAAGCTCTTAATAGCAATAAAATAACTATTAAAATATTAGCTATAATTTAATTGTTGCCAAAAAAAAAAAAAAAAAAATATTACGAGTTCATTTTCTTTCGACATAAAAATAAATATATTTCATTCAACGTGAACGTTAAAAAATTATAAAAGTTAAATTATGCATATCACAAAAATTAACGTCATTATCACTTTAAAAATGTTATACACATTGATAAGTGCTAATGTAGTTCACGATGCTAATATACGTTGTTCTAAAAGGAGTAATATTTTATTTTTAAAACCAAAAGGTTTTTTTTTTTTTTTTTTTTTCACTATTATAATTATTTCACTGAACTGAGTCCGCGTGCTTAAATATTGCTTAAATATTATTTTTTATGATTCACCAGAAAATTTAAAAACATGGTATATATATATATATATTTTTAAATCTTATAACTATTTTTAAGTATTTTTTCTTGGTAAATGTGACTGTTACGCCACGATTATTCACTTTTAATTAGATATAAATAATATTACACCTTTTCTTCTGATAATAGACGCGCGATAAAAAACTTTCAAACACCAAATGCCCTATTTTTCATTCAGTAGAAAATTGTGATTAGCTATATTTTTATTTTGAAGAATAAGCCCCGCCTTAACACGCTTCCCTAAAATACTGCATTTCACTTGAGACATACAAAACCTGCAATATTCAAATACAAAAATATGGATAACTATATAAAGACAAAAAATTAGTGGACAAAAATATTTACTATTTAAGCAAAAAAAAAATAGTTAATCTATGTCTTTGGATATATGCAAGGGTCGTACTCCCCGCCCTTTTTCAGAAAACTTTAAGGACGAAAAATTTCTGCCTTTTTTTTGCTACCACTATTTTCATACAACAATTTAATCACAACACGTTGTAATAAAAAACACTAAAAAAATTTCTGTACGAAAATAGTGATAGTAAAAAAAAAAAAAGGCCTTAACTTCTCTTCCCTCCAAGTGTCCTGAGAAAAGGGAGGAGATTACCCATGAGTTATGTCCAGGAGTCGTACTCTCCGCCCTTTTTTCAGGACACTTTCAGAGATAAGATATTTCCGCCTTTTTCACCACCACTAATTCCTGGTATATTTATAGGAGTGTACCATGATTAAACAGGGTAGAGATTATTTTATAAAAATAGTGGTAGCAATAAATTACAAAATTTCTCATTCATGAGAGTGTCCTGAAAAAAAAGGCGGAGAATACGACACCTGTTTATGTCTATTTGGAACAATATTTCTCCACTCTGACATGTTTCTCTAAAACGTTGCATTCAACCTGAGGCGTACGAACCATACAATATTCAAATACAAAAATATGGATAACAATATTAAAGCAAAATAGTATTAGCAAAAAAAAAAAAAAGTGTACATTTGTGTTCTTCTACGAGTATCCTGAAAAAAGGGCAGGGATTACGACCCTAGATATTAGACCTGTCAATTATTCTAATTTATTCCGTAATAGTGTTAGGCCCCGCCATTTTTCCACAGCAGCGTATTTATAGAGTAATACTCTTCTTAAATATTTGTGAATACCTACTGTCGAATATTACTCTAGAAATTTACCGGTGTGAAAAAAAGGCGAGACCTAACGCTATTACGGAATAAATTAGAATAATTGGCAGGTCTACTAGATATACATCCACATAGGATAGATGCCAACATTTTAATTTATTCCGGAGTATTTTTAGCCCGCCTTTATTTTATACCACTTATCTTTTAAGAGTATTTTCTTTCTTTTTCTTATTTTATCGAAGTTATTATATATTGGAGAAAATTCTCTATAAATAAAGTGGTGCGAAATAAAGGTTGGGCTAATAATACTTCGGAATAAATTAAAATGATGGCATTTGTGCATCCATTTTAAGCAGTAGGCTCCATCCTAATTGGTTTCTCTAAAACGTCACATTTAACGATTTAATTTAAAGTGTATAGTCCCTACAAGATTCAAATACAAAAATATGGATAGCAAGACAAAATGTTCGCTTTAAAAAATTGGGAAAAGTTATTTAATATTTAAGAGAAAAGTGTTAACATATTTCTATTTTAAACAGTAAGCCCCGTCTTTACGCACTTGTCACTTTATAATTGGTAACGCTTGACGGGCTCCGAACATCAGTAAGAAATGAAATATCACTATAACAAGAAAATTAATTATAGGAAAGAGCTGTAAATATAAAAATACAAGTATTTTATGACGCTTATTCTATTTGTGCAAAAATTATTATAGGTCATATTTCATAGATATATAAATATATAATATTATGAACTTATAGCTGCCAAGTTTTTTTATTTATTCCGGAATGTTGTTAGTACCGCCCCTTTCTCACACCGTAATCTTTTTAGAGTAATTTTCTTCGTATTTAATCGTAATTATATATTGAAGCAATTTTTCGTACAAAGTTTACGGTGTGGAAAAAAGAGCGGGGCTAACAGCTTTCCGGAATAAATTAAAAAACTTGGCAGCTATGTCTTATAAACACTTTCGCAACCGCTGACGTGAATTGACGTCATTTAAAAATCTGTAACTCCACCAGTGGGCGTTTTTTTAGGTTACATAGGTTGCATTATTTCTTAACAATATTCCCAATATTCCCTTTGTACTAGTAATGCACTATGGAGAAAAATATTTTGATTAGGAAGAGTATAATTGTAATGTATATTTATTTATATTCTGAATATGGACACAGAAAACATTGATATAAAATAATGTAATGTACAATAATAACGCCCACAGTCGGAGCTTATTGTCAAAAAGACAAAAGCATGCGGCCGTGAAAGTGTTAACACCTTTGTGAACGCATGTTTTTGTCTTTTTCATAGTAAGATCCGCCTGTGGGCGTTATTCTCCTAAGTTACAATATTTCAGAACAAAATTTTCTATATTCAGATTCATATTACAAATATATAAATGGATATACATTATAATTATACTCTTTCTAATCAAAGTATTTATATCTGTAGTATATTGGTTGTACAAATATGAATATTGTGTATATTTTTAAGAAATAAACGACATACGTATTGCAAAAGAAACGCCCACTGGCGGAGTCACAGATTTTCAAATGACGTGAATCTACGTCAGCGGTCGCGAAAGTGTTAATAATTTTCATAAACAAAAATAAGCTTTTCAATCGGAAATTCGCATGGAATATGTTTAGGTTATTTCATTCTATCAAAGGCGGAAAAAAAAATTGAATTTAATATGTGTTTAAAATTACTAATTAAAGTCTGTTACATTCATTTAACATTAGCACCTTCAGATAGCTTATAACTCTATTAAATGTCGAGAGGAAATATAAAAATATGCCATTTTCCGGGATGATTTGAGACAAATAACTCCAAAAATTGTCAAAAATGGTCGTTACCATTTAATAAAAATGAAGTTGGTGCAAGTTTTAATATGTAGACAACCCCTAAGCAAAAGCTAAACATTATTAATAATCGATCGACACCAGCCACCTATTTTTACGACGTTTTGCGGCGAAATTAGTCGAGGGGGGGAGGGGGGGGGGACATTATTTTTCTGACTGTATTTTTGTACGCTGTCGAATTCCATTTTGACTGCATATAATTACAGCGATAATAGGCGTAGACCCAAAACGGTCCTTCGATTTAACTTTTTCCTCTAACCTTTATTGCTATCAGATTCTTTACGTTATATTTTCTTTTTTCTGTCGCCTCTTTGATACTGGCTTCTCCTCTGAGATTATAGCCTGTGTTGCCCTGTTGTGTCCCTTTATACATATATATGCTTCTTTTCTTCTCTCTCTCTCACTTTTATATTTTTTTAGATAGTATGCATTTCTGCCTCTGGACAGCTCCCTTTTTGTAAGAAAACTGACTATGACTCAGACAGGTCAGAAAGAGACCTGTTTGAGTGCAGTCTGTGTGTGATTCCACCAAAAAGAAAAAAAAAATTACTCTTAAAAATACAAAAATATTTCTTATTGTCCTTAACCTTTCTATGAGTTCTATAATATTGTACTTAAACTTTTTTTTTTTTTTTTGTTTTTTTTTTTTTGTGCTTTCATTTTCTGATAAGCTCTATAATTTATTATTTGTTTGTGTTCTTTTACGTTTTTTGTTCCCTTTTGGCAATGAATTTAAATTCAGGATATGCCACCCGTTAGCAACCATTCTTATGTAGCGGAAAATACGTGTTGCTGACACAGGTGCTTCCGTCCCACAACATTCGAAGACAAATATTAACCTTAAATAGTATTTCTAATAGGTCATGTGCAAGTCACCTTATTACTAGTTTCGTAGAAGTTCCTCGAGTTTGTGAAGTTTCTATGTTTAAGAGTAGGTAAGAAAGGAGAGTTGAAGCGCAGGCGGCGGTGGCACTGTGGCACCGGCAAGTCGTGCGGGTGCCGCACCACCCCCTGAGGGGTCTAGATGGGTTGACATTGACCTTGAGACATCCTCTAACTTGATCGTGAAAGATGACGAGGGTATTAATGAAGAAAATTAATTAAAAAATTTAATGTGTGGTTTATTGTAAAAGGTGATGATGGTTTTAAAGTGATGTTTGCGGTATAAGGTAAAAAGCATGCTATTGTTTGTGAGTCATTAGGAAATTAATTAGGGAGTTAATTAGGAGGTTAATTAAGAAATTAATTAATAAATTAATTTAAAAAATAAATTTAAAAATTGAGGGATAAATAAGAAATCGATGAAATTTACGAATGTGGATGTGCATAGAGTATGAAAGAAATAGAGAGGTTTGACTGGGGTTCGAACCCGACACCTTGCAGTAAAAATATTTCAGTAGTTTTCACGTGTGTGTGAGTGATTTTTATAGTATATGTCTGCACTGTTCTTTTAAAACTATAAATGCTAGTGTCCGAAAAGAATTCAATCGTTTTAATGATATTAATTAGAGAATAATAATTAAGAAAAATATTAATTAAGGATTTTCTTGTAAAAAATCGTCAATTATTTTCCGAAAAAAAGACAATGAAAGCAAAAATTAAGTATAAAGAACGAAAGAAAGCTTAGAAACATAGATTTTGACTGAGATTCGAACCCGGTACCTTGCAGTAAAAATATTTCAGTAGTTTTCGCGTGTGTGTGAGTGATAATTATAGTATATGTCTGCACTGTTCTTTTTAAACTATGAATGCTAGTGTCCGAAAAGAATTCAATCGTTTTAATGATATTAATTAGAGAATAATAATTAAGAAAAATATTAATTAAGGATCTTCTTGTAAAAAATCGTCAATTATTTTCCGAAAAAAAGGCAATGAAAGCAAAAATTAAGTATAAAGAACGAAAGAAAGTTTAGAAACATAGATTTTGACTGAGATTCGAACGATTCAACCATTTAAATTATATAAATTTACAGAATAATAATTAATAAAGTATTAATTAAGCATTTCCTTCTAAAAGATTACGAATGTTTTATGAAAAATGACATTGAGAGTTAAAATTAAGTATAAATAATGAAAGAAAGTGTAGCAATAGAGACACCTGACTGAGATTCGAACCCGGCGCCTGTTTGAAGTGAGGAAACAGTAGTTTACAAGTACTTTAACCACTGTTCTTTAGAAATATACCTACACAGATCTTTTTAAACCTAAGAATACAAATGTTTGAGAACGACTCAACCATTTAAATAATATTAATTACAGAATAATTAAAAAATAATAATTGAAGATCTTGCAAAATTCGCTAATATTTTATGAAAAAAGATGATGTATGTGAAAATTAAGTTAAAAGATGTTTAAAATCTCAAATGTATAAGTGAAATTAAATTAGAATGAAAGACGAGAATTGTTTTTTGAAAGATAACTAAAAAGAGTGATTTAAATTTCTTATTAATTACTTAATTGAAGAAAGTTCGTTAAAAAAATACTTTTCATCATAAAGATTTTTTTAATTGTGAATACTAACTAGCATCCATTTTAAACTGTTTATATTTTTTTACTAAATAGAATAAAGATCGACTTAATTCACCAATGGTGACGTCACAATGTTTTTAGGGAAGAAGGTGACCATCCCTTTAAGCATTTTCTTAGAATCGGGGGAGATGCTATTGTACATTCAATACAAGAAAGAGGAGGAAAAATACCAGTTTTATCGCTACCTTTAACCGTGTTTAAATTTGATTATTGTTAGACGTTTTAAAAATATAAATTCATTTCTTTCTATCTTTAGAAGAATCTTATTGATTATTTGATATACAATATGGGAATATAATAACTTTTAATAATAGACATTTTCAGTAGATTTTTACAAATCGCTACAAAAAATTCATTACAACTTCAGAAAATCAAAAGTTTTTTAGATATATTTTGTAACTTTTTCGAATAATCCTTCACATATTAGACTACACCCTTACATTTCTTTAGTGTAAACCCGTGAAATTTTACCAATAAAATCAGAAATAGGGTCGTAAAAATAAGAATTTGGCATGATTTTAAATAAATTTTAGGATATATCTACAAAAATTTTAGAGTATTTGGCGATAATTCGGATTTGGTGAGAAACACCTAGTATTAATTTCGAGTGGAGTAAAATTTTGTCACATGCTAACTTATTTTTGCGTGAGTGAAGACATCTCTTTTTTAACCTGAATTCAGTACTACATAAAAATTATTTTTTCAAGATGGATGTCAGAACAGATATTATTTTGTTAAATACATTTACTCATATATTCAATAGATCACATCTACGCAAATCAGAACTAGGGATTATAAATCAGCTTAAATTTCGAATGAATGAATTTATCAATTCAGAAATTAGCAATCAACTTTATGAAAATGTTGATATGTTATCTGATGAAAATTTTTATACCTGTTTAGACATTGTTTTAAAAGAAATGATAAAAAATGAAATTAATTGGGATAAAGTTGTAATTTACTTAGTATTTTCAAGTGAACTTATGGCAAAGCGCTTTAAGAGATCTGGAGAGTTTATCATACTTTGGATAAAATTTTTTAATATCTTCCAGAAGTATTTAGGTAGTTGGATTATTGATAATCAAGAATGTATAAAAGTCAAAGAAGTGAAAAAATCATTTTTTCAAAGAATGTGGAGTTTTATCACTCGATCATAATATGAAAATTGTAAAAATATTATCTGCTATGTTGAATTATGTTCAGTTCAATCTGTAAAAGAACAATGTTCAAGAAAAATGTATGTATGTAATGTGAAATTCAAAGTAAATAAAGAACTTTAAATGGGAATTTTGTTTAAGAAAAAATTATTTGAAGTAAAATTCATCTTTAAAAAATAAATAAATAAAAATAAAAATAAGTTGATCAATGTAAAAAACTGAAAAATTCACTAAAAATATAAGAAACGCATTTTCACAATAATAAGATTGTAAATGTAAGATAAAATCACAAAATTACCAGCATAAGAGACTGTAGGTATTCGAAAAAAAATTATGAAGTCAACAATTTTGGTGTTAAACAGCACATCTTATTTTACAAAGTACTAAGTTTTTTAAAATCATTTAGTTTGAACTTTTTCAAACTTATACTTATAAACAGAAATTTTTGTGAATGTAAAATTTTTTACACAAAGTATTTTAGAAAAAATATCATCTCAGAAATTAACTAACTTATTTTTAGAATAAAAATATAAGAAACTTATTTTTACTAATGATAAGAATGAAAATGTAAGGTAAAATCTCATTCTTACCAATTTAAGAGACCGCAAGTATTTGAAAAATCATGAAGTATGGAATTTTAATGTTTCACACGTGTTAATAACGCGTCTTATTTTACAAAGTACTAAGTTTTTTTAAAGTCATTTAGTTTGAAGTTTTTCAAACTTATACTTATAAACTGAAATTTTTGTGAATGTAAAATTTTTTACACAAAGTATTTTAGAAAAAATATCATCTCAGAAATTAACTAACTTATTTTTAGAATAAAAATATAAGAAACTTATTTTTACTAAAATATTTTTGTACAAAGTATTTTAGAAATTTAGATAACTTGTTCTTGAATAAAAATATAAGAAACTTATTTTCACAATTATAAGATTATAAATGTAAGATAAAATCACAAAATTACCAGCTTAAGAGGTTGTAGGTATTCGAAAAAATCACGAAGTCAACAATTTTGGTGTTAACAACACATCTTATTTTACAAAGTGCTAAGTTTTTTAGCCATTTAGTTTGAAGTTTTTCAGACATATGCTTATAAACTGAAATTTTTTGTAAATGAAAAATTTTTTACACAAAGTATTTCAGAAAAAAATATCATCTCAGAAAATAATTAACTTATTTTTAGAATAAAAATATATGAAACTTATTTTTTTCTAATGATAAGAATGAAAATGTGAGATAAAAACTCATTCTTATCAATTTAAGAGACTGTAAGTATTTTAAAAATTATGAAGTATGCAATTTTAATGTTTCACATGTGTTAATAATGCATCTTATTTTACAAAGCACTAAGTTTTTAAAAGTCATTTGGTTTGAAGTTTTTCACACATATGCTTATAAATGAAATTTTCGTAAATGAAAAATTTTTACACAAATTATTTTAATACAAATTCTATCTCAGAAAAATTAACTTTTTCTTTTTAGGTTGAAAATGTAAGATAAAAATCTAACACTTATCGAATTTAGAAGCTGCAGATGTATGATGAAATCATGAACTTGAAACTTTAAGTATTAACAACCTACCTTCTTTGAAAATACTAAACCACAAGTTTCGACAAATCTGTAATCAACTGTTAAAAAACATAGAATATTTTTTTCCCTAAAATGTTTAACGTAGATGCTACATCCATAAAAATACAGAGTGAAAGTGTACAAATTATCTGTTTAGACATGTTGATAAACTAGAATTTTCCACAAGATTCGAGTATTATAGCAAGGTATGGGATAATATTTGGCTAAATTTCCACTAATATTGGCGATAGTTATAAAAATTTGGCATGAAATAAGAGAATTTGCCGTAAATTCTTAAGTAAAACTGATGAACGAAGAAAAAATTTGATTTAGTTACAATCTTTTCTCGCTGTAGAGTTGTCTAAGTTCTCATACTTAGTAGTTTTTAAAGTTTTACTTTTAGAGTGATTTTTTATACTTTGCTAAACTGAAGTACAAAATGGATAATACTTTACCGTGTGAGGAGACACACGTTTCTGTTCAACAAACTCCTTCATCAAGTTTTGAGGATGAGAAGTTATCTAAACTTTTTATTTGTCCAACTTGTAAGAAGTCATTTTTAAAAAAATCCTATCTTACTAGACATGTCAAGGTTCACAATGACATTAAACCTAATATTTGTTACGTGTGTGAGAAAGGATTTGTTACTTTACATCGTTTAAAAAGACATATGGAAACCCATAGAAAAATTTCCATAAGATACAAATGTGAATATTGTATTGAAAATTTCAATCGCAAGTGTGATTTATTTAAACATAAGAGATTATTTCATCAAAAAGTCTTACCTGAACATCTATGTATTATTTGTAAAGATGCTTTTAAACACAAGTATGAATTGGAAAAACACAAGAGGGTGCATTATCGAAAACCTGAGTATCTATGTGAGGAATGTTCTATAACCTTTACAACAAAACATGCTTTTTCAAACCATAAGCGAAAAAGTCATAAAAAGACTTTACATACATACTGTTGTGACGAATGTACTGATACTTTTTCAAACAGACGACATTTTTTAAAACATAAAAGAAATATGCATAAAAAATCTTTAATGCAAACTAGATGTGATGAATGCAGTGAAACTTTTCAGTGTAAGTATGAATTATTGCAACATAAGAGAAAGAATCATCTTAAAGACTTTAACATACGTAGAAATTGTAATGATCGAAGCACTAACAATGAATTATCAACAGTTAATAATGACAGTGAGAATCTGGACTTGTTAAATTTTTTGGATAATTTTCACATTGAATGTGCGAATGGTGTTTTTGACTTACATTCCAACAACTTTCAGAATGAAAATATAGACTTAGACTTAAAAATTTTTTTGAACAATTCGAATGTGGAATATACAAGTGGAAATAATATTGATGATTTATCTGCCAAAGATGAAAATAAGGACTTAAATAATTTTAACCTGATACAAACTGATTTACCTCTAGTAAACTATGACAATGAAAGTCTGGACTTGTTAAATTTTTCGTATAACTTTAATCCCAAGTGCTTGAATATTTTTTCTGCTAACGGCGAAAATATGAATTCGAATAATTTTAGTGCGAAGGAAAATGAGTTGGTGACAGATAACTTTAACAATGAAAATCTAGACTTGCTAAATTTTTTGAATAACTTTAATACTGAATGTATGAACGATATCCCAACAATATAGATTTGCTGTCTTGTATTATTGTGAATGAATTTCAAATAAAAAGATTTCAATGAAAATGATTTGTTTTAATTTTTATTACAAAATCATCTTTTTTATAATATTTTCTATTAGAATACAAACTGAAGTGTCATCTTTTTTTAAAATAAAAACATGTAAAAAGTTTACTTGTGTATTAACGATATACTTTTTCATTACTGTAGTAGAATTGATTGAGTATAATATTTAAACACTAAGTAAAAATTATGCACAATAGTAGTTTTATAAACTATCAAACTTACATCGAAGAAGTAAAAACTTGTAAAATTGTTTTACCACTCAACTGTAAAGTACTTGTGAAAATCTTAAATGAATTTATCTTATTAACAATTTTCCTGAAAAACTAGCTTATAAAAATTTTAGATATAATTATGAAGTTAGTATTTTCCTAAGTATCACGTTTGAATCTTACTTTGAATATACATCATCAAAGTGTTTTATTCTTTAACTAAAATCACAATCTCTATTCCAAAGAGTGTAAAAATAATGTTATAGTAAACACTTAAACTTTTACATATAGATACTTTCACGATTGTATTTTAACTTTTTTTTATTTTTTAGAATGCAGAAAATATTTTGTAAGAATTGTGAAAGCTTAATTTTAGAAGTTTGTGAAATTTCACAAAATTTTTTTAAACATTTTTGTCAAATGTTTTCTTTATGTCACATCACTTAAAAAAATTTAACTGTTTTTAACAGAATTGCTAACACAAAACATTAAGTTAGAAAATTTATAGATAAAACTTATAAGATACGAAAAACCATATGTGAAGTAATAACAAAAGGTGTATATACTTTCAAGTTTAGACATGGTTCAACAAGCTTGAGGAGACTCTAAAACCTGTAGCTGACGTCATAACCCCTGTAGCGTAACTTTTCCCTTACTACTACGTCACAAATGTATAATTTAACAAAAAGTACTTATGTCACCCCACAATTCCTGTCTTGTATTATTTTACTTTGTGTATAAAATCAATGATCTATAAAAAAGCTTTGTCGTTTTTATACACTTTGACGTAAAAATTTTCTCCAAAAACATCAAATTATATTTTGCAAGTATGAATTGATATGTATTTGTTTTAAATATCTCTAAGTTACATTATACCAAAGTATAATTTCTAATATTTAAACAATTCTCACTTTACAAAAATTAACTTGTATGCATTTCTAGGTCTTTAATAAAAATCTTTAATTTTTTTATCTCAAAGACTTTAAACTATTCGAGATATGTGCAGCTTAAGTGCAATCCAATACTATTTGCATAACAATGTGGAATATCATATGTTAAGAAAATCTTAAATTTTGAATATTTTTCAGCTATTAAACGAAAAATTGTGTAAAATTTACTAAGTGTTTCAATAAAGAAGAGAATTACACTAAAAAGTTTTGACAAGAAATACTAAATTCACTAAGTTACATTCGTGGACATAAACACACAATATAAGAGAAATCTTTAAAACATGATTGCAAAAACAAATTAAAAAATAAAAATAAATAAAAAATAAATAAATAAATAAATAAATAAGTAAAAAATTGTTAATTAAACATGATTGCAAAAACAAATTAAAAAATAAAAATAAATAAAAAATAAATAAATAAATAAATAAATAAGTAAAAAATTGTTAATTTTAGACAATTTTTCGTTTAATAGCTGAAAAATATTCAAAATTTAAGATTTTCTTAACATATGATATTCCACATTGTTATGCAAATAGTATTGGATTGCACTTAAGCTGCACATATCTCGAATAGTTTAAAGTCTTTGAGATAAAAAAATTAAAGATTTTTATTAAAGACCTAGAAATGCATACAAGTTAATTTTTGTAAAGTGAGAATTGTTTAAATATTAGAAATTATACTTTGGTATAATGTAACTTAGAGATATTTAAAACAAATACATATCAATTCATACTTGCAAAATATAATTTGATGTTTTTGGAGAAAATTTTTACTTCAAAGTGTATAAAAACGACAAAGCTTTTTTATAGATCATTGATTTTATACACAAAGTAAAATAATACAAGACAGGAATTGTGGGGTGACATAAGTACTTTTTGTTAAATTATACATTTGTGACGTAGTAGTAAGGGAAAAGTTACGCTACAGGGGTTATGACGTCAGCTACAGGTTTTAGAGTCTCCTCAAGCTTGTTGAACCATGTCTAAACTTGAAAGTATATACACCTTTTGTTATTACTTCACATATGGTTTTTCGTATCTTATAAGTTTTATCTATAAATTTTCTAACTTAATGTTTTGTGTTAGCAATTCTGTTAAAAACAGTTAAATTTTTTTAAGTGATGTGACATAAAGAAAACATTTGACAAAAATGTTTAAAAAAATTTTGTGAAATTTCACAAACTTCTAAAATTAAGCTTTCACAATTCTTACAAAATATTTTCTGCATTCTAAAAAATAAAAAAAAGTTAAAATACAATCGTGAAAGTATCTATATGTAAAAGTTTAAGTGTTTACTATAACATTATTTTTACACTCTTTGGAATAGAGATTGTGATTTTAGTTAAAGAATAAAACACTTTGATGATGTATATTCAAAGTAAGATTCAAACGTGATACTTAGGAAAATACTAACTTCATAATTATATCTAAAATTTTTATAAGCTAGTTTTTCAGGAAAATTGTTAATAAGATAAATTCATTTAAGATTTTCACAAGTACTTTACAGTTGAGTGGTAAAACAATTTTACAAGTTTTTACTTCTTCGATGTAAGTTTGATAGTTTATAAAACTACTATTGTGCATAATTTTTACTTAGTGTTTAAATATTATACTCAATCAATTCTACTACAGTAATGAAAAAGTATATCGTTAATACACAAGTAAACTTTTTACATGTTTTTATTTTAAAAAAAGATGACACTTCAGTTTGTATTCTAATAGAAAATATTATAAAAAAGATGATTTTGTAATAAAAATTAAAACAAATCATTTTCATTGAAATCTTTTTATTTGAAATTCATTCACAATAATACAAGACAGCAAATCTATATTGTTGGGATATCGTTCATACATTCAGTATTAAAGTTATTCAAAAAATTTAGCAAGTCTAGATTTTCATTGTTAAAGTTATCTGTCACCAACTCATTTTCCTTCGCACTAAAATTATTCGAATTCATATTTTCGCCGTTAGCAGAAAAAATATTCAAGCACTTGGGATTAAAGTTATACGAAAAATTTAACAAGTCCAGACTTTCATTGTCATAGTTTACTAGAGGTAAATCAGTTTGTATCAGGTTAAAATTATTTAAGTCCTTATTTTCATCTTTGGCAGATAAATCATCAATATTATTTCCACTTGTATATTCCACATTCGAATTGTTCAAAAAAATTTTTAAGTCTAAGTCTATATTTTCATTCTGAAAGTTGTTGGAATGTAAGTCAAAAACACCATTCGCACATTCAATGTGAAAATTATCCAAAAAATTTAACAAGTCCAGATTCTCACTGTCATTATTAACTGTTGATAATTCATTGTTAGTGCTTCGATCATTACAATTTCTACGTATGTTAAAGTCTTTAAGATGATTCTTTCTCTTATGTTGCAATAATTCATACTTACACTGAAAAGTTTCACTGCATTCATCACATCTAGTTTGCATTAAAGATTTTTTATGCATATTTCTTTTATGTTTTAAAAAATGTCGTCTGTTTGAAAAAGTATCAGTACATTCGTCACAACAGTATGTATGTAAAGTCTTTTTATGACTTTTTCGCTTATGGTTTGAAAAAGCATGTTTTGTTGTAAAGGTTATAGAACATTCCTCACATAGATACTCAGGTTTTCGATAATGCACCCTCTTGTGTTTTTCCAATTCATACTTGTGTTTAAAAGCATCTTTACAAATAATACATAGATGTTCAGGTAAGACTTTTTGATGAAATAATCTCTTATGTTTAAATAAATCACACTTGCGATTGAAATTTTCAATACAATATTCACATTTGTATCTTATGGAAATTTTTCTATGGGTTTCCATATGTCTTTTTAAACGATGTAAAGTAACAAATCCTTTCTCACACACGTAACAAATATTAGGTTTAATGTCATTGTGAACCTTGACATGTCTAGTAAGATAGGATTTTTTTAAAAATGACTTCTTACAAGTTGGACAAATAAAAAGTTTAGATAACTTCTCATCCTCAAAACTTGATGAAGGAGTTTGTTGAACAGAAACGTGTGTCTCCTCACACGGTAAAGTATTATCCATTTTGTACTTCAGTTTAGCAAAGTATAAAAAATCACTCTAAAAGTAAAACTTTAAAAACTACTAAGTATGAGAACTTAGACAACTCTACAGCGAGAAAAGATTGTAACTAAATCAAATTTTTTCTTCGTTCATCAGTTTTACTTAAGAATTTACGGCAAATTCTCTTATTTCATGCCAAATTTTTATAACTATCGCCAATATTAGTGGAAATTTAGCCAAATATTATCCCATACCTTGCTATAATACTCGAATCTTGTGGAAAATTCTAGTTTATCAACATGTCTAAACAGATAATTTGTACACTTTCACTCTGTATTTTTATGGATGTAGCATCTACGTTAAACATTTTAGGGAAAAAAATATTCTATGTTTTTTAACAGTTGATTACAGATTTGTCGAAACTTGTGGTTTAGTATTTTCAAAGAAGGTAGGTTGTTAATACTTAAAGTTTCAAGTTCATGATTTCATCATACATCTGCAGCTTCTAAATTCGATAAGTGTTAGATTTTTATCTTACATTTTCAACCTAAAAAGAAAAAGTTAATTTTTCTGAGATAGAATTTGTATTAAAATAATTTGTGTAAAAATTTTTCATTTACGAAAATTTCATTTATAAGCATATGTGTGAAAAACTTCAAACCAAATGACTTTTAAAAACTTAGTGCTTTGTAAAATAAGATGCATTATTAACACATGTGAAACATTAAAATTGCATACTTCATAATTTTTAAAATACTTACAGTCTCTTAAATTGATAAGAATGAGTTTTTATCTCACATTTTCATTCTTATCATTAGAAAAAAATAAGTTTCATATATTTTTATTCTAAAAATAAGTTAATTATTTTCTGAGATGATATTTTTTTCTGAAATACTTTGTGTAAAAAATTTTTCATTTACAAAAAATTTCAGTTTATAAGCATATGTCTGAAAAACTTCAAACTAAATGGCTAAAAAACTTAGCACTTTGTAAAATAAGATGTGTTGTTAACACCAAAATTGTTGACTTCGTGATTTTTTCGAATACCTACAACCTCTTAAGCTGGTAATTTTGTGATTTTATCTTACATTTATAATCTTATTATTGTGAAAATAAGTTTCTTATATTTTTATTCAAGAACAAGTTATCTAAATTTCTAAAATACTTTGTACAAAAATATTTTAGTAAAAATAAGTTTCTTATATTTTTATTCTAAAAATAAGTTAGTTAATTTCTGAGATGATATTTTTTCTAAAATACTTTGTGTAAAAAATTTTACATTCACAAAAATTTCAGTTTATAAGTATAAGTTTGAAAAACTTCAAACTAAATGACTTTAAAAAAACTTAGTACTTTGTAAAATAAGACGCGTTATTAACACGTGTGAAACATTAAAATTCCATACTTCATGATTTTTCAAATACTTGCGGTCTCTTAAATTGGTAAGAATGAGATTTTACCTTACATTTTCATTCTTATCATTAGTAAAAATAAGTTTCTTATATTTTTATTCTAAAAATAAGTTAGTTAATTTCTGAGATGATATTTTTTCTAAAATACTTTGTGTAAAAAATTTTACATTCACAAAAATTTCTGTTTATAAGTTTGAAAAAGTTCAAACTAAATGATTTTAAAAAACTTAGTACTTTGTAAAATAAGATGTGCTGTTTAACACCAAAATTGTTGACTTCATAATTTTTTTTCGAATACCTACAGTCTCTTATGCTGGTAATTTTGTGATTTTATCTTACATTTACAATCTTATTATTGTGAAAATGCGTTTCTTATATTTTTAGTGAATTTTTCAGTTTTTTACATTGATCAACTTATTTTTATTTTTATTTATTTATTTTTTAAAGATGAATTTTACTTCAAATAATTTTTTCTTAAACAAAATTCCCATTTAAAGTTCTTTATTTACTTTGAATTTCACATTACATACATACATTTTTCTTGAACATTGTTCTTTTACAGATTGAACTGAACATAATTCAACATAGCAGATAATATTTTTACAATTTTCATATTATGATCGAGTGATAAAACTCCACATTCTTTGAAAAAATGATTTTTTCACTTCTTTGACTTTTATACATTCTTGATTATCAATAATCCAACTACCTAAATACTTCTGGAAGATATTAAAAAATTTTATCCAAAGTATGATAAACTCTCCAGATCTCTTAAAGCGCTTTGCCATAAGTTCACTTGAAAATACTAAGTAAATTACAACTTTATCCCAATTAATTTCATTTTTTATCATTTCTTTTAAAACAATGTCTAAACAGGTATAAAAATTTTCATCAGATAACATATCAACATTTTCATAAAGTTGATTGCTAATTTCTGAATTGATAAATTCATTCATTCGAAATTTAAGCTGATTTATAATCCCTAGTTCTGATTTGCGTAGATGTGATCTATTGAATATATGAGTAAATGTATTTAACAAAATAATATCTGTTCTGACATCCATCTTGAAAAAATAATTTTTATGTAGTACTGAATTCAGGTTAAAAAAGAGATGTCTTCACTCACGCAAAAATAAGTTAGCATGTGACAAAATTTTACTCCACTCGAAATTAATACTAGGTGTTTCTCACCAAATCCGAATTATCGCCAAATACTCTAAAATTTTTGTAGATATATCCTAAAATTTATTTAAAATCATGCCAAATTCTTATTTTTACGACCCTATTTCTGATTTTATTGGTAAAATTTCACGGGTTTACACTAAAGAAATGTAAGGGTGTAGTCTAATATGTGAAGGATTATTCGAAAAAGTTACAAAATATATCTAAAAAACTTTTGATTTTCTGAAGTTGTAATGAATTTTTTGTAGCGATTTGTAAAAATCTACTGAAAATGTCTATTATTAAAAGTTATTATATTCCCATATTGTATATCAAATAATCAATAAGATTCTTCTAAAGATAGAAAGAAATGAATTTATATTTTTAAAACGTCTAACAATAATCAAATTTAAACACGGTTAAAGGTAGCGATAAAACTGGTATTTTTCCTCCTCTTTCTTGTATTGAATGTACAATAGCATCTCCCCCGATTCTAAGAAAATGCTTAAAGGGATGGTCACCTTCTTCCCTAAAAACATTGTGACGTCACCATTGGTGAATTAAGTCGATCTTTATTCTATTTAGTAAAAAAATATAAACAGTTTAAAATGGATGCTAGTTAGTATTCACAATTAAAAAAATCTTTATGATGAAAAGTATTTTTTTAACGAACTTTCTTCAATTAAGTAATTAATAAGAAATTTAAATCACTCTTTTTAGTTATCTTTCAAAAAACAATTCTCGTCTTTCATTCTAATTTAATTTCACTTATACATTTGAGATTTTAAACATCTTTTAACTTAATTTTCACATACATCATCTTTTTTCATAAAATATTAGCGAATTTTGCAAGATCTTCAATTATTATTTTTTAATTATTCTGTAATTAATATTATTTAAATGGTTGAGTCGTTCTCAAACATTTGTATTCTTAGGTTTAAAAAGATCTGTGTAGGTATATTTCTAAAGAACAGTGGTTAAAGTACTTGTAAACTACTGTTTCCTCACTTCAAACAGGCGCCGGGTTCGAATCTCAGTCAGGTGTCTCTATTGCTACACTTTCTTTCATTATTTATACTTAATTTTAACTCTCAATGTCATTTTTCATAAAACATTCGTAATCTTTTAGAAGGAAATGCTTAATTAATACTTTATTAATTATTATTCTGTAAATTTATATAATTTAAATGGTTGAATCGTTCGAATCTCAGTCAAAATCTATGTTTCTAAACTTTCTTTCGTTCTTTATACTTAATTTTTGCTTTCATTGCCTTTTTTTCGGAAAATAATTGACGATTTTTTACAAGAAGATCCTTAATTAATATTTTTCTTAATTATTATTCTCTAATTAATATCATTAAAACGATTGAATTCTTTTCGGACACTAGCATTCATAGTTTAAAAAGAACAGTGCAGACATATACTATAATTATCACTCACACACACGCGAAAACTACTGAAATATTTTTACTGCAAGGTACCGGGTTCGAATCTCAGTCAAAATCTATGTTTCTAAGCTTTCTTTCGTTCTTTATACTTAATTTTTGCTTTCATTGTCTTTTTTTCGGAAAATAATTGACGATTTTTTACAAGAAAATCCTTAATTAATATTTTTCTTAATTATTATTCTCTAATTAATATCATTAAAACGATTGAATTCTTTTCGGACACTAGCATTTATAGTTTTAAAAGAACAGTGCAGACATATACTATAAAAATCACTCACACACACGTGAAAACTACTGAAATATTTTTACTGCAAGGTGTCGGGTTCGAACCCCAGTCAAACCTCTCTATTTCTTTCATACTCTATGCACATCCACATTCGTAAATTTCATCGATTTCTTATTTATCCCTCAATTTTTAAATTTATTTTTTAAATTAATTTATTAATTAATTTCTTAATTAACCTCCTAATTAACTCCCTAATTAATTTCCTAATGACTCACAAACAATAGCATGCTTTTTACCTTATACCGCAAACATCACTTTAAAACCATCATCACCTTTTACAATAAACCACACATTAAATTTTTTAATTAATTTTCTTCATTAATACCCTCGTCATCTTTCACGATCAAGTTAGAGGATGTCTCAAGGTCAATGTCAACCCATCTAGACCCCTCAGGGGGTGGTGCGGCACCCGCACGACTTGCCGGTGCCACAGTGCCACCGCCGCCTGCGCTTCAACTCTCCTTTCTTACCTACTTTTAAGGTCGATTTTATGGTTGGATTTGGATCCACTGAGGTGGGAAGAGTTCTAGAAATGTGGACAAATTTGGGTATGGGGATCTAGCTTATCAATAAACTAGATTATCTACTAATCTAGTTGTGGGAGTTTGCGGCATTTTTAAAATTTTAGTCGCATTTTATTGTATTGTCACCAATATTTCAGAACAGCTGCTTTTCAAATAATGCTACAGCAACCTTCAAGCAAAATTTCTTTTTAGATTTAGTTATGACGATATAATAAACTCAAACAAATTTTTAGGGATGCTGCAAGCCCCGAGTTCACTAAGTTCATCCAGTTTAATAACAGAGAATGTCTTGTTTGGGAAGTACTGCAGGAAGTTTGTTTAAAAATTTTATGATATAAAAAAAATCCTTTTTTTTTTTTTTTTTTTTTTTTTTTTAATTGTTGATTTGAATCGAATTCCGTGAAGGTTTTAGTTGTGAAGGTATGCAAATTTATTATCCAGTTATAAAGTAAAGAAAAATTAAGCAAAGTAAGCAGTGTAATTAAGCAAAGAAAAATTTAAAGTCGAAATCAGTTAGAAATTACCGAGGGCTGAGAGGTTCCTACATCTGCCAAAACTAAATTCTAATAAAGGTAGTATAGTTTTTTCCACTACACTAAACGGCCACGAGTTAAGTGACCATTCTTTTCTTAGCTCAAAACAAACAAATTTAAATAGTAGTGAGTACCCCTTTTCTGTAATTTTAAGAATTGTCCACTGCATAGATATAGTGCAAAATTAAACCAGCACAACTCCTCTTAATTCTAAATTAAAAAAATTATGTTTGTTTTTAAATAATTTTCATCTCTGCTACATTAACTTAAGCTCTACCAGGAAAATGACGACTCCGGAGGTTACACCTGATAATATAACCTCCATAACAATATGCATTATGCATTTAGCGTATGGTATAGAGAGAGCGTTCCGAGACGTACTGACCACCCTGCGCCGGAATCTGGTGTTGCAGAGCAGGCTGCTGGAGTGCTAGGATAGAGGCCATCTCATCATGATCGGTCGGGTCTATATATTCGTAGATACTGTTGCCGGTCAGCTCCACCTATAAAAGATATAAGAAAAAGACTGTTCAATATGCAGTGCTGTCCAAAATTACAATTAGTAAAATGAAACAAAAATAATTAGAAATATCCAAGTTAGATTTTTGTCATGTGGAAAATTCAAAGAAAAACCTGATTAATTCCATATTCCCATCCAAATTATACTTGTGGCGATCACCGAAGCGGGGAAGATCAAAATTGTGATGGGATATCTCTGGACCATCTTTAGGGGGTGCGTCCCCTAAAGTCATTACCCATAGGGCAATGCTAGTGCGACGTTAAAATAAAAGCAACTAGATTAATCTTATAGCATTAACTTGTTTAATTCTATTTTATTACTCATCTTTTGGCAGTTTATTATAGAGGGCGTAATCAACTTCACAGATTTTTTTTTTTTTTGGACACTTTTATATTTTCTAAGTAATTATTGAACGATATGCTCTTAAACTTCAGACATGCAAAGTGCATTTATAAACTCATACTTTCCATTAACGATTTAGTCACGAATGCAATTAGGGACCAACCACATAATGAAGAAAAACAAAAAAACTTTTGATTACCCTGTATCATAAAAATCTACAAATAACTTGTAGCTTTAACATGTGATTTCGCTTACTATTTGTTATTTTTGCATGTTAAAAAAAAAAAAAAAAAATCAGGATTAGCAGGTATATTTTTTGTTCTAAAATTACTATTATTTGCAAGTGTTTGTTTAAAACAAGAATAGATTTCAATAAAATTTTGCAAAACTTGCAGAAAAAATCACCAAATTGTAGAGAAACATTATTCTGAAACATAAAAAGCATACGTTTAATTTTCGGTGAAATATGAGTATTTGTAAAAAACAGTTTTTACTGCATATACGCGAAATATTTTGCATTCAATTATCGGAAGCGGTCAGTTGTATTAGCAATTTTGAAAGTTGAGTTGATCAGTGAAAATATCTAAGGAAGTAACCCAATTACTTTTACCTTTACTACAGTAAGTGCATAAACCGAATTACAATACATTATATAATTTAAAGATATATTAGAAAATATCAATAAACTAAACTAAAATATATTATCTACAAATTACAGCTTGTACTTTATGTCACGCCTACTACACATAATAAGTAATTTTTTATTTAATTGAAAGAAAATTCAACACTTTCGCGACTGAATATTTTTATCTTTTTGAGAGTAAGCTCCGCCTGTGGGCGTTATTCTTTTACATTACATTAGTTTAAATGAATATTTTCTGTATTCAAATTTATAACATAAATGAACATTCGTTACAATTATACTCTTTCTAATCAAAGTATTTGTCTCCATATTGCATTGATTGCACAGACATGAATATTGGGTATATTGTCCAGAAATAATGTAACCTATATATAACCTAAAGAACCACGCACTGGCGGAGTTACAAATTTTCAAATAACGTGAATTCACGTCTGCGGTCGCAAAAGTGTTAATTTAAATTTTTATCGTTTATCAGTATTGCCATGTTAGAGAATTTTTAATTGAAATTTATCGCCCAATTTCCAAATAACATTATCTGAACAATTTTTTAGAGGTAATTTATTTAAATATATCTAAAAACAGGGGTACTCTCCGCCCTTTTTCAGGAGACTGTTAGCAACATACTTGCCCATACTTGCCAACCATCTCATTATAAACCGTACAATGTTTAGAAACCGCCTTTTTTTCACACCAGTCATTTTTTAGAGTAATTTTATTCTTATTTAATCGTAAAAGCACTTGGAGAGAATTATCCTAAAAAGAAAGTGGTGTGAAAAAATGGGCGTTTTTTCAAGGGTGTAAACAATTGTACGGTTATTAATGAGATGATTGGCAAGTGTGCTTGCCAACATACTGATTAATATTCCATAGTATTGTTAGCCCCGCCTTCTTTTGCACATCAGTAACTTTTTAGAGTACTTTTCTTCTTATTTAATCGTAATTGCATTTGAAGAATATTACTCTAAAAATTTATTGGTGTGGAAAAAAAGGCGGCAGTAGAAACAGTACGGGATGTAGGCAAGTATGCTCAGGAATAAAAAAATTAAACATTATTGCTACCATAATTTTTATGCAATAATATCTACCCTGTATAATCATAGCAGATTGCTAAAATTATATGCAGGAGTATTTCTGCAAAAAAATAGTGGTGGCAAAGAAGGTGGAAATTTCTTTTCTTTGAGAGTGTCCTTAAAAAATAGCGGAGAGTACGACCCCTGCTGAAATGCACTATTATAAAATATTTATTAAACCCAAATCAGGCAAAGCAAAGGGGCTGTAAAACATATTTGCCAACATTCCGTAATATTGTTGGTATCGTCTCTTTTCCCACACCATTATATTTTTAGAGCAATTGTCTGCAAATTTAATTATGATTAAAGAAAAAGAAAAAAAAACTTTAAAAAAAGGCGAGGAGTTCAGGACTACGGAATAATAATTACATTGGCAGGTATGTGTCAATAAGAATTTCTGAATACGGTTTATTACATTTTACTTATATATATATATATATATATATATATAACATTTTCGATGATAAACAATATGATTTCATACTTGTATTTGCAGGATGCTAATTTTATTTTTCTAGGCCTTCGGATAACCAAATAACACTTTTTCTGTTATAACTCCATGAATACTAAAGAAAAAGTATAAAAACTGTATACCTTCCGTACTGCCAGGATCTCAGAAATTCAAATATGAAATCAAAATAAAGTCATGCTAGTGTGTGTGTGTGTGGGGGGGGGGGGGGTGGCACTCTTTTTAATATGTAAAGGACCGCCAATTTTATATAAAATTTCACATACTTTTCGAAATACATCTAATTTCACATTGAATGATATCTATTAGATTTTCCTGCGTCAATTAATAACGAAGTAACATCCAGTATTGCATTATTATTATTTTCTGCCTGAACATCACCTTAGACACATATGATACATTATCTAAAATAGTGGGGACGAAATAGCATACCTGCCAAAATACTAAATAATGTTCCGTAGTATTGTTAGCCCCGCCTTCTTTTTTACACCAGTATCTTTTTAGAGTATTTTTCTTTTTATTTAATCGTAAATGCATTTGGAGAATATTACTCAAAAAGTTTTCTGGTGTGAAAAAAAGGACGGAACTAACAACACTATGGAATATTAATTAGGATGTTGGCAAGTATGAAATAGGACCAAATAGCATAAATCATTAAAAAATTGTGAAAACGCAATATATTTTTTAATAAACAATGAGCCATTGCGACATTTATATGTATTTGATAATTAAACGAGTTCCTAATAAAATGTTGTTAAAATACATTTTGACAGGCATTTTTATTGCTAGTCTACCAATACACATAAATGCAGGGGCTGTACTCTCCGCCCTTTTTTTCAGGACAGTCTCAAAGATAAGAATTTTTTGTCTTTTTAGCCACCACTAATTTTATGAAGAAATATTTCTTGATATGTTTATAGTGATGTGCCATGATTGTACAGGGTAGGGAATATTGCATAAAAATAGCGGTAGCGATAAATTAAAAAATTTTCATTCCTGAGAGTGTCTTGAAAAAAAAGCGGAGAGCATAAACCCCTGCATAAATGCCAACATTTTAATTTATTCCGGAGTATTTTTAGCCCCGCCTTTTTTTCATACCTCTTATTTTTTAAGGATAATTTTTTCTTATTTTACTGAAATTATATACTAGAGAAAATATTTTCAATAAATAAAGTGGTGCGAAATAAAGGCGGGGCTGAAAATACTCTGGAATAAATTAAAATATTCGCATCTATGCAATACATAGTGCGTTTTAAGCAATTTGTAATTTACGTTTCACAAATATACTCACTTGCGACAATCCAAGGTGGACGGAGGCAGTTTCGGAAATGTACATGATTTTGCCGTCTGGAGCCACGACGAACACGAAACCATCCAGGGTCTGAAAAAAGAAAACAAATATATAATTATTTTAAAAAGAATGTGCCTCTCAAATTTAACCAGAATATCCATAATAAATAACTTCTTCATTAAAAACATTCGTTTATTTTCTTTTAAATAAACATACGAGCAATTACTTCATAATATTTGCCGTGTTAACTAATTGAAGCATGTTGATACGAAGGACTACGAACATTCAAATATATATAAAATAAAATTATACTTTCTTATTCATTGAAGCATTTGTATAAGGGCATAATTACTAAAGTACTTAATTTCAACACTAATTTAAATTTAATAACTCTTCACCAAAACAAGCTTAAGATTTGAATTAATATCAATTGCATTTTAAAGCTTTAAATCGTTACAAACCTTTTACTCTTGATAGTAATAATTAATAACTGCAGACTCTTTCAATTTCTTTCTTTTTTTTTTACGATCTACGTTTTTAATTTTCAAATTAGGCTAACGTACTAAAATATTAGTACAGCATTCGAATCGTCCATTGAGGTTATTTAACTTTGTAGCGCTAAATTCAAACTCTTACGAATATACTAAATAGCCTATCAATATTGAGCCATCTTCGCTATCATTTAAAACAATATAGACGGCGCTGTCGCCATTCTCGGTAAAATATCTAATGATATTTTGCCGATCCATATAAAGTGAAGTGAAGACATTTTGTTTTCAGAAGTCAGTGAGAAGTTCGTCAGCTCTCACTGAAAGATGTAGTCGTTTTTTTCGTGCAAGAAGCCCCTGTGGCCATAAGCCGCAGGCAGCGGCCTTTAAGAAGTTATAATCGTTCTTATGTAACCTAATATTCTGTTTACTGCGCGCGTTGTATATAGAATGTAGTACCTTTTGAAATAGCAAACTCTGATTAAATGAAATTTGGGTATCTATTGTGCATCGACCCTCACATTCATGCTAAAATGTTATAGTTACAAAACTTCAATCTCCTGTGGTATCCGCGGAAAGCTTTAAGTGCTGTTCCCGCCTCGAGACGTAGGCTCGGGAACAGAGGGGGAGAATGTAGCGCTAAATTCAAACTCTTACGAATATACTAAATAGCCTATCAATATTGAGCCATCTTCCCTATCATTTAAAACAATATAGACGGAGCTGTCGCCATTCTCGGCAAAATATCTAATGATATTTTGCCGATCCATATAAAGTGAAGTGAAGACATTTTGTTTTCAGAAGTCAGTGAGAAGTTCGTCAGCTCTCGCTGAAAGATGTAGTCGTTTTTTCGTGCATGAAGCCCCTGTGGCCATAGGCCGCAGGCAGCGGCCTGTAAAAAGTTATAATCGTTCTTATGTAACCTAATATTCTGTTTACTGCGCGCGTTGTATATAGTTTTGTAATTGTGTTTTATTATAATTAAAAATATTAATTAACGGAATGCCCGAGTTCGTTCTTTCAATGTTCTAAGGTGCCATTCTGTTATGAGTTAGAATAGAATGATATCTATTACAGGATCACAATTATAATTCGTAAGATTAATTTAAATATATAGCACGCATCAGGGATCATACTCCCAGCCTTTTTGTCAGGATACTTTTACGGATGAAAAATTTCCGCCTTTTTTGGCACACCAACACCATTTTCATGCAGTCATGCGAAAATATTCTCTATAGTATTATTAGTGTCATACGTTGTAATTAAATATGATAAAGATCATTATATATATAGTGGTAACAAAAAACGCAGTAGTTTATCATCCTCGAAAATGTAAAAAAAAAAAAAAAAGGCGGGGACTCGTCCCCTGGCAGGCACAGAGTTGCCAACTTTTATAATTTATTCCGGAGCAATTTTAGCCCCGCCTTCTTTTCGCACCAGAAATTTTATATAATATTTCTCTTTAATACGTGACAACGGTTAAATAAGGGAAAAAACATTCTTTAAAATTTCCGGTGTGAGAAAAGGGCGGGGCTAACAGTGCTCCGGAATAAATTATAAAAGTTGGCAACTCTGCAGGCATGCCAACATTTTAATTTACTCCAGATCACCGTTAGTACTCACTCCTTTTTCGGGACACTTTCAGCACAGTTGCCAATATTTTAACCCTTTGCCGGCCCTAACAGTCAAATGTTGCCAAATTTAGAGAATATTTTATTCAAGTACCACTAATAATTTTGAGAAATGATATTTGATATATAAAATGGACGAATAACCCTTGAAGTGATAGGCAATCATTACAGTTAAAATTTAGTGGTTGATATTCAATAAATAAATAAATAAATAAATAAAACCCCCTAGATTTGGCAATACTGATCAGAGTAGTGAAATTAAATATGACCGGCAATGGATTATTTTTTTCTGGAACATCTTTAATCCCACCTTTATTTCGCACCACTTTATTTGTAGAATAACTTTCTCAAATCAAATGTATAACAGCAATAAAATAAGGAAAAATTTCTCTTAAAAAAAGTGGTTTGAAACAAAACAGGGCCAAAAGTGCTCCAGAAAAAAAAAAAAAAAAAAATGTTAGCAACTCTGTTTTCAGACATGAGAAATCTCCGCTTTTTTTGTTACCACTACTTTTATACAATAAACTCTATCATGTCACTTTTATCGACAAGCGACTTTTATTTTTATTCTTTTCGTTCCACTCTTTCCAAAAAACAGAATTTATAATAAATTTATGCGGACATGCTGCTACAGTGATGCCAGATTGGGGATTTTGTCCCCATTTTGGGGATCAAATGTTTGTGGGGATTCTTTTGGGGAATTCTAAAATTTTTGGAGACAAATCCGGGGAGTTCTTCAACTTTCTGTCAATGTTGGCAACGTAATGATTTATCCCTACGACTAGGGACTTTCAATAACTTTATTCATGATGTAGGGACAAATTTTAAATTCATAGGGACTTTTTGGTAATTTGGTAAGAAATTTCAAGGAATTACGCATGGATTATGTTATTGTTTCTAATTTTTTCATGATTATTCACTAAAGTAGGGACTTTTATCGTCAGTGTAGGGACGTTTTGAGTGGAATATCGCAAAATTTGAGTTTTATTAAAAATTATATTAAAATTACATATTACAATTTCTCTATAATTTTACACATATACAATATATTATAGGTTTATTTTATATTAATTTATTAAGTTTTCTGTTCTTAATAATAATAATAAGTCGTATTAGGTTCACAATGTTCGATTTTTAACTTCTATACTTGCCTCTTCCGTGTGTTGCCAACAGCACCGATTCGAGGGGATTATAATACATTTTTGTATTTGGGGATTTTTTTCAAAAAGTGTCTTCATTTGGGGAAAAATCTGAGCTTAAATCTGCTCGATATTTTCTTTTTGAAAATTTTTTTATTTTCTCTTTTTAGTAGAAAACAAGTTGGGGATTTTTTCGAAAAAAAAACCCTTCATTTGGGGAAATTTGAAGACCTGTTTGAGGAAATAATTTTCAACCATCTGGCATCACTGATGCTGCATGTTTATCTGCGTAAATATACTATAAATTTATAAAATAGTGGTACGAAAGTAATAATAAATATTGTATTGAAAAAAAGAAAAGAGAAGATCTATGTACCTACGACACATTACTATATAAATATGATAAAGATTTCTGCATGACAATAGTGGTAGCAGTATATATATATTTTTTTTCATCTCTGAAGGTGCCTTCAAAAAAAAAAAAAAAAAAAAAAAAAAAAGGCTGAGACAGAGCTTTGTTTAAGGCGTTTTGCCTGTGTGTGTGTGTAAAAGTCATAACAATTCACTTCACTGAACAACAACAATAATACTAATAATAATAAAATGTATAATTTTTTTCGCTATTAGCATAATTTTTATTTTAATATAATATTGATGAAAAAATTACATTTTTAATGTTACAAAGGACATTTGTAATATTTATTTTATACCAGAAATATTAAAGAGGAAAAACACAAACATACATATTATTTTTACATCCCTTCCACATACGATCTGCAAAATTAAAAAGCAATATACTGCTGCACCTCTTCTCGATGTTGAAAGGGCATTTAACGAAGTTTGGGCCACTGGCTTAATTTTTAAGCTTATTAATTATAATTTCCGCTTCACTTTTTTAGTTCATAGCTACCTGTTAGGTAGAAACTTCCACGGAAAAGCAGAGTCGCCAACATTTTAATTTATTCCGGAGCATTTTTAGCCCCGCCTTTATTCCATGACACTTTTTCTTAAAAAGTAAAGTTTTCTTATTTTATCATAGTTATATAGTGGCGAAAAATAGTCTAAAATTCAAGAACTGCGAAACAATGGAGGGGCTAAAAATGTTCCGTAATAAATTAAAATATTGGCAACAATGGTGCAAGTGTAAGATACACTATATACCGTAATTTTCTGCGTATAATCCGCAGGTCAGGTAAGTCAGTTCTGCTCCAAAAATTATAATTAGCAAACGAGGTTCTATTTGTACGAGCTGTTTCTTCAAAATAATACAGATTTTGTGTTAAACAAAATTTCTGGTGGAGGAATAACATATTTTATTTACATTTGCGGATTATACGCAGAAAATTACGGCAGTTTCACGGAACTTCTTTGCCGCTTTTGGAGTTCTTCAAGGCTCTAAAGTTTACGCCCTAAACTTTTTAATTTATATAGCAACGATATGTCCTGATATACCAATACTTTTTTGGCAATTTTTGAAGACGATACCTGTATCTTTGCTTTGAATCTAGCATCAACAGGTGTTTTGCTATTTCGGCAATTTCCCATCGCCTCAAAATTCTTATTAAATGGTCCTATAAATGGCGAAATCTTACATTGGCAAACTGAAGCTATCCTTTTTTCACGTGGAAGAAACTCGATTACATCTGATACTAGGGATAAATATAAAATTAAACTAGGTGCTATCCTCCTTCTATAGTTTGATCACTGTAAATACTTTGGAGTTATTCTTAACGAAGGCCTAAATTTTAAATGACACATTACCAAGAAGCGTAACAAATTCCAAGCTATACTAAACGACGTAAACTTATGTTCTTAATACCCCAGAATAGTAATTTCAACTTTAAAAATAAGTTGCTTCTGTGCTCATCTTACTCACGTCCCATTTTAACTTATGCTTGTATGGTGTGGTCATATACTGTAAAATCGTATATCAAGATACTCATTAGAGCACAAAATGCAACCATTCGGTAAATACTTGATATACCTTGGTATGTTTGAAATTTTCATATTTATAAAGAAATTTTTACTCCTACTCCTAATGACTTCAACTAACATCTTAACGTTCAATTCCATTCGCCGCAGACCCAAAACGGGCCTATGTCTTAACTCCTTTCTTTAGCATTTTATTGTTATGGTTTGGTGTTTTAAATTTCTCTTTACTACTGCCTTTTGACCTTGTCCCTTGTTCCACCCCTAGGTGTTTTTTCTTAGGAGAAGACAGAGAACTTGTCTTGTTTTGTTCTTTCTTTTTCTTTTCTTTTCTTTTCTTTTCTTTCTTTCTTTCTTTTTTTTTTTGTTAAAAATATTTAAAAAGTCTAAAATACAAATAAAAGTTAAAAAATATGCTCTTGAAAATACAAAAATATTCTTGATATCTCTAACCTTTCTTAGAGTTGTGTAATGCTGTCCTTAAACTTACTTATTTTTAATTTTTGTTCTTCTTTTTCTGTTAAGCTTCAGAATCCTTTTTTATATTTCTGTTCCTTTCTGTTTCAACCTTCCCCTCCTAATGGCAGTGAATTTGAATTTCAGGAATTTTACCCCATTAGCTACCAATTTTATGAAGTAGAAGATGCATAACCATAACTGTCAACATCCTATTTAATATTTCGCAGTATTGCTAGTACTCGCCTTTTCTTTCACACCAGTCTTCTTTTAGAGATTTTTTATTCTATTTAATCGTAATTACTTTTGAAGAGAATTACTATAAAAAATAAGTGATGTAGAAAAAAGGCGGTACTAACAGAACTATGGAATATTAATTAGAATGTTGGTAGGTATATGCGTTACCTCAGTTACAGGTGCTTCCACAACCGCAATGCAACATGTTGTCTCTTGACTTTAAATTTGGTAATTATAACGAAAGTAACTCCCATAAGATTTTCAATATTAGTCATCAGACTTCACTTTATCATAAACGTGTAACGCAAAAAGTCAATCCCCTTCTCCATTTGTATTTTATTCAATTATCTTTAATTTGGTCACTTAAAATTTATTTATATGTCTTTCCTTTAAATCTAATAATAATAATAATAAATTGCAGTTCCAGTACACAAATAATGCCGCTTATTGTGATGTGAATCTGGTTTCCACTACACCTCTATTTAAGTTTCTTACCTTTTAACACTTAAAATTTTACAGCAAAACTATCTAATAGTAGGTGGGTTTCTTTTTTTAGCATTATTTCCAGAGTTACCTTTTAGGGACTTTTTTATTCAAAACCTACCGCTAATTTTTAATTCTAGCGTTTGCCTAATCACATCTAAGGTTAATAATCGTCTCCATGTATATCAAACATCGCTCCACAAAATTATTGGTGATTACTGAATAAAAAAGTTCCTAGATTTGACAACACGGATTACGTCATGGCGCTTAGTTTGTAGTCACTTTGGACTAAAAACCTATCAATTCCTAACTAATAATCTCAAACAAACAATTTATAAAAGCTATTGCTTAAAAATTCCTAGTTAATAGAAAACAAAGATTAACAGTTTATTTTTATGTATTTGTTCTTGCTTAAGTACCTTTAAAAAATTCTTCAAAGATTTCTAACTGTTGGTTGTTAAACAGACATAACCCTAACTTTTCTTTTTTTAAACAATCCGATCGTATATGCTAATTTTGACAAATATCAGTCTGGTCATACCTTTGTTTCATTTAAAAATTTAATATTAAAACTTTTTCGTTTATTTATACATATTTATTTATTTATTTTAACGTCAGAAATATTGTTAATATTTTACCATGAAACTATATAACAAATCAACTTAAATTATCTTTATAATAAAGCTGCCTTTTTGCAAAATAGCTTTGAAATGTGACACAATTTATCACATTCGGCAGAAAAATAAATATTTTTTGTCAGTTCTGCCTAATAACTCACAACTCTGACAATTTATATTTTTTCTTTTAGGCGTTAACTTCAAGATATATGTTGACTAAATAGAACACTTTGAGCCGAAATCCATTACTGACTTCCAACTACCGCCGAACGAAAATGTATTTACCATCTAGAAAATTGCGACAAATATTTCCTTTCAAATTCTTCATTTCTAAAAACATAAAAATCTAAAAAAAAAAGCAACAATACCTAACCGTCAGGCATCATAAAGTCTCCACTATAGATCAGAATATAAACGGAGGCGTAAAAGTGGAAGTAAACATGATTTATGCCGATCGTTCTAAAATAATAATAATAAAAAACAGAAAGTAAAAAAGAATGTTTTAGAATGAATCACTGTTCGAAAAAATACAATCCGAAAAACTTTTAACTCTTTTATTTCTCGGTAGAAAAACGAACTTTTGAATCCGTAACCGTATTGGAGTAAATGGCGTCTTTGAATGCGGAAGCACGATCGTCTGCCGATGACGGATTATCGCTTCCGGTTTTATAGCGGGTTGCGGCAGGGTGTTGGAATTATGTAAATGCCGTTATCCTGCCCCCCCTCCCCCCTCTTACTTGTGATGTACGATCAGGCGTGTTGATCTAGCCGAGTAGAATAAATCGTCTGCGCCCCCTTTATCGTAACGAATGTGTTCAGCGACAGGAATTCTTTATCTCTGTTCCCCATTTGCCGCTGGTTGTCCCTCGGAAACACTTGCTCTAATCACCCAAGCCCATATTCGGCGATCGAAAAGACGATGCTAAATGGCCCCTGCCTCCCGTTATTGGTACTCGATAATAAATGCTGCCCCGGTACGGTTATGTGCGATTCAATTGTACGGCAGAAAATAAGTTTGTTTACCTAAGAGTTTTCTTGAATGTGGAGAAGGCTCGTTAAGAATTCAAGATAAAAGTGGTTTTCAAACATTAACGATCGCCATATTTATTAATGAAATAAAGTAAGAGTGGAGATCTGACGGTATTTTATCATATTGCTTGAGAACAAAACAGCATTAAATTTTTTAAGTTTAAACTATCTCTGTGCAATTGCTTTTGATAATGCAACGAATATAATGTTTTAGGCAGACAACATGTATTTTTAGCTATTCTAATGTAATGTTTGATCTTTTAATTATTTTTTAAATTTTGTTTGCCTGTTTATTTCAATTTTAGTTAGAAATGGTGCACAAATATATTTTTCGGTGCATTTAATCTCAGTTTTTTCTCTTTCAAAGTATATAGATACGGTGTTCCAAAAGAGTTTTTATAAAATAACAGTAATAATTGTATGAATTTCCCTTATGAGTAGTAGAAAAGAGTGACTTCAAAAGACGACCAGCAAACACAAGGTAACATTTATTTCTTTCATGTTGGAGAAGCTCGTATCTCCAGAACATCACCGTTAAATATTGAGCCTATGCAAATTTCCACTGAGAAGAAGCATCAATGGCCGTGTCAGCTAATTAGTTCATAAAGGTTCCATAAGAAGCTAATCAAAGTTAACACTGTTCTTCAAAAGCAGCACATCGACAGTGCTGCAGTAATACCGTAATAATATTGTTCGGAACGACTATTTAGAAAGTACGATGGCTTACACATACGAAGGATTGGTAGTTACGCATTTAATGTGTAGATAAACAAATAGAAATGGAAACGGATCAGGAAAATTGCACCATGGGCGATTTCCGAGGCGTCGCGTCATGGCCTTCCAATTCCAAGCCGTCTTATCCTTCACCAGATTTGATAGAGTGCTTTAGGAAACTGACTGTTTCGTTATCTCAAGTACAGGTATGAGAGTTCCACGAAATGTGCGAACGCCGGAAACGAAATATCTTGTATCAGACAGACTTAGAAAGATTCCTTTCACAAGTATTCCAACGAGAGCAGCCAACATTCGTGTATATCACAATGCTGTGGCGTATTCCATGTGAGGAAGGCGCGCAGACCTTCCACGGACAAATGTTTTGATGTTTAAACACGCCATCTAGATTTTGTGAGGCAGAGTCTCCAGATGAGAAAGAATAATCCGCACTTGTTTGCTTTAGATGAGGCTTCGTTTATCAGAGAAATCATTTTCAACGTTCGAAACGAACACGTCTGGGCTTAATCCCACTTAATCGCTCCACATAAATCCCATAGATGAGATTTTCCATTAATGTGTAAGTCGGTATCGTTGGTGATTGTCTGCTGTCTCTCACCTGTTGCCAGATTGTTTTACAGGTGTACAGTACCGTGTTTTCCTCAGCAAGTGCTGCCCAGTTCATTGCAGCATGTTCCGCTGAACACACAAACAGACATGTGGATCATGTGTGATGAAGTCCCAGCTTATATTTCCACCGTGATCCGACGCTTTCTGAATGCTTTATATCCCACAGAAATAATTGGACGTGACGGACCTGTGGTTTGGCCTTCACGCCCGTCCGCGTCTACCAGATCTAAGCTGCCTAGACTTTGTCGTGCAAATTGTGTAACACCACACTTGCCTGAAACTTTAAGCATCTACACTGACTGTGTTTCTGATGCCAATAAATAGATTTGTGCAACTTAAAAGTGCACTATTTCTGAGCCATTTTATTTTTTTCACAGTTCAGTTCGGATATCTCAACTTACTTTTTTTCTGTTAGTCAGAATAGAATGCTACTCTGTGTTCCAAAGTAAATATTGACCATCTTGATAAGTACAATGACCCATCTTATTTTGTAAAATCTTTTTTGAAATACTCTATATGGAATATTGTAGGAAATCGGTGTGAAAACAAACAAAGCAATCATTCGTTATTCTCCCATAATCTATATATATATAAATCATTTATCCTGACTGACTGATTCATTATCTCTCAGCCCAAACCCCTGCACTTAAAAGCGTGGAATTTGATGAAAACATTCCTTTTGTGACGCAGACACCCATGAAGAAAATACTTAACAAAATTCGCCCCCAAGAGGGAAGGGGGTGGCAAAACATAATTTCACAAAAACCTTCATATCTGGAAAAAAAAAATCGATATCCATAAAATTTCTGTTTTAAAATATTACTAACCAAATACCTAAAAACCAATTTCTGAAATTTAAGAAATTCGACCCCGAAGGAGAGGACGATGGGTAAAACATAGTTTCACATGGGCAAAACGTGATTTCACATGACCCTTCGTATCTCTAAGGAGGTGTTTGTTGTTTGGGAATAAGGCCAATTGAGTGCACTAGGGTCCTAGGCCTGAAGGGGAGTGCCTTCCATGGAGGTTTTTCTAAGGGGTCCTAGCCCGTATTTACGCAAGTTTCGGAGAAAACAACGGAAAACTTCGAACAGCTAGGTCGGCGATAGTGATCTGGGATCGAAACCGGCACCTCGCGTCTACCAGAGCGCAGAACCGCTCGGCCGCTGGTGGGAAATACCTCTAAGAAAAAAAAAAAAAAAAAAAAACAGGTATTTACAAGATTTTTTTTCTTCAAAATATATCAACCAAGGAGGCGGGAGGGGGGAGGAAGGGCAAAACATTATTTTACATAATTCTTCATGGATACATAAAATATAATACATCCAATCACAGACTCAACACCGAAAGGGTGATTCTGTGGGAGACTGAGTCACGAATTATGGTGTGAACGTTGGTTTTGGGGCCCTGACCTCTACTAAGACAAATTTTGCAAAAATTCCCGCCCCCGTTCCTACCTGGGAGAGCAGGCTGCAAAAACAGGTTAGAGCATAACTCTGGCTTCAAATTAATATGCGGTGAAGATCTTGCACATGGTAAGACTAAACTCGAGTCAAACGAATTCGACGATTTTTAAATTCTTGATGTTTAGAGGGAAGAGGGAAAAATTACCGCATATATATATATGTGTGTGTATATATATTATATACAATATATTTATATAATATATATTATACATTTATATATTATATATTATATATATATTGGGGGGGGGGGGGGAGAAGTTCGCAAAATCCAGATTTTTCAGTAGAACTCGACCAAATATGGCATATAGAAGTCGTAAACGGAAATCAAATTTACCTGAGGTTCTGATCAATTTCAACGATTTTATATATATATATATATATATATATAATGAGGTTTTTATATCAATAAATGATATGTTATTTTGAGAATTCATTTAAATATAGTGACCAGCGAAACAGGTAACGCCTGATAATTCATAATGGACACAATACAGCCGCAACAAATTAAAAGAAAAAAAAAGGAAGCATCGAACTTACAAAGAAAAGAAGAAGAAAATCCAGAGTCGGATGGAATCAAAATGAATCAATCAAAGTGAATATTTATCGATAAAAAAGCTCATAGCAGATTGCATTCATTGTTACCATTAACTAACATTTTGTTAAAAATGAACTTAAACCACTTTCAAAGAAAACGGCTCAATTGTTTAAAAAAAAAAAAAAAAAAAAAAAAAAAAACTAATGAAAAAGATTTTAACTGATTACCTGCAGTAGATGAGATCCGAGTTCTTTTATTGCACTTTCGAGGGGATTAGGTAATGGAGGGGCTGCTCCCCAGCCGTCACCGAGACCTAGAAAATAACTGTACATTAATAACCCTTAAATACACAGTAACAACAACAATAAAAAAAGAGTATTATATAGAACAATGAGACATTTCAGTCGAAGAACATGGTAAAATACTTCTTTGTAAGAAAATTGCTCTTTTAAACGATATATTCTCTGATGTCATTTGCAATAAAACGTTTAAAAATGTATATAGATAAAGAAACTTTATAATTTCTCGTTGTGATCAATATATAACAGATATAGAACACGAGCGCAGAATTCATGCCACTATCAATGTAAGAGAATTTTCTACTTCTTAAATTGACGATATTATAGTTAGAGAAATTTCTTAAACAAATACCGGTATGAATTCTGAACCCTGTTCCATCCCTTACATAATTCAAAACAGATTTGTTTCCTATATGACAAGTTTCTCTTGCGCTGAGGGTCCCATCAGAGTCAGAGAAGTTCTGTCAGGCCCTGACTTACGGCAGGGCATACGGGGCAAATGCCCTGGGCCACCCTACAGGCGAATGCAGAAATTCTGCAACCTAAAGACCTCTTATGCCACTGCAAGGGGGCCACCCAGAATAGGCTTGCCCCGGGGCTCCAGGTAGTCTAAGTCGGGCCCTGGTTCTGCTCTCGAAGCTACGAAGCTGTATCTTGATAGATACAGATATACTATTAATAACTGTTTCAAAAAATTGCTCTTATTGACTTTTACATTAATATTGCATTTTGTTCAAAACTCTTAAATTATTTTTGCTTCATGTAAATTAATATACAAATGGAGAATTTTACATAGATGTATGTATATATTGAAAAAGATAAACTACCTAATTTTGATTATTAATTTTATTAATAACATATTATTAAAAATGAGTTGTGAAATATGGAAATCTACGGAAGTTTTCTGATTTCATAAACTTAACATTATATAGAATTTTTTTTCACCAATATGATCAAATACATACATAATAAAAACAAAAGCTATTATAATAATTTAATCTGATACACAAGAGTTTTTTAAAATTAGATAAGTTGAATTTTAATTTACGATAAGAGAATAAACACAGTACATAAATTCCCATTATTCTAGAAAAATGGAATCAAAATTGCGTATGTTAAATTATGAGAGAAAACAATTACGTTACTTTTATCTTCAATCACGAAAATAAATATGTCAAATCAATAAATATTTTTTATGAAATTTTTAGTGTGGTTTGAAAAACCTCAGATAATATTTGGAGGGAATAAAACTGCGCCGCCTACCACACTACAAAAAAAAAAAAAAGATTTTGATGAAATTCTGGCAAAAGCAGAATTTAGTTTAGGACGGAGGACTATTAATTTTTTTTTTTTTTTTTTTTTTTTTTCTTTTTTCAAATTCTAACATCGCTTTCAAATTATTCAATTATATTTTCGATAAATTTTAGATTTCGACAAATGTCCAACTATCGAAATCGACAACGCAAAAATCCCAGATTGAGACTAATAGGCCCTCAGTCGTAAAAAAAAAAAAAAAAAAAAAAAAATCAGTTAAATAAATTAAAAAACTGTATCTACTGACATAAAATTCTTAAGTACTTAATACATTCATACATACTTTCATTTATATTCAACAGAAGAAAATGTCTTAATTAGAAGAAGACAAACTTGTTTTTATTTTCTTCTATATTATAAGACGAAAGTTTTGGATACGTAAAAATTTTCGATGGATTTACACGATTTGAGAGGTCCAGAGCACAATTTGCCCATTTTTAGGAAATGTGTGCCTGTCTGTGTGTGTGAAAGAGAGACACAAAAACAGGTCGAACCCAAGAACTAACGCACAGATTTTCATATAAATTTATATGTAATAAAACAAAAAATAAGAAAGAATAAAATAAAAATAAAGTGTAAAAAAAGGCGCTTGACATAAATTAGTGTCTATCAACTTTTGATGAAAATCGTTGAAGTGGACGCGTTGCCATCCCGTTTTATCATGTTTAATATGCCATAATAAGACAGATTTTAGGATAAATTTGAACATTGAGAATAATTATTTTTATGAATTACTGTGAAATGAAAAAAAAAGTTATTTACAGTCGAAACAGCCAATTAGGATTTTTTTTTTTTTTTTTTTTTGTACATGTAACAGCATCGCTTCTGCCTTCCTGGGGTTGTAAATTCTTAATATGAGTATTTTTCAAAAGAACTCGTCGATATCTTTAAATTTAATGGTTGGACCACAGATATGTGATAATTCAAAACAATGTTATCAATTATTTTTTTTCTCATTTTTAACCAGTAAATAAATAAATATAATAACAATAATAATAATAATAATAATAATAATAATAAATAAATAAATAATTATTAGATAAAAAACCTTTTATGTGCCATATTTTTAAATTTTCTGTTGAATCATAGCTATAGAACTACGTTAGCGCTTTATCAATGCGCATAAAATTTTTAAAGTGATAATGACGTCCATTTTTGTGAGAAGCATAATTTAACTTTTTACAATTTTTTAACGTTCACGTTTAATCAAACATATTTATTTTTATGGCGAATGAAATTGAACTCGTAAATTTTTTTGGCAACAATTAAATTATAGCTAATATTTTAATGGCTATTTTTAAAGCTATTAGGTGGTTATAAATTATTATTTACATATCATTTATACTTTTAATTATATGATATTACTTTTAATTATTTACATATTTTAATTAATTAAAAGAAAACTAATCAAAAATTCGAAAATCAGGCTTCGGAGTATTGTGTTGTCATCGGGTTCTGAGCTACTGTGAAAGTTTCAAATGTTTAGCTAGTACAGAAGTAAGTTAAAAATCGATTGCAAGGTTTGTACCGGACAAACAAACAAGAATAGAAGTTAATAAAAACGTAGTAAAAAAAGCTTTTTTAGATATTGTTTATAGCACAGAACTCGCTTTTTTCCCATATTTAGTGTTATTATTTTCTGTGATGAAAAATCCTCTGCATTCATCATGAAAAATAATTTTAATAAATAACATAGATCGATGATGAAACTTTTTTTCTTCAAAGTGACGTGCTTTTTTATTTTGGTGTATTTGTGGATAAGTAAAAACTATTAAAAAATTTCCATCACGTACAATTTTGTCAAAATATGGGAATTTTCGAGCTTAAACATAGCCTCCTTAACTAGATGCCTGTCGCGTGGCTCGGAAACTTAGCAACAGTTGAAGCAGTAGACAGCGCCACCTGGTACAAATTACGTGACTTTTTTATTCAACTTTCACCAATAATTTTAAGAAGTGATATATGATGTATGCAATCGACGTTTATTCGATTCTATTCGCCTTTTATGTATATCATATTCCACTTTAAAAATTTTTTGGTGGCTGTTGAATAAAAAAGTCGTGCAATCTGTACCAGGTGGCGCTGTCTACCGCTTCAACTGTTGCCAAGCTTTCGAGCCACGCGACAGGCATCTAGTTTAGGAGGCTATGGCTTAACCCTTTCCGGCGCAAGACAATTCGGATCCTTTAAATTACACTGCCACCGGAATTCGTGAACTAAATTAAAGTAAAAGAAATTTTGAATTTTAAGGTTAAAAAACCCGGCCTTTTCTGATATGCTAAAAACGTAAGTTTTTTCTAAAAAATTTCTGGGATGAATTCTTGCAGTTGGGAAGTGAAATTAGGTGGTATAAAATATATCCCACCGCACATGAAAGGGTTAAAGCTCCCATCTAAGTTACTTCTCAGAAAATCTCAGTGATGTAAGTGAAGAAAAAAGAGAGTTATTTCATCAAGAGATCAAAGAAATGTAAAGGAGTGTTAAGATGTTAGCAGATTATTGGTGGATGTTGCACAGAGAATCCCTCTCATTCAAAGTTCCCAAACAATGTAGAAAAGAAAAAGTTCTAAATGGAGCTTCGATATAAAGAAACACATTTAAAAGTTAATGTTAAAATAATAGCCTATTTTAACGCGTTTTTTCATAAAGAGTTTCAAATTTAATATAAGCTGTGGGTGATTTTTTTTTTTTTTTTTTGCCAAGTTTTTTAATTTATTCCGGAATGTTCTTAGCCCCGCCCTTTTTTCTCACCGTAATCTTTGTAGAAGAATTTTATTCACTATATAATTAAATTACGATTAAATATTACGGTGTGGAAAAGGGGCGGGACAAACAACATTCCGGAATAAATAAAGAAACTTGGCAGCTATGTTTTTTTTTTTTTTTTTTTAATCTTCATCCTTACTTTGTCACGTGATTGGAAGAAATAAAAACGTGATTGGAAGAAACGTGATTAAAACCCTTACGTGATTGGAAGAAATAAAAAATTTCCGAATTCAGCGCGTTAATACACATAAGAGGCACCCAAAGAAGTGCAAAAAAAAAAGTGCAATTTCGCAGACCTGCGTAATTTGTTGCGCGTGAATGAAAATATAGAAAAATGTTTTGTGATGGCCACAAGATACTAGATTTTTTATTATTACTATTCATTAATATTTTGCTTTAAAAGAAATCCTCCATGCTTTTCTGCTTACCAAACATTGCTCAAAATTGAGGAAAGAAATTCTCATAAAGAAGTAATCGATAATTTACCGATAACTTCTTCGCAGGAAACAGGCAAAAAAAATCTTTTTTTTCCCCCCTAATCACATCACGCGATCTTATTGAATTAGTTAGCAATAATCAGATACATCAATATGAAATCTTGCGCTAATGTTATATTTAAGTTTAGATAGATGTCAAATTAAAGATGCCAAACACAGGACGAGAGTTATTTCATTAATAAAACCGATGTTTATCGACAATCATACATTATCTTTCTTGTAATTCTTTTTTTGCCATTATATTGTTAAGATGATGATTGTTTTTTGTACATAAATAGGGAAACACGTTTTATTTTACATGAAAATAACTATTCACAGTTATATTAACATGTAATTTAAACATTTTGTTATGTTTTGTCACCATTAATGTTATATCATTATCCATTGTAACAGTCATAAACCCCCGTTACATTTTTTACTAAAAGGAAGATAATAAAATAAATCGTTTTCATTGAAGATTTAGATCTTTACTTTATTTTTATATTAGCAGGCTTTAGCCGCTTCATTGGTCACTAAATCTAAATTATAAAAAAAAAAAAATAATAATAACTGAAACGTTTAAATAAATGGACTTCTATTAGTGACTATTTCCAAAAAATCAAAACCATGGCCAGTACTGCGATATAGACCTATTAACCCTTTCAGTCGAAGTGTTCCCGCTGATGGAATACCTAATTTTAATTCTCAAGTGCAAAAACTCATCCCGGAAATTTTTTAGCAAAAATTTACATTTATACCATAGCAGAAAAGGCCCTTTTTTCAACGTGAAAAATTTAAAATTTCTTTTATTTTAATTATGTTCGTAAATTCCGGTGGCAGTATAATTTAAATGATCCGAATTACCTTGTGCCGCAAAGGGTTAAAATACTCCGGAATAAATTGAAATGTTGGGATCTATGCAACTTTTACGAGTTTTTGTTGTCGATAATGTTTACTTATAAAGTGATTTATTTATTAAATTAAATATTATTTGAATTTAATAAGGTTTACTTACAGATGTTTCAAACCGAAAATTTCTCGAAAAGAAACAATGCTATTTTTTTATTTTTTAAATATTTATGATCAGCTATGTGTCTAAAAGCCATTTTTAAAATTAGTTTAGTAATCTTTAAAATAAATTAAGTAGTGAACGTTAAAGGGTTAATGAAATAGCCATAATGATAAAGAATTTTTCTTTGTATCCCTGTAAAAAAAACTTACTAATCTACACAGTTAGTTCGACGGTGACCACAATTTTCCGAACAACTTTTAACTAAACTGTATAAGGCATTTAAATGATATCATACTTTGAATAATTTGATTCCATTAGGCTGTAATGATAAAGAAATTTTCTTTGTGTCCTTGTAAAAAAAAAGACCATAAGTACTAGACTCCTCAAAATCTATATAGTTCGAGTGATGGTGATACATAAATTTTCTAACAATTTTTACCTCAATCGTTCAAAGCGTTTAGAGGTTATCGCGTTCACTCACATACCTTGACAGCCCATTTTTTCCAAACGACGTCCTTGGGATATCAAATGGATATAATGACATCCCATGGAGATCCTCAGGATGTACTATGGAATTTTTGTCGTTAGGGTATATGCACAGGCATACACACTCATACATACATCTCTGAAAGTGAAAAATAAAAAAAAATGAACTCAGGAGATTTCAAAACATACAGATACACCAAAATCTCGCAGTCGAATATTTTTTATGATTACAATACTTTCTTTGGATAATGTATGTCTAGAAAGTAAATATTAGGGAATAAGTTCGTTTTACAGCCCATATCTTAAAAAAATTCAAATGTTCATACCATAAAATTAAATATTTTATTGTTAAATAAAATAAGCTGATGTGTCTGATGTGTTAATTAAAATAAGCTGACATCTAGTAGCTCTGTAAACTAACAGTGAATGATTTCTATACCATATTTTACATGAAACATGTTTTAACGTATATAAAATCATAGCCTCCTAAACTAGATGCCTGTCGCGTTGCTCGAAAACTTGGCAACAGTTGAAACGGTAGACAGCAACACCTGGTGCTGATTGAACAACATGTTTATTCAAAAGCCACTAAAAATGTTTAGACGCGGGATATGATATACATAAACGACGAATAGTATCCAAGAAACGTCTATTTTATATATCATATATCACTTCTTAAAATTATTGGTGACAGTTGAATAAAAAAATCGCACAATTTTTACCAGGTGGTGCTGTCAACCTCTTCAACTGTTGCTATGTTTCCGAGTCACGCGGCAGGCATCTAGTTTAGGAGGCTATGATAAAATATATATATTCATTTTATTTGGTTTAGTGCAGGCTATAGACGTTTAAACTCTAGTTACCTGCAATAGATCCCATAGATATCCTCAGGATGTACTATGGATATGTGTGTCGTTAGGGTATATGCACAGGCATACACACGCATACATACATCTCCGAAAAAAAAAAAAAATGAACTAAAGGAGATTTCAAAACATACAGATACACCAAAATCTCATAGTCGAATATTTTTTTATGATTACAATACTTTCTTTGGATAATGTATGTCTGGAAAATAAATATTAGGGAATAAGTTCGTTTTACAGCCATATCTTAAAAAAATTCAAATGCTCATCCCATTTACTCATACCATAAAATTAAATATTTTAATTTTAATTAAAATAAGCTGATGTGTCCTTCACACGACTTTTTCTTACCCTGAAATTTGATATTATAAATACAGATTATTAAGCGGTAAGATAACGAGTACTGTTATGCAAACCTATAATAAAACAATTCAAATTAAACTTCGGAACAGCTTTATTTGACAAATAATTCAATGTGAAGGGGGGGGGGGGGGCTACCGCCTCACTCAACCCCTCGTTTCATTTTTGTACCTACATTTATGTAGAATTCAAATATGTTATTAAATTCAAAAGTTCATTTAAAATTATTCAGACAACTTTCAAAAGCAACACTCCTTGAAAAATATGAATCTAGATCAAACTTTGCTAGTAACAAGCTATTAACTTCAAGATACAACATTTGGATCTCCTAAAATTATTCGTTTATAATTTACTATAACAGACACAGGCAAAGATCAAACGTTAAGAACTTGACTCCGGTATTCAGGAAGCTTCAAAGCATGTAAATATATATATATATATATATATATATATATATATATATATATATATATAAACAAGCGATGAATATTTAGTTTTAAAAAATACATTATTTACCATATGGCTATGAGGAATTAATTTCAATTCCTGAGCAGCTTTCCTGGACATGGTAAAATATTTTAGTAAAGCAGTTCCACTAGCATTAAAAAAAGAATGTTATGGCTTAAATATTGGAAGCCCTTTATATCTTTTGAAAGTTATATACGTATCACAAAGTGCACATAAATATAATCCTATATTAATAACACACGGCACAAAATGAAGTACACTTCCATCAATTTTCAAGTATTGTCGTACTGTAATCTAGTTCTTTTGTGTAACCCTGTAAACGAACAGTGAATGATTTCTATACCATATTCTACATGAAACATGTTTTTACGTATATAATATATATATATATATATTCGTTTTATTTGATTCAGTGCAGGCTATAGACGTTTAAACTCTACTTACCTGCAATTTCCCGCACAGACGTAAAGCATTTGAATTATCTTGGGTGCCCTGTATTCACGAACCATTTGCTTCATCTGAACGAAAAGTTTAGTGTAGCATCCCTATATCATACACATTCAGAATGTCAAGTTTAGACTTTCTGCTATATATATATATATATATTGAGATATGCTGATAACAGACAGACAGACACACAGACCAACTGCTAAAAACATGATTTTTGGATTCAGGGAACCTCAAAACGTGTAAATATAACAAAAACTCAATTTCGAAAATTTTAACTAAAATCAATACTTTCTCTGCCTTATGGGTAAGAGAAAGTAAAAATTAAACAAAAAATTAACAGTGTTCTTAACTAAAAGTGTTTTTAAAATCAACAAGCATCACGTGATTTTTTTTTTTTTTTTTGAGAAGAAAACGATATAATGGCCTTTTCCTTACAGTTTTTAACTTCTTGTATCGATGATTTTGTAATTAAATTCTGAAATTCCAAAAATATTAAATCTTTTAATTAATAATTTTGCGATATACAGGTATAAATTCGTATGTGTGAGAATATCAAAAAACTGAGATAACTTACACTTTGAAAACAGTTTACAACATAAGAACTTTTCAAAACACGTTTCGGTTTTTTCTTTTTCTTTTATTTTCTTTTCTTTCTTTCTTTCTTTTTTTTTTTTTTTTTTTTTTTAAGAATTAAGAAAACAATGCTCGTCTTCTTTGTTATATATACTGATACAACAAAGGAATAAACTTTTTTATGTATATATATATATATATATATATTGGTTAAAGTGTCTCTTAAATGAGTAGGAAATTTTTTTTTTTTTTTTTTTCTTTTTTGAAATCCGTTACGCATACTCTCTCTCTCTCTCTTTTTTTTTTTTTTCTATTTGAACCTAAACATTTTTTAGCAAAATATCAGCTCTCTGGGATAACATTAACACGGGCCGAGTTGACGGGAAAATCCTAATATATGATATTAAGATTTTCCCGTCAATAAAAAAGAAAATCAAAATCCCCCCCCCCCCCCCCCTATTTAAGGGACACCCTAATATAGGTACAGTCGGCAGCAAAATTATTGAAACCCTAGCAATAATTCGTATTTAAAATATGTGCAATACTGTTTTGTTAAGTAAATATTTGTCGAGCCATGATCTTTGTCTTGTCTTTATACAGTTCATAAAAAAACTAAGTTGATGATAAAAATTAGCTATAAAACTTTTAAAAAAATCATGGAAAATGTGGATTCATGCTTCAAACTTTTGCTGCCGACAGTAGGTAGATAGATACAATTTTATCTAATTACTATGCAAAACTAAAGCATTAATAATTATAAGATAAAAAAAAAAAAAACTTTTTATATACCATGTTTTAAATTTTCTGATGAATCATAGAGCTCTTATCAATGTGCATAAAATTTTTAAAGTGGTAATGACGTTAATTTTTGTGAGATGCATAATTTAACTTTTTATAATTCTTTAGCGTTCACGTTTAATTAAATGTATTTATTTTTATGTCGAAGGAAAATGAACTCGTAAATTTTTTTTGGCAAAAACTAAATTATAGCTAATATTTTCATGGCTATTTTAACGCTATTAGGATGTTATTTTTTTATATTTTAATTAATTATGAGGAAACTAATCAAAAATTCGAAAATCGGACTTCGAAGTATTATGTTGTCACCGGGTTCTGAGCTACTGTGAAAGTTTCAAATATCTAGCTAGCAGGAAAGTTAGTTAAAATACGATTGCAAGATTTGTACCGGACAAACAAACAAACAAACATACAAACAAACAAACAAACAAGAATAGAAGTTAATAAAAACATGGTAAAATAAATACTTATTACAATAAAGTAATAAAACAATGTAACAAATGAAAAATTCTTATTATAAATAATAAAATGTAATCAAGAACAAATAATTATGAAACTTCCCTCAAATCAACGTCTTTGTCAAGGACGAGATAGGCATACGTAATAGAAACAGAAACTGAAATCCCCCTAATTCAAAACAACATAATTGAAGAAAGAAATATCTATGGTACTAAACTACTAATAACACCTTAATTAATTTTAGATTCAGTATTTTTCCTTTATTTGTTATGAAGAAGAACATGAAATTAAAAAATGATTATCAACATGTTTGAGGAAGTGCATGGTATTTCCTCAAGGGAAGATACGCATTTTCTGGAAAGGAGCATCTTATTTTATTATGCTGAAGGAATGCACTTAATGCCCAGCAGTATATTACTTTTGTTACATAGAATGTACCATTATTTTAAATGGAATATTTTGTTTTGAAAAACAATTTAGTAACAGATAGAAAAATACCTGCTTTTCATATTTCGTGTTGAAGTGCACTAATTACATTAAAAAAGGAAAGAAAAAGAAAAATTGAAAGGAAAAACATTCTAGTTACAGTGAAACATCGATAATCCGGTATCGGTGAGAAATACACATTGTCGGATTACGGATTTTCCCGGATTATAGGTATCCCGAAAATGTATATCGAAATCATATAAGTCACAGCACCTAAAGATTTTTTTTTTTTTTTTTTCAATTAGCTTTAAAAAATTTATGTAAACCATTATCAAAAACGAAAATAATTAAAGTAGCGTTTGAAATAAATCAAATTTTAAAAATAACAATTATAAAACAGTAATACGGATCATTTATTTTTGTACAAATAATAATAATAAATAATAATAATAATAAAATTGGTATTAAAACTGGCTTAATAGCAAATAAGATCAGGAATTTGACATTGCTCCATTCTATTAAATATGTCAATCGACTTCATTTGTTTCATTCTTTTGTGTTTTTCAGTTTGTCGTTGATTGATTAACGTATGCACGTTCATTAGTTGGTTGTTGCTGATAAAATCATATTTCTCAAGTCATTCTAAAAACTGTGGACCGAGATTTCGGGTGGTCGTGTTTATTTTGACTTTCGGTATCAGAAATAGGAACGATCTCTTTTGTTAATAACTTTTGGGTTTGCCATAAAATTTCGTTGTTCTTTTTCGAAATTTTTGCCATCATCCTAATTAATCTGTAAGAAATTCACGCTAGTCTGTAAATCAATAAAATTAAATGAAAATCTGTAAACTTTACTGACGATCCATGAAAGTTGGCAAGCATGCTGTGAATATGAAGTTGAGTAATACTATGATTTACGAGCGGAGATTAAAAAAAAAAAAAAAAACAGAAAATGTCATTAGTGCCGATTTATGGGTGTTGCCGGATTATGGATACTTCACTGTAAAAAAGTGAAAACTTTCTGCTAAACCTTATTCGTAAATTTTGCGGTACACCGTGAAATTTACGACGAATTACAACAAATAAAGTTTAAAGAGTACGGGCTCACCATAAAATTTATAGCTAAAATTTGGCAGCAACAGGTTCACAACGTTTCTGTATTTTTATGTGTATTTTCTTATTTTGTCACCATTATCTTAAAAAAGTTTTTTTTTTTTTTTTTTTTTTTTTTTGGGGGGGGGGGGGGGGGGAGATTTTTAATGACAGAATAATTAAATTTTACGTGCGTTTTATTATTTTGTTATCACTAGATAATAGATATTTTTCTTGAACATTTTACTGCTGGGATATTTATATTTTTACGCAAGTTTTATTATTTTCCCACCAGTATCTTTAAAAAGGTATTTTTCTTAAATTTTTTATTGCCAAAATATTTAAAATTTTACGTACGTTTTATTATTTTGTCACCAGTATCTTTAAAAAGGTATAATTCTTCAAGCTTTTAATGCCGAAATGTATATTATTTTTACGTACGCTTTAATATTATTTCACCATTATCTTTGAAAAGGTATTTTTCTTAAATATTTTCATGGCCAGAATATTTAATTTTTTACGTACATTTTATTATTTTGTCACCACTATCTTTATAAAAGCCCCCCCCCCCCTTAAGATTTTAATATCAAGATATTTATATTTCTAAGTGCGTTTTATTATTTTGTCACCACTATGTTTAAAAAGTTATTTTGCTTCAGAAATTTTAGAGTACTTACATTTTTACTTCCGTTTATAATTTTGTTACCACTATCTTTAAAAAGATATTTTTGTTTTAAAGATATTAATGCTCGAATACTTATATTTTTTCATACGTCTTAATAAAACGCTAGTAAAAATATAGCAACGCTGCGACTTCTGCACCGAGGTTTATCTTTTTATATACTTTATAATTTATATACTTTAAAAGCAAACGGTACTTTCCACTTGTTTATAAATATAAAATATTTTTTAAGAAGTTTTGTCGAATTTCTATTTTAAACCGATTTTCGATTCAAGTGGTTTCTTTCTTTCTTTTCTTTTCTTTTCTTTTTAACAGCAAGGGTCGTAGTCTCTCCGCCTTTTTACTATCTTCTACATTGAATAGAAGAAAGTATTGGATTCGTAAAAATTTTCATCTCGGGCTTTTGATGGTTTTACACGTTTTAAGAGCTGTAGAACACGATTTGCCAGATTTTAAATGTCGTCCAGTAGGATCTGTAAATAAAGCTGATAAAATAAAGTTATGATCCATAGAGTAAAGAAACGCAATGCAGTCAAATGAGGTATCATTAGCAGTTTATTATTATTATTATTTATTTATTTATTTTTTTTTTTAATCAAAAACTTGACAGCAAAAATATAAAAAATGATTGGAAAAAATTAATTATACTGAAATTAATCTTTTGAGAACTACATATACTAACATCATGAACTAAATTAGCACTTTATCAATATGTTTAAAATTTTTAAGTTATAATAACATTATTTTTGTGAGATACACAATTTAATTTTCGATGTTTTTTAATTGCTTACGTTTAATGAAATGCATTTCTTTTTATGTCGAAAAGAAAAATGAACGCGAAAAAAATTTTGGCTACAGATTAATATGCTTTAAAGATAGTTTTAAAGCTAATATATAGTTATTATTCTCATATTTTAATTAATTAAATAAATAAATAATTCGAAAATTCGAAAATCAGGCTTCGACGATCACTCTGACATCTCGGGAAACATCTTCGTGTTCAGTCACGTGTGACTGTCCGAGCCACCTTTTTTGCTCCTCGCTGTCTACAAACAGACACACAGACGACAGACATTGTCTTTTATATATATAAAGATAACTTTACTTTATAATAATAATTTTACTATATATATAATATAATATAAATATATATTATTATATTATAAATAATAATATAAAATATATAAATGAATATATATATATATATAATTTTTAAAAAGTAGTGAAAGTTGAGCAACAGATTAAGACCACTGAAACCCCATAGACTAATAACAATGAAATTTCATCAAATTAAAAGTACCTGTGAAGACTGATTGTTAATTATTGAAACAATTGATTTTACTTTTTGATTTTTGAAACAATAAATTATCCACCACATTTTTAAAAAGCTGTTATATTGTAACTAAGCGATAACAGTGTTGCTAAAGGAAAAAAAAAAAAAAAAAATAATAATAATAAGAAATTCAAGCTGTTGTAATTTAATATGAAAACGAAAAGCCTAAAAATTTGGAATTAAAATTAATTTTGAATAAAGAATGTTTCATTGTTTCCATAATCGAAAGAATAAAATTCATATTAGAATAATTTTTATTTCTAAACCACTCGAATCCAAAAGTCATCGAAAAAGAAAACAAAAATTAATAGTCATGCTGTTGTTAAAAATGATGAAAACTCAAATGACTGTTGTGAGTGAGAAAGAGAAAGAACGATAAAATCCAAATAGTACTCAATATTTTTTCTGCAGTACATGCAGCGCCATCTATTAGCTGCTATTGAAACAACATGAGAATTTCCCGGATTTCAAACTTTATTTCCGCAAATAAATCTATGTCGGTGTAAGTTTTCGAATTTTCCAAATGCCCAAAAGATATGGAATAAGTTGCAAAAACTTGTTTAGTCTGTTAGTCAAAACAAAGATGACCTTGAAAAACAGATATACCGTCCGAGTGACCTGAAAGAAAAGCCTGTATGCCCCGAGCAGTGTAACCCTTTCTGTATCTGTTTTGAAAGTGTGGAAGTAGAAGTTTTTATTTCAAGTTCTGCACGTGCTGCTTGTGTAGCGAATATGGAATGGTTAATAATGGTTGGTTCCATTGATTTATAACTAGTGCATCTACAGATAATGAGTCTGAATGCCCCATATTTATATTACCTATTATTTTATTGGCTATTAATTGCATTTATTCTATATTCTCTCAATTTTTTATAGGAGGGGGCTATGCTGTCTTCTCCTAAACCTCCTATTCTTTTTTTTTTTTTTTTTTTTTTTTTTTTATGAAGGAGGTCTCAGGATTATTTTTGGAAAAATAGATCAAATGAAAACGGTATACCTTTCTTACGTCCATATAATGGGAGTATTGCATTCGGTCAAAAAAATCGACAGCGAGTTTTCAACTGTTTTAAGGTGTTTTGAGTCCAAAAAAGTGGGTTTTGGCAATTGGTCAATGTGTGTGTATGTCTGTGCGTGTGTGTATGTTTAGGGAGAATCTGACTATCACATCTTTGAGACTAATAAAGACAAAATATAACGAAACTTCAGAATTGTGTAGGCCTGGTGTAGAAGAGGTTTTTTTTTCTTTTCTTTTAATTTTTGGTAAAAATTGGAAGACCAAATGTGGGACATATGAAACCGAAAGTAAAACTTTAAGTTCGTATCTCAAAAGCAGTTCTAACTATTTTCTTCAAAGTCACTGTATAAACACCCCACCCTATTAGATGTCCTTTCGTATGTAATAGTTGGTTAGTTCATGAAAATTGATAGACGTTCTGTATAAGAAGCAGAAGGTCAGTCTTGCAAGTACGTTCCTTTAGAAACGGCAGCACGGATATTTTCAAATTCAGCATATTAACTCTCTTTTAAATATCCTTTGGTACATAATTGTTGTTTTCCGGTCAACAATTAAGACTGCCAAGTGTTGATGAAAGCCGGTATCTCAAAAACTGCTATAACGATAATCTTGAAAATTACAAGATAAATCCCTTTTTAGGTATCCTTTGTCATGTATTACGTGATTATTACAAGAAAATTGGCAGTCATCCTGATTAGATGAGTCAGCTTTGATCTCAGAAATTGATGTTTCAAAAAATAACTCTACATTTCCCCTCCCCCCCCCCCCCCCCCCCCCCACTTATTTTTTAACTAACTATGTAAACATTGTTTGAGGTATACATGCGTTCTATTCTTATAAGTACCTTTGACATATTTTCCATAAATTCGATTTTATACTCTTTTTAAACTAATGGTAAACTGTTAAAAATTTCAGTTCAAGGTTGAACCAAAACTTGGTACTTACTACGGTATCTGAACCGCCATCTCTTGAGCGATTGATCCCCAAATGTAACCAGAACTAGTTTAGGTCAAAGTCCAACTAAATATCAATTTTGGTTACATTTCATTAATTGATTCGTGAGATAAGCGTCCAAAAAAATTTTTGATACACACCGCAGACATTTTCTAAAAATGGTCAAAAGACTCCTCAAAATGTGTAAATCCGTCGAAAACCAGTGTTCAAAAATTTTCATGAATCCAATAATTTCTTTTCTTATATGCAGAAGAAAGGGAAAAAAAGGAAGGAAGGAAAAAGAGAAAGAAAATTTTTCAAGTGTCAAGATAACATTGATTTAAACCTAAATCAAAGATGAAATCATTTTTTTTAAACTGAAAACAAAGCAAGGAAAATCTAAAGGTTCCTAGGCCTATAGGTGGAACGTTCTCCGTGAGGGGTCTTTTTAAGGGGTCCTAGCCCGTATTTACGCAAGTTTCCAAGAAAAACACAGAAAACTCCGAAATGTTAGGTAAACGAGCGCGACCTGGAATAGAAACCGGCATTCCCCGTCTATCAACTTTGAGCGCAGAACCGCTCGAAAAACCTAAAGGAAAAGAAAAAAAAAATAAAGAAAAATAAAGTTATAGGTTATCATGAAAGATCTATTTGATAAAATAAAAATAAAGTTTTAATAGCTTCCAAAATGGATTAACGGAAAAGTAAATCACTTTCCCTACTAGTATTACTTCTCGAGAAATACAAAAAGTGTAAAAAATGCATGTGATAAAGTTTAGATGAGTAATTTATACTTATGATTAAAATTATAAATTGAAATTTAATTGTAATTTAAGTAATTAATTATTTTATTGATTGTAAAATAAATATAAATACTTAATATCCATTGTAAAACAACTTCACTGCAATTGAAAAAAGGAAGAAGAAAAGAGAAAAAAGAAAATTCTAGTCACAGAATAGCATCGGTTTACAGGGCCCTATGACTTTTGGAGGCCCTGGGCACATCTTTAATATGATGCCCCCTCCTATCCATACGCAATTAAATATTTTTTTCCCGTGTATTATGTATTGTACAACTTTTATAATTAATACATATTTTGAATGATACAAATAAAATTAAATTATGCATCACTCAAAAATACAGTGTTAACGTAACCTCTGAGAAAAATAAAATTGAGGAATACATGGACAAAATGTCGGTTTTATCTATAACTAGCAGGCTTCGGCCGCTTCGCTAGTCACTAAATTTAAAGGAATTTTCAAAAGAATTAAATCACTATTTATTTTTTATATCACATTTTGGGCTTTGTAACATAATTAAAAATTCCTTTAAAAGTCAAAATAACATATTACAAATTAAATTAAGTTAAATATTTCTTCCGTTTTACATTCGTTTTGCAACAATGCTGTATGTTCTTATGTGAATGAGTCTCAAGAATGAATCAACAATTGATTACAAATTTAATGGATTATATATGGGAAATAAGTACGCTGTAATTTAAAAATTGCAGCTCTTAGAACTTGAAAACTGATAATTTTTAAAAAGTTATTCATTATTCTTTAATATTAGACTGTTTTTTGTTTAATATTACACTCTTATTTTAAGATAAAAGCAATCGAATGATATCCCGTTGTGAAACTTTGCAACGTAATATCTTTAAATCTAATAACTTGATGTATATATTGTCCTCACAAAAAATGAACAGTTTTTAGAGCTCGTTTAAAAAAGTATAACATCAGTGCAATATCTTTTTAAAAAATCATCAGTTTTTACCAAAAAAAAAAAAAAAAAAAAAAAAAACTTTTACCGACTTTTATCGTCAAAGTAGTTAAATCTAGACCAATCAAAAATGGGAGTGATCCGCCTGGATGTATTCCGCCGACAAAGTCTTTGCTTTATTTATATATACTACTGGCCATTAAAATTGCTACACCAAGAAGGAATAATAATAACGGAATGAAATTTGTTGGACTCATACATTATAGTAGGAAGAACAATTGATTAAAATTTCAGGAAATTTGGAGTAATATGTACTGAGAAAACAGTATATAAAGCAGCGACCTCTGTGAGCAATAACAGCACTTATCAGCCTAGGCATTGAATCGAACAGCGATTGGATGAGATGTACGGGTAGAGCACTTCATGAAGTTTTAACACGATGCCACATTTCATAGATCGAAGTTACTGGTGAGTGAGGGGGAGGGGTCAGTCACTTTTCAACGATGAAACAGTCATTTTCATTGGTGCGAGATCAGGAGAACGCACTGGCCAGAGCAACAGTCGAACACATTCTGTATCAAAGAATGTCCGGACAATACAAACAACTTGCGGTTGTGCATTATCTTGCTTAAATTTTGCGCTACGGAGGCCTCGAATACAGGGCGGAGGAGTGGGCCTTAACTCATCAGAAATTTAATTGCCGCTGTTCAGAGTGCCAGGAATACGAACATGAAGTAATCGAGACGTGTATGGTGTATCCAATGGGAACCCATAACATCATTGCAAATTATAGACAGTATGATGATGTCGAATCCCAGCTGACAATGTGCATTATTCATAATGCCGTTAAATACGGATAAGTCAATCTTGATGCTGTAAACAGGATTGTGATTTGTCTGAAAAGTGACTTCACGCCATTCCTGCGTCCAGGTTCATCGTTGATCACACATTAATGGCGCCCATATCAGTGATGCAGTTTTGAGGGTAATCAGAATTTTGGTAGCCGCATACTGAGTCACCACCTGGATTGATGGTATGTGGTACCATTGGATACACGTCCCGGTCACCTCTTGTTTTCATTCCCGCCACTCTGAATACCAGCCATTACATTTCTGACGAGTTAAGGCCCATCGCACTGCCCTATGTTCAAGGCCTCCGACGACCGCAAGTTGTCCATATTGTCTGGACCTTCATTGATGCTGAATGTGTTCGACTGTTGCTCTGGCCAGCGCGTTCTCCTGATATCGCACCAATGAAAATGACGGTTTAATCGTTGAAAAGCGACTGGCCCCCCACCACTCACCAGTAACTTCGATCGATGAATTGTGGCACCGTGTTAAAACTTCATGATGTACTCTACCCGTACATGTCATCCAATCGCTGTTCGATTCAATGCTTAGGCAGATATGTGCTGTTATTGCTCAAAGAGGTCGCTGCTTTATGTACTGTTTTCTCAATACATATTACTCCAAATTTCATGAAATTTTAATCAATTGTTCTTCCTACTATAATGTATGTGTCCAACAAATTTCATTCCGTCATTATTATTCCTTCTTGGTGTAGCAATTTTAATGGCCAGTAGTGTAGATAGTTTAAGTATCCAGGGATAGCATTAGAATGCATTTATATCCATGATAACATTGAAAATAGAATAAAGGGTTTTAAGTACTACATTTTGTAAGTTTTTCACTCATGTTTTTCACTCATACTTTCGTACCAGTATCCTGAAAGAGGGTTGGGGAGATGTTTGTGCTTATTTCTTATCCTATGGCAACAAATAAGTTCCCAAAGTTAGCAAGATATTCTCATGCCAAAAGTGTGGGCCAAAAAAAGCATCTGTGCTAATGAAATCTAGATAACATGCATACAAAAAAAAAAAAAAAAAAAAAAAAAAAAAAAAAGAGCTATTTTTCCTTTACTACTTCTTTTATATTAAAAACTGCATAGTTCTATTTACATTTTTCTCTAGTACACAAAAGCAGTGACAAATTTTAAAACTTCATTTTTTTTCATTTGATGCCCCTCCAAATTTGGGTGCCCTGGGCCAGTGACCCCTGGTCCCAAGCCCAGAGCCTGATTAAGCTTTGAAGCTAGGGGAATCTCAGTATCATTTCGGGGCCCCCTTTCATTTCGGAAAATCTTGCTTTTTTTTTTGTTACATATTATTGTAATATAAAAATGCTATAGACCAAAAATGAGTGTGTATTTATAGTTTCTTTTTTTTTTTTCATTCATATATCTGGGTGGTTTCTACACACAACATTAAAATCGTACAACTTATTAATTAAGAACATTCAGATTTTTTGGGGTTAAATAATAGATTTTTCCCGAAATACTGAGTATTTTATCTTGCTTTATGCAGACTTTCTTAGAAAAAAATTCAACCTCAGTGAGAAAACCTGAAACAGAAAATTCCAGATCCTGTTTTTTGTCATTTTGGGGCCCCCTCTTAAATTTTAGAGGGGAAGCTTGCGCTTCCCGAGCCTTTTGGGTAATCAGGCCCTGCCCATGCCTTAATCTGCCTCTGTCGGTTTAAACCTAAATCTAAAATAAATCATATTTTATAAAAAAAAAAAAAAAAAAAAGAACGTAAAGGTAAATAAATAAAAAAATAAATAACGGAAAATCAAATTGTAAGTTATCTTGGGAGATCTTTTTGGTTAAATGAAATAAAAATAAAAGTTTAACAGCTTTAAAAAGGTATCAATCTAAAAGAATAGCTTCCTTTACCATATCAGTACTACGTATCGTGATCTTGGGAAAAACAAAAATGTGTAAAAATGAACGTAAATAACTAAAGTTTTGATCATTTACATAATTCATAATTATGTTAAGATTTAAAAGTTAAAAGTAATTGTTATTTAAGCTATAAATTATTTTACAGGTTGTAAATTAACTATAATTTCCTAGAAAATATTGAAAAGTAATTTCACAGCAATGGATAAAAAAGAAGTTTCAAAAAGTTTTAATTTATAAGTAATTACTTTTAATGTTATTTAATTATTACATAATTTCGTCCTAAAATTGTTTTCCGATTGAGGAGTAAAATACTATAGCTAAGGAAAACAACTTTATAAACAGATAAATAGATGGAGATATGGGGGAAAAAACAATATATATATATATGTATAAATTCGAAGGTATTCTCTGCTAATAAAGAAGGAAAATGTTTATTAAGCTAAAATAATATATTAGGCAGGAATTAAGTTTGGAAATTCCGATGAAAACAAGTTATGCATTTATTGACAAGAAAATAAATTGCTTCATTCGGAAATCAACATGTCATGTAGCGCCATCTTTCGAAATATTGTGAAAATAGAACAAATATATTTGAAAGTTTAAAAAACGTTAAATAATTTCAGGATCTTTTTTTTAGAAATTTATTAAATGGATTTTATTCCAGTAAAATAAAATTAAAATTATCATAAAAAAAATTATTTTTATAAAATATGGTCCAGATATTTAATTTAAAATAAGGTTATAATAATTTTAATTACTATTTCACTAAATATTTGTTTAAGATACCTCATTTAATATTAAATATGGATGAAAATGTTTGTTTCAAAAGATTAAAACTATATGATAAAATACAACAAAGAAAAAATTCTGCTTTTATATCAGAATAAATTTACATTACTAAATATTATTAATAGTTTTATTGGACAGTTCTGCCGGTTTGAATTAGTAATTTGACACCGGAAATTTTTGTTTAAGAATACTTTCATATTCTTCTCCAAATATATACAAATTTTGTGCAGAAATATTTCAGGTGTCAGTATTTTTAATTTAAGTGGGCAAAACATTTCTGGTTCATCTAATATTTTCTTCTACTACTTTTTAAGGTTTATTTTAAGTTTAAAAGGAAAATATCGAAATCAAGACACCGTATGCAAATTTATATAAGAACTAGCAAACCCGTGCGAAATTCTCGGACTTTATTTCTTTTCGTATTTATATTTAAAATTTGAAACTTATAAATATTATACCAATGTCACCACCTAATTAAAATTTTTATTTACCAGAAGCAAAAATATTATTAAAACTAAATTAATATTGTGCAATAGTGAAACCAAAACTATTAAAAGAAAGGTTTCAAAATACAATTCATGGTTGACCGTTGACGACCCAGTTTTCGTACCTCCGTAGGCAGTACAGTTTTAGTATAGGACCCTCAAGACTCCTTTCAAATTTTTGTCGCCATATTGGCGATGATATACATTTATTTGTTTTCGCATAATTTTTTGTAAAAAAAAAAAAAAAAAAAAAAAAAAAAAAAAAACTAATTCCTATTTTTATTATATTTTTTATGATTGCGTTTTTTTATTCAATTTATGACACAAAAGTTCATATTCTGTATATATCTTTAAAGTATTGCTAGGTTTAAAATGACGCTTTCAAAGATTCTGAAGAAGCAACTTTTAAAAATATTTTTTTCCTTAAAATGGTCTCATGTCTTTTTTTTTTTTTTTCTTTAATTATTAGATCCTTAAGCTGAGACCGCGTGCTTAAATATTGTCCATTTATAAATATTATTTTTTTATCCTTGCATATTTTATTAATTACATCTCTATCGTATGGTTTCGACAAAATATAATCGTAATTGGTCCACGTTAGAGAAATATTATATAGATTCTTGTCGGTTCAGATTAAAGATAAAAAATTTATACTTAATGTGAATATAAGGAGGTTGACATTAGAATGCTTATGTTACAGACGTGGGCAAATTATTACAATAATTGTAAACATTAAATTTATTTTGTTTCATTATTTTTACTTTCTTCTATATATGCATAAGAAGAAAGTATTGGATTCGTAAAAATTTTTGTTCTGTGTTTTTCAACACGTTTTGAGATATCCTCAAAACGATTTGACAATCTATAGGAAATCCATGTTGATGCGTATGTTTGAAAAATGTTGTTGTATCACACGAATCAATGATCGGACTTTAATCAAATATGATATTTATTTGAATCTTGACTTATTTTGGTGCTGATTACATTTTGAGTTGTATCACTCAACAGATGGCGCACTCAAATCTTGTTTTTTCATAATTTTTGTATGGCAAATATAGGACAAAATTTCTTAATAATACACAATGAAATTCTTTTTAACCAATCATTCTGAAATATGTACACATATATAATATTAATAAATCAACAAGAATATATATGTATATATATGTGTGTGTGTAGCAGCATTGTTTCCTCTCGGACAACCCTGGAGATGTAAATTTTCAATATTTTGAAAAAAAAAAAAAAAAAATCGTAAATATCTTTACCACGAATTCTCGAACTATGCTTGTATAATAATTTCAGAGTTACCCCCCCCCCCCCCCCCAAAAAAAAAAAAAAAAAAAAAGTATTTCTTTATAAATCTATAGGACATAAAATTGACTTTCTTTCGACAGTGAGTGTTACATTTTTTCCCAATGAAAATTGACTGCATTCATCACAGGAAAATAATTTTAATAAATAATCTTCGTAATAATAAAAACCCAATTTTCACATGGGTGTTACATTTCTTTCCAATGAAAATCGTCTGCATTCATCATAGGAAAATAATTTTAATAAATAATCTTCGTAATAATAAAAACCCAATTTTCACATGGGTGTTACATTTCTTTCCAATGAAAATCGTCTGCATTCATCATAGGAAAATAATTTTAATAAATAATCTTCGTAATAATAAAAACCCAATTTTCACATGGGTGTTACATTTCTTTCCAATGAAAATCGTCTGCATTCATAATGGGAAAATAATTTTAATAAATAATCTTCGTATTAATATAAACCCAAGTTTCACATGGATAACGTTGAAAACTAATGTCATAGCTACAACAATGTATTAACATAAAGAAAGTAAAATTTTATCCGCGGTGCATTTTAAATGAATAGTATGTTCTCCACTGAAGATCACTGTTGATATGGATGAATTAGAAACGGTATGTAGCTATACTTATCTGGAACAAGTCCTTACGATGAACGGGAACATCATGGAAGAAATTAACAACGGAGTTAACCCATATCGTACCAAGCATTGAAAATATATTTTTTTTCTTTATAAAATCTTAAATATATGTTTCTTTAAGCCTATGTACACACACAAAATCAAAAAACTCACCAACCTTTCATTAGCTTAATCGGTACAGGCTGTCCTAAAAAATAGGACAATGGTTTAGGACAGTCGGAAATATAAGAAAAACAGACCATCTATATACATTTTTTTTATATAATTGCTTTACCAGTACAAAAATGCAGAATATTACCTCAATAAATGTATATGTTCGTTATTCTTGAACGTAAAACCTTTTTAAGTAATAATGTGTTGAAAACGTAATGAATAAATCTTCCAGAATCGTCATTTTAAAAATTAAAACTAATATATTAAATGTTAATTTAAACCAACGATAAAGACACATATGTATTTATTGGACTTTTAAGTAATATATCGCCTTTAATTTGAATTAAAATATTCAAAAGAATATTAAAATTCAATAAATACCACTTATGCATGGTGCACTATTTTTAGGACGATGGTGAAATACGGGTTAAACTTGCATGGAGAGCATTCTGAAGAAACAGCACTATATTTAAAAGTACACTCCTAATTTGTTTCAAAAGAAAAGTTTTTGATCAATGCATTTTGCCTGTTTTAACTTATGCTTCAGAAACTTGGACATTATCATGTAAAGCTATACGCAAGTGAAATGATGACGTCCCTGGCAGACCGTGGGGCCAGGTAAGAGATTTCCTATGTTAATTGTCCACTGGATTTTTTTGTAAAGAAATATTAAAAATTAAGGGAAATTGCTTCCTGATTTTAATCCCCATATTTGGGTGTAGTTATAGATAAGTTACTGTCTACATGTGTTAGATCGAGTTATTTTTGCTGTAAAATTGATAAAATTTGAATTTTAAATTTCAAAACTCTAGAAAAAAAAAAATGGCAAACTTCCATATTTGATTGAAAGCATAAACATAAGGGTGATATTTACACGATAAATATCCAAAGATACTGATTCAAAGGAAAATGATAAATATTCTGTCATAATTTGAAGTCAAATTTGTTTTGAAATGGCTAAATAAAGTATCTGATATAAGATTCTAATGTGTTGCAGCGAAATAGATTTGATATCTGTCATCCTTGACGGGAAAAAAAAAAAAAAAAAAAAACATCGACTAATTATTTGATGAACATATTTAATTCCTTTCAAAAATAGTGGTTATTTTAACAACTTCTATTAAGAGAGCAATGAATAATATGAAACAATATTTCGTACAATACATATTACGAAAATATACATCTGGCATGTATATTTTCGTATTACATTTTTGATCACCAAATACAAAAAACGCCAAGGACGACAAAGTTTTGAAATTTAAAATTAAAATTTTGTCAATTTGACAGCAAAATAACTTATTCTAACACAGGTGCACGATAACTAATATGTAATTATACCCAAATAGGGGGATTAAAATTGGGAAGTAATTTCCCTCAATTTTTAATAATTTTTTATAAAGAATCCAATGGACGATTAACATAGGAAATCTTTTACTTGGCCCCAACGACGGTCATTGACGTCACACTTCGCTTGCGTATACAAAAACTTCAAACAACCCAGAGAAGCATGGAGATATGCATGTTAGGATTCACCCGAAGAGACAGAAAGCGAAACACTTGGATTAGGAAGTTAACGAAAGTTACTGATGTTATTTCTAGAGTCAAGAAGTTAAAATGGAGCTGGGCTGGGCACCTTGAAATGGTGATAGATGGCCCACCAAAGTCCTATTTTGGATACCGAGAGATAAGAAAATGCCGAGGAAGAGATCACAGTGTCACTGGAGAGAGGAAATTGTGCATTTTGGAAAAGCAGAATGAAGAAGAATTGCAAAAAAATGTGCATTTGTTTATGAATTTCTTATTTTCATGTATGATTGTTAATATTTCTTCTTCTTCTTCTTTTTTTTTTATGTAACGTGATAATTTGTAAAAGAAATTTTATATCGAATGCTTTAATGTTCCATCATTCAGTTATTATCTACAGGAGGTTCCTCTTCTCAGAAATTTTGAAACAAATTTCTGTCTCATCCATTTTATATCTTATTAGCCCAGGATCACCATTGGCGAATGGAATCGACATTTAAATTTCTTTTAATTGCTCTATTGATTTATCTTTTAGACTTCTGTTCCATCTCAGGTGAATGTTATAAGACGGACATCTTTATTATCTTTAAATTTTTGCTTGGGTTTGTGTATGAATTTCTTATTATTCATAATTGTTAATTTAATTTAATTTTGTTTTATTTTACTTTGCAACGCGATAACTTTTTAAAATAATCTCATACTTGCCAACCATCGCATTAGTAACCGTGCAATTGTTAACGCCCCCTGAAAAAACGCCCCTTTTCTCACGCCACTATATTTTTAGAGTTATTCTCTCCAAATGTTGTTACGATTAAATAAGACTAAAATTACTCTAAAAAAAAAAAAAAAATGGTGTGAAAAAAAGGCGGGTACTAAAAATTGTACGGTACATAATGAGATGGTTGGCAAGTATGTAATCTTCACATTCAGTTACTATACACAAGAGGTTCCTCATCTGAGAAAGTTCCAAACAAATCTCTGGCTCTCCCATTTTATTACTTATTTATATATCCTTTTAGCCCAGGATCACCTTTGGCGTATCGAATCGGCATTTGAATTTCTCCAATCTACCCTATTGACTGGTCTTTTAGAATTCTGTCACATCTCGGCTGAATGTTATATAACGGACATCGATTACTGCCACCCATATTTTCCTTGCGTTTGTTTATGAATTTCTTAATATTTATAATTGTTATTTATTTATTTATTTATGCAGCGTGATAATTGAAATAATCTGGTGTGTCACTCATACGACTTTCTCTTACCCTGAAATTTAATACTATAAATACAGGTTGCAGATTGATAGGTAAGATAACGAGTACTGTTATGTAAACCTATGTTAAACAATTTATATTAGGCTTCTGAAGAGTTTTATATGATAATTAGTTCTGTGTGAGGGGTCTACCGCCCCCTCAACCCATCGTTTCATCAATGCACCTACATTTATATAGAATTTAATTCGGTTATTAAAAAATAACTCTCTTTTTAAAAAATAATTTATTAAAGTTATTATTTAAAAAAATTATCTTTTATGAATATGATAAGGCAGACGATTTCCATATTAGAGAAGTAGTATAACACCAAATATCCAAAAAAAGTCCATTTTATTCTCAATATTAAAAAAATAAAAATAAATAAAAATAAAAGTACGATTTTTTTTCTGTTTTTTTTTTTTTTTTTTTTTTTTTTTTTGTTAAAAGTAAAAAAAAAAAAAAAAAAAAAATCGATAACTTTGTTTTGAATTATCACAGATCGATGGTTCAACCATTCGTTTTAAAGGTATTGGCAAGCTCTTTTGAAAGATACCCATCATGAAAATTTACTCCCCTCGAGGAGGGACTTCCCCCCCACGGGGGGGGGGGAGGCGAGGCTCCTACATGCACAGTTTTTTTTTTTTCCCCAGTTAACTATCTCTATTACAAAAAATATAGATTCGTTTCATTTGGTTTAGTGCAGTCTACAGACGTTAAACTCTACTTTCCTGGAACTTCCCCCATAGACGTAATGTATTAGAATTCGCTTGATTGTCCCCGTACACGAACCATTTGCTTGATCTTAACGAAAATCTTACTGTAGCATCCCTATATGATACACATTTAGAATATCAAGTTTGAACTTTCTGCCATAATTTGTTTTTGAGATATGCTGATAACAGACACACACAGAGACATACACACAGACCATTTGCTAAAACCATGATTTTCGTATTCAGGGGACCTCAAAACGTGTAAATATAACAAAATCTCGCGTTCGAAAATTTGACCCAAAAACAATACTTTCTCTACCTTATGGGAAAGAGAAAGTAAAAAAAATCATAACGAACGTTTAATGTTTCAACATTCAATAACTATTTAAAGGACGTCCCTCTTTTGCGAAAGTTTCAAACAAATCTCTGGTTCACCCATTTTATTATTAATTTATTTATATATGCTAATTAGCCTACGATCACTTTTGGCGCATCGAATCGGTATTTAAACTTTTCTTAACTACCCTGTTGACTGGCTCATTAGACTTAATGTTCCAACTTGGGTGAATGTTATATGGCGAACATTTATTACACTAATTATAAAAAACACCACAGAACTGGCGTCGAAAAGTAATACGTACAAAACTTTGAATAAACACCATTCTGGTCACACCAGTATTTTTATTTAGATTCGACTTTATTTGCTTTTGTTCTTCACTTTAAGGGCCCGCTTCCCTTACCGCCGCCGGAAACCGAAGCTAATGTTACTCTACGGGAAATTTTTCTTTACATATAACTTATTAACTAATACATATTTTTAAATTCTGTTTTCACATTCTGAAAATTCCTAGCTGTTAAATTGACGGACCTTTTTTTAAAAAAATATATTTTTTTAATTTTAATATTTTATTTTGAAGCTGCAAAATACGAATTTTCAATGTGTGAATTTTTTTCATTTTGTAATTTCAAAATTAAATATTAAAAATTAAAATATATATATTTTAAAAAAAAAAAGTCCGTCAATTTAGCAGTTGGGAATTTTCTGAATGTGAAAACAGAATTTAAAAATATGTATTAGTTAATAAGTTATTTGTAAAGAAAAATTTCCCATAGAATAACATTGACTCGGGCTTCCGGCGACGGTAAGTGAAGAGGGCCGTTAACATGGTTTTGGGCATTGCCACTTTGATTGCAACACTCGTGCCTACTTTATTCGCCTGACGAAGGTTCGTGACTTCTTTCGACCCGAAACAATTGTTGTGAGTTCTAGCATTTTATGGTGTTTATTCAAAGTTTTGTACTTATGCATTACACTCACTGACCGTTTTTCCCCAGCGTTTGCTGATGAATTTTTTAATGTTCATTATAGTTAAATCATTTTTTATTTATTTATGCAAGGGAATACCTTTTAAAACAATTTTTAACCGACTTCAAAAAAAGAAGGAAGGTTCTCAATTCAAACCGTATGTTTTTTTTATGTTTGTTAGCTCATAACTTCTGAACGGATGCTCCGATTTTGATACTTTTTGTTTTGTTGAAAAGATCTTGGTCTGCAATAGGTCCCATTGTAATATCTTTACGATCTAAAGAAAATACAGGGTGCCCAAAAAAATCAGTCCCAACTCTCTTAACTGCTAAACGGCTGCAACTATAGTGATAAAAATGGTATGTGAGTATAGTAAATTGGCCCTGCAGTACAAGGTTAAACCGCTTGCTGCGCCACCTGATGGAAAATAGTGGAGTTAGTGTTCCTATCTTGAAACGGTTCTAGAGAAAAAAAGTGAATTAGAAAGTTGAAGTATCATCGATTTAGTACAAAAAGATAGTTTAGACATTCATGCTAGCGTTTCTATCTAGGAAACGGTTCAAGACAGGGGAAAAAAGTGAATTATAAAATTGCAGAGCATCATCGATTTAGTACGAAAAGATAGTTTTGACATTGATGCTAAAAGTACAAGGCTAAAAACGTGCCTTTTTTTGTCCGCTATTTCTTACACTATACACACTTGAGCTACATTGCTCACGTTGTAGCGTAGCTGGTGAGACGTACGCTATATAGTTCAAAATACGGTTACTTGATACTTTTGCTTTGTTGTAGAGATCTTGGTCTGAAGTAGGTCCAATTATAATATCTTTACAGTCTAAAGAAAATAAAGCGCCATCTGGTGAAAAACAGCAGGATTAGTGCTCCTATCTCAAAAACGGTTCAAGATGGGAGAAAAGTTAATTACGAAGTTGTAGAGTATCATCGATTTACTACGAAAAGACAGTTTTTAGACATTATTGCTAAAAATAGAACGCTTAAAACGTACAGTTGTTTGTTCGCAATTTCCTACACGGTGCACACTTGAACTACGTTGCACGCTTTACAGCGTAGCGGATGACACGTATACTCTGTGGTTCAAAGTACTGTTACTGTAAAAGGTCACATCGATTAGCGCAAAGTAGTTTTCAACCAACTTCAGAAAGGAGGGTGTTCTTAATTCTTGCTATGTGTTGTTGTTGGTGTTTGTAAACTTATAACTTCGTAAAAAATGCTCTAATTAACCGACTTCAAAAGGGAGGAGGTTCTCAATTCAAAGCGTATGTTTTTTTGTTTTTGTTTTTGTTTGTTAGTTCATAACTTCTAAACGGATGATCCGATTTTGATACTTTTTGTTTTATTGTAAAGGTGTTGGTCTGAAATACGTCCCACTGTAAGATCTTTACGACCAAAAGAAAATACAGGGTGCCCAAAAAAGTCAGTCCCCACTCTTTTAACTGCTGAAGAGCTGCAGCTATAGTCATAAAAGTGGTATGTAGGTACAGTAAAGTGGACATGTGCTACGCAATTCAACCGCCTAAAGCGCCACCTTGTGGAAAAGAGTGGAGTTGGCGATCTTATCTCGGAAACGTTTCAAGACAGGGGAAAAAAGTGAATTATAAAATTGCAGAGCATCATCGATGTAGTACGAAAAGATAGTTTAGACATTAATGCTAAAAACAGAACGCTTAAAACGTGCATTTGTTTGTTCACAATTTCCTATTTTGTGCACACTTGAAAAACATTGCATATGTTGTAGCGTAGCGGGTGACATTTATGGTATGTAAAATTCAAAGTATGGTTATTGTAAGCGGTCACATCGATTAACGCATAGGCTTTATAAACCGACACGTATTCACTGTAAAGTTCAATATATATGCCTAACAGAATTTTCGGTTACGAATACAGCGTATCCTTTCTTTACATTTCTAAAGACTTTTTAATTTAACGTATGTTCGTTCAATAGATAGCTTTTTGGTCATATCCGATAAAGGCAAGAAAAGTCACACAATTTAAAAATACAGCATTTGAAAAAAATCAACTTAAAAATAACTTGACTAGAATAAAACTGGCACAACTGTCTCTCGAGTGGATAACTTTCTAGATGGAGATGTAACTTTTTTGTTCACATTGGGTGCATTTCATGTATTTTTCAGTGACATAAACCATTTTTTGAGTAATGTCACTTTTCTTGGCAGTTGTGATTTGTGAATCTTCCGTCGAACGTCTTCTGATGCTCTGCTATATAAATAAGTTTTCACTAAAAAGAGAAAAATAAAATCTTTTTGTAAAAAAATAGAACCGACTCCAAAAAGGAACTACTACTCAAACAACTAAAAATGAAAGAAATTTGGCAGAAAATGGAACTGTAGATTGCGCCTAAAAGTATAAAATAATTTCCTTCGCCAAACAACCTATAACACTACAATTAATCATAACTTTTGAAGTCGGCGCAAAATTAAATAAAAATTGATACCTTTATTCAATACAAAAATCAAATTCTATTCAAAATATACGTCTCCCATTGTTACTTGCAAAACGCAGCCGAAAACTACTTTGATTCAAGAAAACAAATAAGATTTCGTAAGCAGCAAAAGTTAGCGAAGATGCTGGTATCTGACGTTCTTGGTGAACGAAAAACCGCAAAATTATCTGGCAAAAATATTTAATTTCTTTTGGATATCATGATTATTTTAAAAAGGTATATCAAGAGAGTAATCACGAATATGAAACAACACATCGTACAATATATATTATGAAAATATACATCTTGCGTGTATATTTTTGTCTTACGTTTTTATCGCCAAAATCAAAAGCCATCAAGGATGATCTAACTTCGTAGAAACATAAATACCGCAAAGTGAAGAATGTTCGCTGTTCTATGTAGATGCTACTAGTGGACCAATTGTATACAGTGATAAAATAATAAAGGAAACATGAAAATGGATCATTCGAGACAACAGCATTTGTTGTTACCGATCTAAAGACAAACCTTTAAAAACTAATTAAATTTTATTTAATTTTGCGCCGACTTCAAAAGTTATGATTAATTGTAGTGTTATAGTTTGTTTGGCGAAGGAAATTATTTTATACTTTTAGGCGCAATCTACAGTTCCATTTTCTGCCAAATTTCTTTCATTTTTAGTTGTTTGAGTAGTAGTTCCTTTTTGGAGTCGGTTCTATTTTTTTACAAAAAGATTTTATTATATCGAACGGTTTAATGCTCCAATATTCAGTTACTATCCACAGGAGGTTCCTCTTCTGGGAAAATTTCAAACAAACCTCTGGCTCGCCCATTTTATTACTTATTTATATATCCTATTAGCCCATAGGATCACCTCTGGCGTATCGAATCGGCATTTGAATTTCTCCAATCTACCCTATTGACTGGTCTTTTAGAATTCTGTCACATCTCGGCTGAATGTTATATGACGGACATCGATTACTGCCACCAGTTTCTTCCCTCCCTTGTTGACTCTTCCACCACCGGTGTGTATGTCCATTTTGGGAAATCTCTTCCAGCCCATACGTCAAGCTATATGTCCCGCCAAAGCAAACAAGGGATGCGGCAGTAACAGACAACCCGCATTTCTTATCCGGGGAGTTATACTCCGGAATATCTCTTTTTTATATTTGTATTTTTTTATTTTTATTTTTTCACTTTTCTGCCTTCTTCCTATTATAAGGCGAGTTGTGAATGGAGAACTGGGGTCGACCATAAAACGAGATGGTCTTTGTAACGAAGTTCTTTTCAATTCTTTCAATTTTTTTTTTCTCTTTTTTTCATTCCGAGACCCATCTCTTGCGTCATCATCTGATAAACTGGTACAAATAGGGTAACGTCGAAATAAAGTGATGCCACTAAAAAAAGAAGTAATTGTATTTTAAAAAGTTTTACGAAGTTACATCTGACATACCGCATACTAATTCAGCGGAAATGGTGCTTTTAAGTTTTTTAATAAAGTGTCTATACCATGGGGGTGAAGTTTTTATTAAAGGCTGTTAGTTTTTTTTTTTTTTTACTATATAGTTTTGTTACATTTTAGAATAAGATGTCTTATAATTCATTTCCCGTTACCTGGTTGGCAACTTTGTATCCTTCCGTTTTACACCTATATATATATATATATATATATATATATAGTAAAGCACCGTTTATACGTCTTTTACATTTATACGTCCTTAGGCGTCTGATTTTAAGAAATTTTAATTTAAAAGCAACTCATAATGCCTAATGCCAACTTAACACACAATTTCCTATATTTTCTGATCTTAATGAAATAATAGAAAAACAATATTCTATTTTTAAGTATAGATGATTTACAACGTCATAAATTTTCATGCGATTAAAAAAAAAAAAAAAAAAAGTTATATTATTACTAATGATTAGAATATAGTATTTTTACATAATAATTATCTATCTATCTATACATTTAATAACCTTTGAAATACGTATATTATGTTATTCAGTATAGTTGTAATAAGTGCTGAGATATAACAAAAAATTCCCATGTAAAAGTTTTCACTCAAATGCTATGTATGAAACTCTCAGATATTAAAAATTAAAAAAAGTTATAAAGCAAAAAAATTTTCAAAAAAGGGGGAAAAAAAAAAAAAAAGAAAAAAAATAAGCTGAAGCCTTTTTTGCTAAAAGAAGGCAGTTACCTTAAAAATAAAATACACATTCATTAAAAAAAAAAGGGGGGGGGGGAGAGAGGGATAGTTTAAAAAAAATAAGAAAGATTTTTCAAGGAAAAAAAATGAAAATTTTATGTAAAAGGTTTTACCAATCATAAAGAAAAAAATATATTTGACGTTTTAGTTAAAAGAAAATAAATAAATAAATAAATAGTCTTAAAAATTTTTAAAGCCTTAAAAAACTGTGTGCAAGAAAATTTGCATTATATGAATAATTTTCTTACCGAATTATTTTAAGTAAGCGTTTCATGTAATATTTTTGTTAATTAAAATAATAATAATAAAAAAAAATAAATTTTAATATATATATTAAATCAAAGTTATTACTATCTCAATTACCACTCGTAACTATGATTCTTCAAGTAAATAAAATTTTCATAACGCATGATTAATGCATAATTAATTTATTGTTCATTCTCAAGTTTATTTAAATAATGTATGCAGTTAAATTCCTCACTCTAAAGCCATTGTATAACAAATTGTATGAATTCTAATTCATTTGTAAATAATTCTTTTATTTAATTACACATATAATTATAAGTATCATCAAACGTCTGAAAAAATAATTGCCAATATACACTCGAATTAAATCAATATTCGTTTTCATAATAGTCATCTCAATTATCAATTTTGGTGTATTTATATGTATAAAAACTGAAATATAGCCTTTCCGTGGACGAGGAAAATTGCAGCATAGAAGCGCCAGCGTTAAATGTTGGCCAATTTACACCCAATTTAAGTCAGTATTCATAAAAGTCATCTATATTAATAAAATCAGAGTTTTGTCTGTAAATTTGTCGGAATCGAAAAATTTTGCGATATCTTCACGTTTTACACCCCATGAAAGCCGAAAATGACTTCAGAAAAATTTGCCTGTGTGTGTGTGTGTGTGTGTCTGTGTGTGTGTCATCGTGTCCGAATGTCGCTTTTTTTGTCCGGGCATCACTTGAGAACGGCTGGACGGAATTCAACGACGCTTGGCAGGAATTTAGGTCTTCACCCAACTTAAAATTATATCTATCAACTTTTCAGAAATTCTCCCCCGTTCTCCCCCTAGGGGGTAAAAGACTAAAACACGTTTGTCCGGGCATCACTCGAGAACGGCTGAACGGAATTCAACGGCGCTTGGCAGGGATTTAGGTATTCACCCAACTTAAAATTATATCCATCAACTTTTCAGAAATTCTCCCCCGTTCCCCCCTGGGGGGTAAAAGACTAAAACACGTTTGTCCGGGCATCACTCGAGAACGACTGGACGGAATTCAACGGCGCTTGGCAGAAACTTAGGTCTTCACCCAACTTAAAATTATATCTATAGAAATTTTCAAAATTCTGATTAGTGTTTAAATTGTGGGTAAAAAACGCCTGCGCATGCGCCATAAATATTTTTTCACTAAAACGCTTTGAATGGAAAAATAAAATGCAAAAATAAATTTTTAAGATAAAGACTTTTTTCATTCGCGTGAATCGCACTACAAATTATGAAAAGATTTAAATGAAGTTTTGCCATCTGAGTTTCATACTTTAGTTTATTTTAAAACATCTAATTGTCGTATCGAAAAACTGTTTACACCCCAGGATTCAGAAAAATCATCTCTTTAATTTGGTACTGAATTTGTAACGATAGGTCTGATACTTCTAATTTATTTTCCCCTTTTTCCGTTTTTCCGTTTCCACTTAAATTTCATACTTTAGTTATTTTTTTAATATCTAATTGTCGCATCGAAAAACTGTTTGCACCCCTGGATTCAGAAAAATCGCCTCTTTCATTTGGTACCAAATTTATAAATATAGGTCTGATATTTCTAATTTATTTTACCCTTTTTCCGTTTTCAACCTAGATTCGATATGGAACAGCTTTAGTATTGGATCCCTTTGGCAAAATTTGAAATTCGGAACCGAAGTAGCTCGGACGTTTCTCGCCAAGACCTTTGATTGCACAATTGAGATAGCCAATTCAGTTCATCGCAAAAATGGCTTAAAATATTTAAAGTCACCAAAGGGTTCCCATACTAAAGCTGTGCATTTTGTACTTATTTATTTATATTTTCTGTTAAAGACTTATGTGGTCACGTAATTTGGTGCGTAAATTGTTTGTTTGCATCCGGCACTTATTGTAACTGGATTTCACGAAATTCGAAATCTCCCCCCCCCCCTTCTCGGAGTCGGAGGGCAATAAACGGTATAACTTCTGTATAACCCCACAGCTGAATTTGGCGATTTTTCTTTGGCGTTGTTTTGAAGGATAACGATGTCGTTCTGGACTGTTTGCGATATAATATGGCAGCCTAATATTTTGTTTATTTTGGATTTATGATTTAGATTATGATTTTATCATTTATCATATATGATTTATGATTTTTAGATTTATGATTTAGCCATAATCGCCAACAAAAAAAATCGCCAAATATCGTTGTGTAATAAAACATGTGCAATAAACATGTGTAAAAACATGTTTTTCCGTTTGAATTCGCTTTGAATTATCTTAGAATGGCGAATTTTGGTGTGCGGATATTGATTAAGTGTACGCATTATGTACGTTAGTGGGATTTTGCAAAACTTCGAACTCACCCACTGAGGAAGGGGAAGTAACAAGTGGGTAAGTTGTGCCTAAGGCAGTGGGGACCCAGACTGTATATTGATTAAGTGTACGCATTATGTACATTAGTGTGATTTTGCAAAACTTCGAACTCACCCGCTGAGGAAGGGGAAGTAAGAAGTGGGTAAGTTGTGCCGAAGACAGTGGAGACCTAGACTCCTCACTTTGCGAGCGAGAAAACCTCTACCAATCACAGCGAGAACTTGGGTTATTAATAAAGATATGGGATTTTGACAACTCATTTAAGTTTAATGTCCAGCGAAGCGGGCAAAGCCTGCTAGTTTTATATATAGCTGAGCTGCAGCATTCCGTACGCTGGGAAAATTGTAGCACTATTGCCACCTCCCGACCGACATACACACAAATTGACTCAGCATAGTGTTCATAATGGTCCTATCACATATCAAGTTTTATGTAATTATACACAATAGAAGCTGATATTTAGCCTTTCCGTAAATGGGAGAAATCGCCATGGACAACTATCTTGTTTGGTCGATTTAAACTTAATAGGCAGCAATTTATGCAACTAAATATAAACTTTTATGAATTTTTGCATATTAGTTCTTGAGCTGCCAAATGTTTTTTATCTCTGATAGATACAGACAGACATTTTCTAAAAAGGGAATAATCGTGTTCTGAACTTCTCAAAACATTTAAATCCATCGAAAACTAAAAGTTGAAATTTTTACGAATCCAATGCTTTCTTTTATTGAATATAGAATAAAGTAATGAGGAAAATTTTTTGATTATTTGAATAAGGAAAATTTATAACAAAAGAAAACGATAAAAGAAAAAAGAAAAGAAAAGTTATTTTATTGTCGTGAGATTTGGAATAATTAGCATAAATGACAACTAATTTTACACTTGGTTTGTCAACTGGAAAGAAAATTATTGTGGTATAAACATGATACGATCTAGTCAAGCCCTAAAAATGAGATTTTCCAATGGAGTTGTAATTAAGCTGGCCAATGAAAATCCACATCTAAAAATTATTCGAATCTCATTAAGATTTCAGTATATGAGTACCTATGTTTATTTCTGTATTCTGCGTGTAATATATGTCATATATGTCAAATTAAAATGAGTTAAAAAGGAAAATATAATGTATCTTGTTTTAAAATTGCCTAGAATCAGTTTATTTATGTACATATTTTTCCTTTCACTGAAATAACAGCATATAGTAGTATAATCAAAGAAAGAAATTGGCTTATAAAAATTCTTCTAAAATCCCATGTATGTTTATAGATTTTAAACAAAAGTTAGAAAGGGGCAGGTTTTCGTGCTTTCAGTAAGATATTTTTACTTACTTTTTTTTTAATTCGATACCTAATGGACCATATTCCCACTTTGAGTTCGAGGCTACAAGAATATCAGCTGGTTAGGCAAACAATTGACATCTTTTTCATAGGAATATATAATGAATTTATAGAAATCTAAAAAATTAAAATGTTAAGCAAATATATATAGAGAAATTTTTATTTTATTTGTGAAATTTAGAAGTATTTTTGTGATGTCACAGAGTTTGAAATGAACTGATGCTGCCATTTTGTGAAAAGTTTTAAATTATTACATTTTTCCGGTTTACGCAGAAGCAAGATCCTTCGTTATCAACATCGACATCATTTGAAATTCGGATTGCATATTTACATTTTATTTTACTGGAAAGCTTATTTGTGAAAATTTTTATTCTCAATTTACACATTTTATGAATACATAACTTTTAAAGTAAGCGTCATTTTAACTTGAAAAGATTTGCAAATCGTAAATGAAGTACACTGTATAATGTTCTTTTATACGTGATCTGAGTGAGAAAAAATGTATATAATAAGGAGTAGAAACTCTTCGTTATAGTCGATATTTATAATTACCAAAGATCTTTACAATTAATTAATGCTGCTTATAGCAAAAATTTGATTATTAATGTCCATTTTATGTATATATGCGTATGCATAAATTCATACATCACCTAGTGGAGTGTTCTTAAAATTTGAAGATGTAAAGAGGAGGATTGTCCTCATATTTTTTAATATTCATCTGATTGTAACAATAAATCAATGTCACCAAAAAACATAGTTTTTTGACGCGTTTAATTTTTATTATCCTTTGTTCATTATATATATGTGTGTGTGTGTGTATAAAATGTTCTGCAATTTTACGTCTTAACTTGTGTTTTAACTTTACCATTCGATTCAGTTGTTTACATTTCTCTTTTGTTCTTGTTTGAACAGATATCTGATTATTAAGTTTCACTGGAGAAATATTTAGACTGGAAAATGTTATGCATAACAATAAAACGGCATCTTGAATCTAATTTGTTTACAAAACATCGGCCACGTGTTCGGCGATTTTACCTACTGTGACGTCACAGAAATATCGTCCATAAAGAGCATTTTCTATTTGGAACTGAGTTTTAAACAAAAGTGTTGCCATTTTTGAAAACAAAACTGAGCCTAAATAAAAATAATTTTAACGCAGCTGATAATTATATTAATACCAATTAACTCTAACTAAAGGAAATAAAATAATTAAGCAGCAAAGTAAAATTAACTAGTGGATATAAGCTTACAGAAATTGCTTATTTTTCTTATTTCTTTTGATTCAATTTTATTTCAGGTGAAGGGTCATTTTCGTGTTTTGCTAAGTAAAGATCCATTCTGAAAGAGAAAACGTGTACGCTACAAAAGATAAAGAAATTTGATGAAATATATTATTTTAAGGACTAATGAGACGATGAGGATAATTTACAGACGTAGGATTGTCCAGATATTGTACGAGGTTACCATATTTATAGGAGATTTGATTAAATATATAAATTAAAACAAATTCGTATACATGTTTTAAACTAAATAAGTACTATGGATACATAACATTGTTTGGGCCGCGGTAGCCCAGTCGGTAGAGCGCGGGCCTCCTAATTGAAAGATTGCGGGTTCGGTACTCAAACCGGCCAAAGACCGTCGTGTACACTAATGGTGGCTGGTGTACGTAAAATCTGTCGTGGCAACACCTCCTGTAATAATGCCTCCGAGCTGAGCTCTACGTCATGGAAGATCGGCTGATTTTATCCAATCAATACTTCATATGATACATGTTGGATCGTGGGGATTGGATGAAATCGGCCGATCTTACGTGACGTAGAGCTCAGCTCGGAGGCATTATTAAAGGTGGTGTTGGTCGTGGCCGCAATGTCCTCCATGTTCCCATCAAAAATTATACCTCTGGGGAGTCACCGAAGCGGGAGAGCCATCTCTTCCGTGGAGGATCAAAATTGTGATGGCATGTCTCCGGACCACCTCTAAGGATGTGTCCCAGTCCGTCGCCAATTGTTCATCTGCGCAGCACTAGCGCGACGTAAAATACATCCATTCATCCATCCATAACATTGTTCTGCAATTTTTTAAAAATTAATTTTGAATGCAAAATACTTACTTCTCTTTAAAATAAAATTGTTATTCTCGATTTTCGCAATTTTAATTATGTTCTTCTTAAAATTGAAACTACCTATTTTGTGAGATGCTTTAATTAAAATTATTTTTATACATACAGTCGGTAACAAAAGTATCCGAACACTAGCAAAATTCCTGTGTAAAAAAAAATAGAGTTAATAATGTTTTGTTAAATAAATCCTTGTCGAAATCGTGTTCTTAGACTGATTAAGAACAGGATTCGACAAAATTTATTTAACAAAACAGTATTAACTCTATTTTTTTTATATAGCACTTTTTCCTAGTGTTCGGATACTTTTGTTACCGACTGTACATGATATTTACAGGTATTTTAATTCGTATAATTTAAATTTTTATTTAGTTAGTTAGTTTAGAAGGGGAAATTTCAGAATGCTAGGCTGAGATTGGCATTGTTAACTTATTTCCCATAACAATTGGCTATTTTCTTTAAACGCACAAACTTTTTTTTCAATGAAACCGAGATATATATTTTATAAGAATCACATTATTTGTATGATTTGATACATTTTCAGACTAATCTATAGAAAAACAAACAAACAAAAAAATCACTTACAATAAACATATAATTAATTAATTAATCTTTCAGATACTATTTTTTGCAAAAAGTAAACTAGTTAGTATGTTGTAGATATAACAAAACATTCTTGTATATTTCCCTGCATAAATTCACACAGTATAAATTATTTACTAAAATCATTACTTATTAAAATTATTTTCCATGATGAATACAAAGAATTTTAATCCCAGAAACATATGTCGAAAGAAAATCCGTTTTACGCCCTATAAACGGCATCTGAGAAAATGCTTTTTCTTATGTAAAATTGAAAAACATCGATAAATTTGTTTTAAATTATCATAAACTTATGGTTCAACCATTTGTTTCAAAAGTATTGACGAAATCTTTTGAAATATACTCATATTCGACATTTGACCCCCCCCCCCAGGGGGGATTTCACAATGGCTCATTAAAAAATAATCCTCATAGGGCAGATTTTTACGAAATTTTGTCTTTTATCACATTAAAAATTATGAAAAAATGGGTTGGCAACATCACTTGTTGGGCGATTTTCACTAAAATTTAGTAGGCACTAACTTATGTCAAACTGCAACTACATATAAATTTGCGTGAAATTCTGTTCATTAGGTTTTGAACTAGAGCTACCACAAAAAACTGTCACACACGTACAAACAGATGACATATTACATGTTCTTAAAAAAGGTCAAATTGTTTTCAGAATATCTCAGTATGTGTAAACCCATCGAAAACTTTTACGAGTCTTTTACTTTTTTTTTTTTTTTTCTGTCGAATATAAAAGAAAGTAAAAATGATGTTATCCGTTTTGTTAAGTTGTAATCATGTGGATCTAGTCGTAATATCAATAAAATTTTTATTAATTAAGTTAATTAATTATTTTTATCTTTTCCCAAGCATAAGCCCAGAGATTTAAAATAAATTTATGTTGGGGCAATTCTCTGCGCTTTGCTCTCGCTTTTGCGCTTTGTTCAGCCGTGTGTTGCCGCTTTGACTGCAGCACTCATGCCTACTTTGTTCGCCTGACGAAGGGTCATGTGTTCTTTCGACCCGAAATAATTGTTGCGAGTTTACTGCATTTTATGGTGTTTATCCAAAGTTCTATATTTATTTGTTTAAAACGTCAGTTCTGTGGTGCTTTATTATTATTTTTAATTCTCTGAATAATTCAAAATCTCATAAAAGAAAATAATAATAATAATAATAATAAATTAAAAATAAATAAATAAAAAATAAAAATAAAAATAAAATAACTGATATCAAAATTCTCGGGAATTATATGCCTTACTTAGTGAAGATCTGCCAATAACTCATTATGTATCTTTGTAATATTAGTCCTCTTATCTTCTATAGATATTAAAATACTTTTTTAATGTCTTAATACAGTTAGACCTCTTATCTTCAACCTTATAGAAATGGTCGTATTAAATATGATATTGGTAATAGCACGTGTATTAGTAGTAGTTAAAGAGAAAGTACGTGTGAGTGCCAAGTAGATTATTATTATTATTATTACAGTATTGTCTTCAGCCGCCTGGTGGTCGATAATTCCAATTATTATTATTATTATTTATTACAATCATTTAACTTTTTTGTTTTTTTAAAGGTATTTTCTTCTAATTCGGCTTAATGTTTTGATCATAATTTGGCAGTTTTTAGCGAGGACCGAGAAAGAAAACAGCCAGATCGCCAAATGGTGATTCTTACAGAGCATTTCATCTAATATTTCAAACAGCTTATTTATTTATTTATTTTAAATCACAGGTAAAATTTATTATTATTATTATTATTATTATTATTATTATTATTATTATTATTATTATTATTATTATAATACATTTTCGCAATTGAGACATCATATTTTTATTATCTTTCTTCCGTTATTTTAGTCATTCCTTTAAACCAAGGATATATATATTCGGTAGATTTTTGTAGCAATGACGCTAGTTTCGAGCATTAGTTTTAGGAAAGTTCAGCTTTTATGATTATAAGAAGTTTATTATTATTATTACTATGCATTTTAGATGTGCATGTAAAAAACTTGCGCGTGTAATTAGCCTTCATTTATTATTTATTTATTTATTTAGAAATAAAACTATTCCATAGACCTCATAGTTTGACACTATAGAATAAAATTAAATTTGTTTTTATTAAATGTAACATTACATATATGTAATATATTAATATATTTACAATATAACTAATGTAACAATATCTAACTGAGTATAGATATACGCAGTTTTGCGTGTGTATGTATAAATATATATTAGTAATATTATACTTTTTTTGAAAACTGGAACGAAAATATAAGTGCTTCTTTAAGTCAAAATATTTTAAAATAATTCTACAACATTTAATTAAAAATTTTTGAAAATATATCTTTTTTCTTTTTCCCCTCAAAATGTACTTTTACTGCAACATCAAAATTCATTAAGTTCACAGTTTTTGCTTTATTTTTTAAAATGAAATAAATAAATAAATAAATAAATAAATAATAATAATAATAATAACTGTCCAGAAAATAAATTAGCATTTTAATGTTTAAAAAAAAAAAAAAAAAAAAAAAAAAATCGCGTAGTTAATTCTACTTGCGTTATTATTTTTATTTTTATTTTTTAACATATTTTAATGCGCATCTAATGGTGACACGGTAAAATCAAATAACATTTAAATCCATATTTTTTTTATAATCTGAACATATTCAGTACACAATTATAGTTTAAATTATTAAAAATACACATTTCTGTCACATTTATATTATAAATCAATCATACCCTAATGATATCTACTAACTCTATTCTACTCTGGGTAACTTAACACATGCCATTCATAACGGATTGCAAGCAAATCATTCCATTAGCACCACTTAATTTAAATAAATATAATCTCCTCGCTATGAATATCATCCCTTCTCAACCCCCGCGATTTCAAACACCGTAAAGTGAAGAAGCCTCGTATGTGATGAATAGTAGCAGTAATTTCCCTCCCCCCCCCCCTCCCTTCATCTCTTTTTACGATCAGGGCCCTTGTTGCCTTTTCAACAATATAAATCGGGCCCTGCAGCCTCTGCCTTACAACTACTTCAATCAGCGAACTCATCCCCCTTCTTTTCTGTGCAAACTTCATTTTTCCTATCCTGAATAACGTTGTTTTAGGGCCTCTTTCTAATCACCGATGAGATACAGGCGGGCGATAAAATCTCAGCCTTTTTTTTTTCTTTTTTAGTACTATTATTGCTTCGTGAATAGTGCGGTGAAAAAAAAATGAAGGGAAAAAAGATTATCGAAATTTGCCTGAAAATTTCGGCTATTTTATTTTATTTTATTTTTTATTTTATTTTTTTAAATGGAATTGATATATCTTATTGAAACTAATACCCAAGCCCGTATGATGAAGATTAAAAATCTATATATTTATGTATACCGTTATGAACTGACTAAAAATGACAGAGGACATTGCTTTTAAAATTTCCAAAAATATATTTCAGTAGTTTTTTCAAACCAAACTTTTATTTTCCAGCATGTTCTTTCAATTAAAAAAAAAAAAAAAAAAAAAAAAAGTATAATTCACTGAAATTTTTATTCAAATGTTAAAAAATTTGAAAAATTCAAAATTGTTCAAAATTGTTCTAGAATTTGTTTTATTTGAAATACTGGGGATCTATGCCCCCTGCTTGCTCCGCTCCCTAGCCCTCGAGGGAGGCTTCACTCCCCCCCCCACCGACTAGCTTCGCTTATTAATCCCTGCAGGGCTCTACTCGCCTATTCGCTCCTTTGTCTTTCACTGAATAGGAGTGTTAATTGAGCATAACACAAGACGAAAGCAGAAAAATGTTATAGAAATACCCATATTCTCAATGTCAAATTAAAATACATAATATTTAATACCACTTTTTTTTTTTTTTAAGGTAAAATATTATGTGAAATATCTGCAATTTTTTTCAGAATAGAAATAAATTCCTAATATCTAGGCCATTTTGCGTTAGAGCTTTAATATATGACCCCCTTGGTGACTTTTAAATTTTTGTCACTATTTGGCGAGGACATTTTCCGGCATAATTGCTTGTTTCTTTTTTTTTTTTTTTTTCCCCTAATGCCTATACTTTTCGCAATTGAATTTTTTAGTAAATTTAGGACAATATATAATATTCTCTATATATTTCTAATGTACAGCTAGATAATAATTTTGCACATTCGAAAATATCTGAAAAGAAAAAAATAGTTTATTATTATTATTATTATTTTAATTTGGAAAAATCTACTACAACTTCAATTTTTAATTCTCTCCTACCTAGTTCTTAAAATAACGAAGGATAAAACGTACTAGACTCTCTATAAAAGTTTTAGGTGAGGAGTTTTTTCCTTGCCATAATTAGAAATATGAAATGTCATAGAAATGTCAAATTCAGCAATATTTAAAAAATATTTAAAAAGTATTAATGCAAAATTAGAAGATGCTGTCAATTATATATGAGTTTGAATTTAACTCTGAAATATGCCAAATAATATCCGAAGTATTTTAAAATAATTTCAAAATAAAAAGATAAATACACTTTAAAGAGGAAAAGAAATGCTGTCAACTTACAGACACGACCTTATTTCTATATATATATATATACACATATATATAATTTGAATAATTTAATACCTTTGTAACACTCAGCAAACAAAAGATAGATGAAAATGCCAACATATAATTAAATTTTAAATGAGATTTATTTCGAATAAAATTATTGTCTATATATATATATAACATATAAAAAAAAAAACTTATAAAAAATATAAGAAACTGCCAGTAAAAAAATTAATTTTTTGAAAGTAAAAAAAAAAAAAAAAAAACTATCTGCAGCTGACAAATTATAACTTTTTTTTTATTTATTTGCAGAGGATAAATTTCTTTGTCTCCCAATAGCATTATTGACTTTTTTTTTTTTTTTTTAACACCATGGATGACATTTTATATTCCCTAGGAATTGTGACGTCATAAGACTAAAAGAACAACGATTTGGAGAAAGTATTTGCGGGATAGCAAACAGAGTACCTTTATTAACCCGTAGTTTTTAATTAATAATTAATGTGATAAAAAAATTTAAAAACAAGATAAATGTGTTCCTTGGATTATTCGGCAAACATCAGTACCTCTCAAGACCCTGAGTATCCTTCTGTTCGCGAGAAAATGTGGTCGCAGACACCCCCCCCCCAAAAAAAAAAAAAAAAAAAAAAAAAACGCGAATGGCAGTAATTTTTTATAATATATAGAGAGAAGTATATATGTTACCGTTAAAACGCGAAATCCGTTAATCTGCAGATTAGCTAGGTAATCTGCAGATTAACTAAAATAACCCGTTAAAGTGCGGAATAAAGAGTTTTCCGCATTTCAACTAGGTATTCTGCAGATTAACGGCTTATGTGTCGTTAAAGTTCAAATGTTTGTTTCGAGCGTTAGTTCAGAGCCTCCTTAAGTAGATGCCTTCCACGCGCAGCGAATCCCAATGTTAAATTAGGCAACATTTAAAAAACAAAACTAACGCTAGGTGACAGCACCTACGCAGAGCAACATATTTCTTCTGTTTCATAGATAAGTTATATTCTTCATCTAAAAATCTAGCTATTAATTTCAATTTAAAGTCCAAAATTGTATTTTTTTTTTTCTTTTAATTTGAAAAAATGATGTGAAAGTGCTTTATCGTAAATATTTTCAATAAAATATTCAAATATTTATATTTAAAAAAGTATAGGGTTTAATTTTCTTCGAAAGTGGACAAGACCTATTTTAGCTTTTCAACTAATTAAATTACAACGTATCAAATAATAAATTATTAAAATCATGTCTTTTTTTTTTTTTTTTTTTTTTTTTTTGGTCATGTCCTTTACGTTACATTTTTACCTTATTAGGTGTGAATTATATTTCTTAAATCGAAAATTTTATATTATTTATAAGAAAAATAAACCAGCGCATTAACGAGATAAGTTAACATTCAGTAATAAAAATTGGAGAAGAAAACAATCTGTAGGATTTTTGGCATGTATATTGCTTATGGATCGTGTACAGAGACACACCAAAGTTTTTCTTATCATTACAGCCTATGGGCAGAATTTCGTTTAAATATATTTTCACATGGTTACAATGCATTCAACAAAATGAAATTAATAGACATCATTGACATGCTTAAAAGTATGTTTTCTGAAGAAAAATACATGCTTAAACTTGGAAACTATAAGAAAAGAAACTTACAAAAGTGTATGTCACGTAATCTTTCAAATTATGTCAAATTTCGAACAATTATTCATAAAATACAGAGAGAAATTGAATAATTTTTACTAATGCATATAATATACACAGCTCGTTTACAGGAACGCAAAAAAGAATTTCGTATATTAAAGCCTGTAGACAAATTTTTATTTAAATACATTTTAATGCATTTATGCTGTATTCAACATGGTGCAATTATCTCACATTATTAAGATGCTTAAAAGCATTTTCCACTAGAAAAAGACATGTATAACTAAATAATTTATTTACAGGACCGTACAAAAGAATTTTGATGACATTTTGTAAAGGTTAAATATGATTCAAATGTTAATGAGTTACAAGAAGTTTGTTAAACAGTTTTTATTGGTGTATATGCTTCTAGCTCGTGTGCAGGACACACAAAAGCATTTCGTACCATTACGGTTTATAGACGGTATTTAGTATAGATACGTGTATTTTAACATGGTTACACTTCATTAAACACAGAGAACCAATGTTATTGGCATCTTTAAAAGCATAAGGTCTGTAGAAAATAGTAGGCGTAGAATTGGTACCGTAATTTTCGGTGTATAATCCGCAGGTAAAATATGTCATTCTGCGACCAAAAATTTTCATTAACGGAATATTTACATATTTTTCAAGAAACAGCTCCAACATATATAATGTTATTTCTAAATTAAAAATTCTGGTGCAAAACTGAGTCTGACATGCAGATTATACGCCGAAAATTAGGTAACTGGTTACAGGGCCACACAAAATAATTCCGATAGGTTTTGAAATCAAGTAGCAACAAAATTTATATAAATATTTATGAATAACAAGGAAATAAATATACAGATACATATAGAAAGATGGATACAACGGGGGTTGAAGGGGCAGTACCTGCCCTCAGAAAAGTGTATGGTTATGTATGTAGCGAGTTAGTCCTATATGTATATAATTCAAATAATATGGAATAAATATAAATTATTTATAATTTAATTATAAATGATCAAAAGCCGTATTGAAATGCATTTGAACGATTTTACATAACATTTATTCCGCAACTCTTGAATTAAAAGAAACAATGTATATATATTGAATATTACGATTTATACACACACATATATATAATGAATGAATACTGTGTGTCCCGTGGGACTCATCACATTATTATTCTGCGTCCCACCTTCGGTTTAACAAAAGGAAAATTACTACTTAAAATAGAGGTTGGTCCAGAAAGTATTAAATACTTTTAATAAAACAGGATTTTAACATATATAAACATTTTATCATTGTTAACCTTTTACATGTCGCCTTCAGATCCGGGTGTAATTTAAATTAGATTTTTACATATTTTGCCTTCTAATGCTTTAGTTTAAAGAACTCTATCATTAAAATGTGTAATTTTTTTTTTTAAATATATATATTTATATAATTTAAAATTATTAATTTAAAATTATTATATTTAATTTTATTATTCAATGTTATTATATTAAAATATTATTATACTTTAATAATGTAAGTTATTTTAAACTTACCAGCCCATTTTTAGAAGCATTTGCTTAGTTTTCTAAATTATGTGAATTTTTAAACTGTGGGGTAGAAGGGAAAATGGTAAAATAGATCATTTTTAAGTTTTCCTGTACATTTTCACTTTTATGATTAAATTGTAATTTCTATTTCAAAAAATCAAGTCATCTTTCTGTTATATCTGATAATATTTCAAATCAGTACTCATGATATTTAATTTTTACATGAATTTTTTAATTCCATGTTCCATTTGTGTATTGAAAGGTTAATAAAAGTAATGTTTTGAATCTTAAAACTTAATATTTTTAAAAAGAACAAAAGTAGAAATAAAAACTTTCTATTTTTTCTTTTCAAGATTCCCAACACTTTTATTTCGATTTAACTAAAATAATCAAATTTTTATACGCATTTACACAAGTCTTTAAAAAACAGTGGTATTAAAAAGATATAAATCAATCTTGTTCCTATATTGGAGCATTTTATAGTTTTATTCATAAGTTACTAATGTAATTTATCAATAAAACTATAAAATACTCCAATATAGTTACTTCAAAGTAACTAAGAACAAGTTACTTTTCTGTATTCCTACATCAATAAATAAAAATTTCATTTCATTTTGTAATAAGCATAACTATTTTATTTGTTAAATCTAACTTACTAACAGAGGTGTCAACCCTTTGAATTTTTATATCATAATTTCTTTTAAATTTATCTTCGTCTTAATCACAGAATTTATGATAATAAATAAAAATAATGTTTTTTATGAAAAATATTATTGATATTCAAAAATCCGGAGGGTTGGTAATTTTGCATTACTTATTTATGCAGTTTACATACCTTGTCTTGAAATATTTGTGAGCCATTTTTTACGCAGAATTGCATTGCTGGGTATTTCGTGAAAACTTATATTTTCACGGCGACTTTCTGACTTACAAAATGGTACGACACAATACACCATATTATAAAAAAAACCTCTCACATTTGTTAAATAATTAAAACATAAACCATACAGAACTCAATTGAAACTCAATTGAACCGCGGGAAATAAACAGAACTTTACGTACGGTACCAAGCGCCATCTACTGGCTATGCTCTTCTTGTACTGTTGCCAAGATTTGGAGCGACTCGCTAGGCATCTACTTAAGGAGGCTCTGCTCCGCTATGAGCCTATGATAAACAGTAAGCGCAAAACGTGGATCATCGAAGCTATGATATTAGGTTTCTTCTTATGACCAACACAAAATTTAAAGTAACAAGTAAGTTATAATTGTTTTGATTTATTTCTTCTCTTTTTAAATTCTGTCAATATAAGTTTGATACGGGTCTGCATTTTATTAATGAAATCTAATTTTAATTAAAAGCTTTCTCTCGTGAAACTTCATTTTCAATTATGAATATTAAATTTACAACACAGTAATTATTTTCTCCCGAAATAAAACTATTAAACCACAACTTTTTAAAACTAATTTATTTTAAAATTGATTTAAATTACTATTACTTACTGAAAAAAAAAAAAAAAAAACATGTATTAATTTTTAACTCTGGAAAATATGGCAATTAATATTATGGCATTATTTAATAAATACTTAATATGAAAATTTTATGCATTTTTTAGCACTTCATTACAATTTTCTTTTTTGTTTCTTTCAATTTCAAGTTTCCTTTATATATTTTATATATCATGATTATATTTTTAATTTTAATTTTGTTCACTTTTTCAGATAATTTCGTTGTAGTTTATTACATAAAATGTGTTAATAAAGTTTTTTTTTTTTTTTTTTTTTGTAAAATTAATATATTTGCTAAAATTGTACAGATATATGTATGCTGCAAAATATAGTTTAATAAAGCATTGGAAAACTGTCATTTTAATTTTCATGCGTTCTAAAAATTATTAAAGCAATTTTAATTATTTGAAGTACTTCTTAAAATGCTTCTGATTTGTCTAATTTAATATTTCTTTAGCGAATTAAAAATTGGTGCATAACTTTTTTTAAAATATAGTAATCGCAATATAAGTTGTTAATAAAACATTTTTTTTTTTTTTTTTATTGTTAAATATTTTTATTTGAAAAGAAATCGTTACTGTATTACAATTCTAACATTCACTTATAAAATAGACTTTATTGAAAGCTATTAAAGATATTATATTTCATATTAAAAATGCATAACATCTTCAAACTTATATTGACAGAATAAAAAAGATGAAATAAATAAAAAATAAATAAATAAAACAAATATAACTTTAAACGACATAAAAATTAAAACACATACAGATTAAAATAAGTAAAGAAAGAAAAGAAAACTATTTTTTTTTTCTTTTCCCTAATGAAAAAAAAACAAATAAAACACAGTGTGCTTTAACATTACACCACCAGAGATCTTATTTTCACTTTAACGAGTGTATAGTAGGTAATGTGCAGATTACCTAGGTAATTTGAGAAATGAAACAATTTTTCTCACTTTAACGGATCACCCTAGTTAATGTGCAGATTACCTAGCTAATCTGCAGATTAACTGATTTCTGCACTTTAGCGGTAACATATATATAGATATATATATGGGGCTGCCGCTCCTTTCAACCCCTCGTTTGAAAATTACTAGCTACATTCATGAAAAAAATAATAATAATATTAAGGCTGTTATTAAATTCAAAAACTTATTTCAAAATATCTAGAGAATAGTAGCTCACACTGTTCTTTGAACCTTAGTTTTTGAAACATTTGGTATGCAAAAATAAAATTCTCTTAAAATTAACTAGTTTAAGAAAAGTAAACTAAAAAAATAATTAAAATAAACTTGATTTAAAAGATATTCTTAATTTGATAACATCAAGGCTGCATTCACTAATGCGCTTAATAATAATAAATGAATAAAGGAAAATAAACTTACAGGAAAATTTTTATGTTGGCTGATTATTATTATTATTATTATTATTATTATTATTATTTCTAACGGTGTTTATTTCAAAAGAAAATATTGTTATATTTTTAACGGGTTACCATTTCCAGATTTTAAACAGTTACTGCAATATGCCGAATATATATATTCTTAAAAATACGTTATAAATACAGAGCATATATATATATAAAGATTATTATGGTAAAAATTCACACACACACACATATATATTTATTCATTTAATAAAAATAAATATTTTTATAGAATTTAACTTAACTTCAAACTTACCTAAAAATAATGAAAAATTAGTAAGATTTTGAGAGGGAAAAAGCCTCACACGTAAGAAATTAGAAAAGCTTTCTCTCGTGCTTTTATAGAAATAAATAATATGCTTCCGCTCGCTGGTACAATTAAAATCCCATTATGATTACAATATAATAATCCATCCCATTCGCTTTTCTTTTTAAAACAATGTACCGATAACACTGCGTTGAAAAAAAAAAAAAAAAGCACTGCGCTGCAATTGAAAAAAAAAAAAAAAAAAAAAAAAAAAAATCCGACTCCTGATGCTATTTTTGCTTATTCTAATGTAAAATGACCACCTGAATGCGAATATGACTACCATTTTGCCCAGTCATCCACCGTTTTCTCGGAACACCACCCCCTCCCAGAATTTTAAATTTTGTTCGGTTATTTTATGGCCACGAATTTGATTTGGAGAATAAAACAGAATTAATTTAACACTTAAAAACAAAAAAAAAACTATAATGTTTAATAAATAACATTAATAATATAATAATAGATTAAAAAAATATAAGAAACGTAATAAATAATTTCAGTGGCAAATCCACACCCCCCTAAATTTTTCCCTTGCTGCAAATGTTAATGTTTTAGAATTTTGATTTATTATCGATAAATGGAACGTGTATTTAATCAGCAGAGGTTGATTCATGTTTAATTTTTGGGGTCTATTTTTATGAAAAAAAACCAAATGTATTTTTGTAAAAAATTCATTTATTTTTGTGGGGGAAAAAATCTCGTGTATAATCCTCCGTTTTTGAAGTCATTCTATACAATGTTTAATAATCAAATTAATAAAATATTTCTTTCATAATTGAATAATATATTTAAATAATATATTTAAATTTTATTAAAATTTGTGGTTAAAAGAAAAAAAAAAAAAAAAAAAAAAAGGTATTAAAATATGATTTTTATAAATAACCCTTATAGAATGTAATGCTCTGGAATTTTTTTTGGGGTGTACCTCTGCACAAACAACTGGTGGTGTTGACTCCGTTTTAAATGGGGAACGTGCAAAACTATACTTGAATGATAAATATCAGTTTCAATAAATTCCGTGATTATTTATGGGAGTTATAGCCGGGACAGACAGGCAGACAACTCGAAGGTATACGCAACCCGACCCGTGACCCGCAAAAATAAATTATTCAATTTACATTATATAAGAAACTGAATTAAAATTCTATTTCACGAAATACAATTATATTACTCTGCGCGACAAAAGAAAAAAAAAAAAAAAAAAAAATTCCAGCTCTGATACAACTCTTGTTTATTCTTATGTAAAATGACCTCCTGAATCCGAATATGACTCCCATTTTGTCCTGCCACCCACCGTTTTCTAGGGACACCACTCCCTCCCTCAATTTTTATCACTGTACGGTAATTTTATGACCATGAATTTGGTTTGGAGAATGAAAAAGAATTAATTTAATATCTAAACACACAAAAATATATAATGTTTAATAAATAACATTAATAATTAGATTAAAATAATCTGGTGTGTCACTCACACGACTTTTTCTTATCCTGAAATTTAATACTATAAATACAGGTTGGAGATTAAGAGGTAAGATAACGATGTTATGTAAATCTATGTTAAACAATTCAAATTAGGCTTCAGGAGAGATTTATATGATAATTAGTTCTGTGTGTGAGCCCCCCCCCCCCTCAACCTGCCGTTTCATTAATGCACCTTCATTTATATAGAATTTTATTCGGTTATTAAAAAATAATTTATTAAAATTAACATTAAAAAATTATCTTTTATGATAATGCAGACGGTTTCCATATTAGAGAAGTAGTATAACACCAAATATCCAAAAAAAGTCCATTTTATTCTCAAAAAAAAAAAAAATGATTTTTTTTTCTAAGGGTTTTTTTTTTTTTTTTTCGTTAAAAGTAAAAAAAAAAAAAAAAAAACCATCACCCAATCTCTCCATTCAAAGGTTTTATATTCATAAAAAAGCAATATAAAAAATCCTTCAATGGAAAATGTTTTGTGGGTAGACACGTGGTTTTACCCAAGAGTCAGAAATTGATGCTAACTGCACCCGCACCCGACCCTCAAAGCGGGTCTAGACCCGATGCAGGACTCCACTTACAGTACTACCAATCTAATATTCTTTCCCACATATAAAAAAGAAGAAAAGTGCCGCGTCATTGGGGAAAAAAAATAATAAGTAAATAAATAATATTTAGTCATTAATCCTATTCATTTTTAATAAATAAAACATGTATTTAATCATAAAAATAAAAATATTTTATTTAAAATGCTTGTTATGCTTGCTCTATTATTATTATTATTATTATGGGGATATGATGAAGTTTTCAAAATCGATGCAATTAAAAATAACTAGATAGTTATTATAGCTAAATACTAAGCTAGGTAATATTTATAAAATATATTAATTAATTAATTAATTTATTTATTTATTTATTTATTGCAAAAATTTTTTAAACTTTATTTTAATTATTTATTTATTTATTTATTATGGGGAGTGGGAGGAGGGTTCAAATTTTGGGAATAATTACATACTCATACATAATGCTCCTTGCAAATTTGTTCTGATCCAATCCTTTTAAAATTTATATCATTGCTAATCCGTCGTGTATTTGTCAATAAAAATTTGGCATTCATTTTGGGAAATATATATATATATATTACATTTATGACGGAGTCTTAAATTCAGGCGCTTTCCGAAAATTCGTGAAGATTTCAAATATCAAGGTTTTTTTTTTTTTTTTTTTTTTTTTAACTGATGCTATAATTGAGGTATAAAAAATTCATGTATATATATATATATATATATATATATATATATTTATACCGCTTTCCTCTATAATGAATAAGTGATCATTATGCGCATAAGGCACGCGCCAATAAACTGAATAGACGAAATGATCGAGAATTTCTAGTCTACGCATTTCTAGATGGTGAAACAATATTCTGAATATTCTGAATTTTTTGTATGGCGAGAAATTCTCGTTTGATTTTCCAGAATTAATTAATAAACCAAGATTATAGCTGCTGAAACCCGCCTCTTGTATTCGCATTTATTTGCAGAGATTTTTAAATAACTTTGCCCTCGAGAATATAAGCAAACGCTCAGGAATTCTAATAAGGGCTTCAACTCGCTTTCAAAGCGGACTAGAACTTATAAGGATGACATGGTACTATTTTTTCTAGAGCCACAATTTAGATTCTAAATATCAGTTACAGAATTTTTTCTCAGAGTAACAAATTCAAAACAATAAATGTATACGATACATTAAAATAGACTATTATATACACTTTGTCTTTTAAATGTGTTTCTTTACATCGAAGCTCCTTTTAGACCTTTTTACCTTGTGCACGGCTTGAGGGCCTTGAGAAAGGGTGATTCTCTATATGCAGCATCCAACAATAACCGGCTGCTCAACATTTCTATGATGTCTTGATGAAATAAGTTTTCTTATTCTTCACTCACATCACCCAGATTTTACGGGAAATAACTTAAGTGGGAGTTGAAAAAAACTGAACTGTAAGCTCAAACAATCCCATTTTTTGTCAAAACTGTACATGATGGAAATTTTTGAATACTTTTACCTTAATCAGTATCCAAAAATACCCCAGAAAATCACATTACCTTGAAGAAAAAAATTTCATCGTCAGCTTGTGTTATTATTCCCCAAAAAGAGACCTTTCTATATCAAAAATTACTTTTTATCATTTAAAATACGCTATACGTATATATATATATATATATATATATACATATATATTTCAGAGCAGTGTTTGATAGCAATAGAATGTAAAACAAAAAATAACAAATTTTAAGAGCCCCTTAAATAAATCAAAATTATGACATCAATGAAATATCACAACCTTTATAATATTTCTCTAAAGTGGACCAGTTACAATTGTTTTTCTCGAAACGTTACGATAGTGGTGTAATTAATAAAATACGCGAGGATAAAAAATAATATTTAAAAATGAACAATATTTAAGTACGCGGACTCAGCTCAGTGAACTAATAAGAAAAAGTGACGACATTTGTCCAATGACATTATTTTACAGAAAAATGTATTTTTAAAAGAGGTGCTTCTTTAGAATCTTTGCAAGCGTCATTTTAAACCTAGCATTACTTTAAAAATATAAACAGAATATGAATTATTATCATAAACTGACTAAAAAACACAATCATAAAAAATATAATCAAAACAGGAATTCTTTTTTTTTTTTTTAATTATTATTCTTTTTTTTTTTTTTTTTTAACAAAACATTATACCAAAATTAATAGAAAGTCATCGCCAACATGGCGACAAAAATTTAAAAGGCCTCGTGGTAGTCCTATACTAAATAGTCCAATACTATGTACTGCCTGTGGGAGTATGAAAACTGGGTCGTGAACCATGAATTTTATTTTAAAATCTTTCTTTGAATGATTTTGGTTTCATTATTATTGTACAATATTAATAATTTGGTTCTAATAATAATTTGGCTTCTGGTAAATCAAAATTTTAATTAGGTGGTGAAATTGGTATAATATTTATGAGTTTAAAATTTTAAAGGTAAATAAGAAAAAAAAAAAAAATAAAGTGCAAAAATTTCGCACGGGTTTGCTAGTAAAATATATTTTCCTTAAATAATAAGTTACATGAAGTGCATGGCATAATAGATCAATTGTGGGAAAATATTTTTACGAAAGCAAACACAGTTCATTGATTTTGCTAGTACAGTGAAAAATCCCAATTTGATTATAATTTAATACTTTTTCTCATGTATGAAAAATTAACTAAACTAAAAAGAAAATGTTTGTTATTTGAATATTTAGTGAAACATTTAATAGAATATTTACTTATTTATCAGAATTATTTTTAATAAATAAAACATATATTCGATTATAAAAATAAAAATATTTTCGTTAAAAGGTTTATTTTGTTTGCTTTATTTCTTAAGATTACTCAAAATTAAGAGAGCAATGAACTATCACAATAAAACATATATATTCTTTAAATATTGAGATATTTGAAGCACACTACATAATAGATCAATTGTGAGGAATTATTTTTAATATTTTTCCATATTATTTTTTTCTTTATGCAAACAAACATATTTAATTAGAGGATTTTCTATTTTTAAATATTAACAACGAAAGCTTTTGGAAACAACCACTTGCTCGATTCGTGTTGGCTTCCCTTTTCAAAATCATTCCTTGTACCAATTCAAGTATTTGAAAAAGAACAAGAACGCATTCCGTTCGCTCTGTTTGCTACCAGAAAAGAAAAGAAAAAAAAAATTGCATTAGTGGGTTTTCTTTCTACAAAGAGGCCAGGGTCAATAGGATGTGTATATATTTTTATTTCTTCTTCATCGAGCTAATTATACAAATACTGAATAATGAGATGAAATATTTTGTTATCTTATTGATATCTTATATGCATTAAAGAAGATATGATATAATTTATTGTTATCATTAAAAAAGTAAAATACATATATTTTTTTCTGTATGTATAGAATTTACGTTTCCTTTCATTTAATTGTACGTATGCGTACTTTATACATAAATATAATATAAAATATATGTACACTTTATATGTACTTTTTGCATAAATATAATAAAAAATGTCCACGTGAATGATAGATATGGAATATGAAGGATTCATAAAATATGTACATGCATATTTCAATTTTTACTTTCCGAACATTATAGTGAGGAAAGTATTGTAATCATGTCAAAAATCGGAATTTGAGATTTTGATGTTTCTATACGCTTCAAGGTCCCCTGAGTCCGTTTTCACTATTTTTATGACGATGTATGTATGTGTGTGTATATATATGTATGTGTGTGAGTGAACACGCTAGCGTCTAAACGCCTTGCTCGAATAAGCTATAAGTTGGTACGCATGTTGCAAATCACCGTAGCAAGAACTCTATTGATTTTGATGAATCTAGCACTTATAGTTTTTTACAGGGACACAAAGAAAAATTCTTTATCATTATGGCCTATGGGACCAAAATCTTAAAAGTGCGATAGCATCTAAACGCCTTATTCAATTGAGCAAAAACTTTATACACATATTATAGGTCACAGGTACGCAATCTGTATATATTTTGGAGAATTTAGCACTTACAGTTTTATTTACAGGGACACAAAGAAAAATTCTTTATTATTATGGCCTATGGGACCAAATATTTAAAAGTGCGATAGCATCTAAACAAATTTTTCAATTGAGCTGAAAAATTATATGAATATTATAAATCACTGTTGCACTAACTGTAAGCATTTTGGTGAATCTAGCATTTATAGGTTTTTACAGGGACACAACGAAAAATTCTTTATCATTATGATCTATGGGCTCAAAGTTCAGTAGCGTTAAATAAAACATCTTGTAATATATAGAGAAAAGTACTCAAACACTCTATTATGGTTTTCTCTCTTTTGTTTGTTTAACAACTCCTCTTTCTCTAATTTATCTACAAAACTGTTAATTACTCAATGTTCGGAAAGTCGAGTGGAGTCCCTCCAGATTTTTCTTCTTATTGAGATAAAATATTCTGTTCTAACAATGAAATCTTATAATATAAAAGGTTTATGCAAATTATTATTATCATTAAAACACCAAAATATATTTGTTTTATTTTGTTTAAATAATTAAAATTTCCTCCAATTTTACGTAAGCGTATACTTTCTAAGTAAATATAATATAAAATATACTCATGTAGGGAGATATAGAATATGAAGGAAGCCCATGATATGTACGTTTTAATGACGATGATAAATTATATTGAAGGTAGATATTGAATGAGATTGAGTCGGAGAATATTTATATTCTTAAAAATTATACAAATACTGAATAATGAGATAAAATATTTTTCACATTCGTTATATATAATGCAATATTAAAAAATTGCACTAAATATATACGCATGAAATCTGATGAGGTTTCAGAGGTTATGTACATATATATATATATATATTTCTTTTTTTTTTCCTTCATCACACACTAATTATAAAAGTACTGAAGAATGAGATGATAAAATATTTTGTTATTTCACTGGGATTTCATAACATTTTACAAATTTATTGTTATTATTAAAAAAGTAGAATAAAGTTTTTATATTTACACAATTTATGTTTATATTCAATTGTATGTATACTTTATATGTAAATATATACATATGAAATCTGATAGGGTTTCAGAGGATATGTACATATTTTTTCCTTCATCACACTAATTATACAAATACCGAAAAATGAGATGATAAAATATTTTGTTATTTCACTGGGATCTCATAACATTCTGCAAATTTATTGTTATTATTAAAAAAGTAGAATAAAGTTTTCTTGTTTACATAGTTTGTGTTTATATTCAATTGTATGTATACTTTATATGTAAATATATACATATGAAATCTGATAGGGTTTCAGAGGATATGTACATATTTTTTCCTTCATCACACTAATTATACAAATACTGAATAATGACATAAAATATTTTGTTATTTCACTGGGATCTCATAACGTTGCGCAAATTTATTGTTATTATTATATTATTAAAAAAGTAAAATAAAGTTTTTATATTTACATAATTTGTGTTTATATTCAATTGTATGTATACTTTATATGTAAATATATACATATGAAATCTGATGAGGTTTCAGAGGATATGTACGTATTTTTTTATTTTCCCTTCATCACACTAATTATAAAAATACTCAAGAATGAGATGATAAAATATTTTGTTATTTCACTGGGATCTCATAACATTGTGCAAATTTATTGTTATTATTAAAAAAGTAGAATAAAGTTTTCATGTTTACATAGTTTGTGTTTATATTCAATTGTGTGTATACTTTATATGTAAATATATACATGTGAAATCTGATAAGGTTTCGGAGGATATGTACATATTTTTTTATTTTTTCCTTCATCACACTAATTATACAAATACTGAATAATGACATAAAATATTTTGTTATTTCACTGGGATCTCATAACGTTGCGTAAATTTATTGTTATTATTATATTATTAAAAAAAGTAGAATAAAGTTTTTATGCTTACATAATTTGTGTTTATATTCAATTGTATGTATACTTTATATGTAAATATATACATATGAAATCTGATGAGGTTTCAGTGGATATGTACATGTAGTTTGTGTTTATATTCAATTGTGTGTATACTTTATATGTAAATATATACATGTGAAATCTGATAAGGTTTCAGAGGATATGTACATATTTTTTTATTTTTTCCTTCATCACACTAATTATAAAAATACTGAAGAATGAGATGATAAAACATTTTGTTATTGCACTGGAATCTCATAACATTGTACAAATTTATTATTATTATTAAAAAAGTAGAATAAAGTTTTTATATTTATATAATTTACGTTTATAATCAACTGTATGTATACTTTATATATAAATATATACATATTAAATCTGATAAGGTTTCAGAAAATATTTACATTTTTTTTTTTTTTTTTTTCATTTTTCCTTCTTCACACTAATTATACATAACTGAATACTGAGATAAAATATTTTGTTATTTCACTGGGATCTGATAACATTGCTGAAATTTATAGTCGTTATTAATACGTAATTTACATTTTTATTCAATTGTATATATAATTTATATGTAAGTATAATATAAAATATACAGATGAAGGCAAATATAGAATGTAAAATTGTCAGAGGATATGTACATATGTTTATTTTTCTTTCACCGAACTAATTATAAAAGTATTGAAGAAGGAGCTAATATTGAGCTATTACATTTAGATTATATAAATTTAAAGGCTTGTGCCAATTTATTGTTGTCATTAAAAAAGTAAAATATAGTGTAACCACGTTTTCTAAAACTAGCAGTGAGGAACAGTCCAAAAGTTTGGAGGAGTGCCAAATTGACCAATAGCTTTGGATTTGATAAACATCCAGTAAATCGGCTGTCTCTCTTATCGTTTATTTTTTTCTGTATCAGATGACTGTCTCCCCCATTTTAACACTGGATTCGTTGAGTCAGCGCTTGCACAGAATCTTCCATGGACTCAATAAATGTGGTCGAAGAATATGTTTGTCGAAATATTTGTATGATAAAATATTTTTATGTATAAATAATTTGCGTTTCCGTTCAGTTGTACATATGTATACACTTTGTACGTAAATATAATGTTAAATATACAGATGAAGGGAGATATTAAGAGGTGCTGAGAAAAATAGATACAAAACTTCCACATGCTGTTTACGTAATCAAAAAAAAAAAAAAAAAAAAGAAGAAGAAGAAGAAGAACTCATAAATGATAAGAAATACTGGGTGATTTAAAAGGAACAGAAAAAATATATATAAATCATTATTTAAAAAGTACTGATTGTAGTTCTATGCGGTTTTGACTGAAATGTACAGACAAGCATGGGATTTTTTTTATGCATGTAAGAAAAAGTATTAGTTACATTTATCACCGACATGTCACGTTGTATTCGCAGCATCCTCTCGCATTTTAAACAAATCCGCCTAATCAAATGACGCCATATTGCAAATACTGAAGTTTTTTAGGAGATTTTCCAATGCAGTCATTTCTGACAGTCATTTTAATAAATGACGGCCATTACATTCAGCATTTATAGTTCTGGTTACGCTGGTGAATGTACTACGCCATTATAAAAAAAAGTAAATTTGCAGTTATAGAGCCACCTTCTAAAGAAAATTTAGACTACTTTAATAATAAATTTTTTATCACCTAAAAAAATCCGATTTCTTTCTGTACATTTCAGTGAAAACTGCATACTGCTATGGTCAGTACTTTTTGAATAATAAATTTTTTTATTTTTTGGGACTTTTGTATTATCCTGTACTTTATTAACTTGTTATATTTATAAAGCATATAAAACAGCTTTAGCGTCTACAGAGAGTTTCACTCACGCTTAACTTTACAATTGTGTCAGGGATGTGGGTATCTGAAGAAAATGTAGACACTAGCCACCCTAATATTTGAAAAAAAGATGATGAAATTCCTGACATAATATTGTTAAACACCGTTAAGGGTCCGCTTCACTCCCCGTTGCCGGAAGCCGAAGCTAATGTTATTCTATGGGAAATTTTCTTTACAAATTAACCAATACATACTTTTAAATTCTGTTTTCACGTTCTGAAAATTCCCAACTGATAAATTGACGGGCGTTTTCCAAAAAAAAGTATTTTTTTAATTTTTTATATTTTATTTTGAAGCTGCAAAATACGAATTTTGAATATGTGAAATTTTTTCAATTTGCAATTTCAAAATAAAATGTATTAAAAATTTAAAAAATACATTTTTAAAAAAGGTCCGTCAATTTAACAGTTAGGAATTTTCTGAATGTGAAAACAGAATTTAAAAATATGTATTAGTTAATAAGTTATTTGTAAAGAAAATTTCCCATAGAATAACTTTATCTCGGGATTCCGGCGACTGTAAGGGAAGAGGGCCGTTAAGAAGTTGTTTTCATAACAGTTCACAGACTAAATATAATTGAAGTACTACCAGATAATGCTAATAGAAGAATTTCTACTTGTTATGTAAGTTTAAAAATTTTCGAAACTAAACTAAAAAAAACACACACACACACACACACAGAGAGAGAGAGAGAGAGAGAGAGAGAGAGAATTGTGGTGATAAATTAATCAAAATTAACAATATCTGCGCAAAATAATGTGACGTCACAACAGGGAAAGAGTTGTGAAATTCTATACCATGTGACGTAGACAGAAGGAGGAGTAAAAAACAATATAATTTGCGGTACCTAATTAAGGAATTATTTCATTTTACCACGTTTTTATAGACTTCTATTCTTGTTTGTTTGTTTGTTTGTTTTTCCGGTACAAATCTTGCAATCGAATTTTAACTAACTTCCCTACTAGCTAGACATTTGAAACTTTTACAATAGCTCAGAACCCGATGACAACACAATACTTCGAAGTCCGATTTTTGAATTTTTGATTAGTTTTCTTATAATTAATTAAAATATGAAAATAATAACATCCTAATAGTGTTAAAATAGCCATTAAAATATTAGCTATAATTTAATTGTTGCCAAAAAAAAAAAAAAAAAAAAAAAAGAGTTCATTTTCTTTCGACATAAAAATAAATACATTTAATTAAACGTGATCATTAAAAAATTACAAAAAGTTAAATTATGCATCTCACAAAAATGGACGTCATTATCACTTTAAAAATTTTATGCACATTGGTAAGAGCTCTATGATTCATCAGAAAATTTAAAACATGGTATATAAAAAGTTTTTTTTTAATCTTACAATTATTTACGTTTGTAATCAAATACTAGTTCTTAATAAAATAATAACTACAGAAATAATAATAATAATAATAATAATAAAAACCCTCGCTTGCAAATCTTGGGATTTTTTTTTTATTAATAAAAATCAATAAAAATTGTGAAAAAACACACGCGTGAACTGGAAATTAAATATTAACTAAATAAAAACTTTACTAATAGCATGCTAATTTAAGCTTGTGAACGCGATATAAAAATAAATAAATAAAAGTTATTGGGCAGAAAAGAAGGAAGAGAATAAATATTTTCATTAATTTCGCATAATTAATATCCTCGGGAAAAACCGTACAAACTTTTTCTGAAAATTTTATTTTATTTCGAAATTAAATGCCTTTTCGAATTTTTTAATGATTATAGGGATTATTCATTAGCAATCTCCTATCGGAGGAAAAAAAAAAAAAAGAAAAGAAAAATTTATTCATTTATATGAAGCAGGGGAAAAATACGCTTTAAATATCTTCATCTGTTAATCAAAACTTCGAAAGTCATCCTCAAGTTTTGTGCGAGTTTATTTTCTAAAGCTTCCTTTCTCGATAATATCGTCTGCTAGATTTGCTCGTTGCCAGCGTTCGAAAGCAAAGAACGGTATTAAAACGGAGGATATTAAGGGCATTGCATAAGAACGTTATTTAAAGTATATTTCGAAAAAGCAACTGAATGCCGTGGATTCCACTTTTGCGCAACGAATGAAAATGTACATAAAAAGATGATAAAAAAAAAAAAAAAAAAAAAATTCTCCCTTCTGAAATCCAGAAAAATATCTCTGAGATTTTCAGCTCTCAAAACCGAGAGCAACGTAAGAAAAAGCAACAGAAAAATGGCGTGCGTCTTCTCCGCAATCGATACTCCGCTGGAAGTCATCGATACTTGAGGCATTAAGGAGAAAAGAAATGGTAATCTACGGATAAAAACGCGACAAAAATAGAAGCAGTTGTTTTTGTTGTTATTTTAAGAAAATGAAAATTAGCGAACCGTTGCTCTCTGAAAAGTTTTCGATAAAACTTGACATTTTTTTTTTTTTTCATTTACTCCTGGGTTTTTAAAATCGATATTTCCAGTGGTTTACTTGTTTTTTCTTTCATTATTCTTTCATTTTCTCTCCTCTCTCTTTTTATGATACTTTCGAGTTCATATAAAAACCTACGCTATAATTAATAGTTAGAGGAAATCTTATAATTTTCGAGTTACCAGTTTGCAATAAAGTTTTATAAGGTTATAAACTTTTCGTACTGCAAGATGGTTCTACCAGCAAATTAAAATTGATTGCATGCCTTAAATATCATAACATTTGGAACTACTGAAGAAGTTCTAATATGTAAAAAGGTGCATGTATAATAAATATGTAATATCCAGTAAACACACTTCAGCTGAGTTAAAGCTGGGTTAACTAATTTTTTTAAGTTACTCATTACTGAAAAAAGTTAATATAGGTTGTATAATTTTTTATCCACAAAAAAAAAAAAAAAAAAAAAAAAAAAAAAAAATGTGGCTGATATCTAGAAGTAAATCGTATCTCTAGTAAAAATAGTTTTACATTTTTCCTTATAAATTCTAGTTACCTTTGATAATAGCTTCTAAAAACACTCTAAAAAAATTCCAGCATTTTCCTGGAAAATTTTGGGCAGCTAATGTACCCGATATTTACCAGTAATGTTCATTGAAAATATCAGTAACACTAAGAAAAATTTCTGTAACTGACATCTAGAATGTAAATTGTGGCTCTAGAAAAAATAGTTCCATGTCATCCTCATAAATTCTAGTCCCCACTGAAAATGAGTTATAGCAACCCCTATTAGAATTCTAGAGCGGTTTGCCTATATTATCGAGGACAAAGTTATTTAAAAATCTCTGCAAATAAATGAGAATACAAGAGGCGGGTTTCAGCAACTATAATCTTCATTTATCACCCAATTCTAGAAAATGAAGCGAAAATTTCTCGTAATACAAAAGATTCAGAATATTGTTTCACCAGCTAGAAATGTGTAGACCAGAAATTTTCGATCATTTCGTCTATTCAGTTTATTGGCGTGCCTCATGCGCATAGCTCGGAAATCAACATTTCTAGTTTAGGGATTTAGAAAATGACCACTTATTCCTTCTAGATGAAGGCGGCATATTTTTTTTTTCTCACTGAACCATGAAATGTACACATATTCAAAATAATACTACATTCCTGAAATCAAAAACGTTTCATGGACGAAAACCAGTTATTCTCAGGAACTTGCCCCAAACTTATTAACGTCTTATAATTTGAAAGCGATGTTATAGTTTGAAAAAAAAAAAAAAAAAAAAAAAAAAAAAAACTGATAGTCCTCCGTAAATTCTGCGTTTGTCAGAATTTCATCAAAATCGTTTTTTCTGTTTATTTATTTTTTTTATCAAACATATTGTATATGCCAGAACACGAATATTTTTTAGCTTATATCTTTTCATATTTAGTATGTATAGAAAATATTTTTATAATATTAGTTACTGTTGAATACTTAATATATTATTTAAAAAATAATATAATATTTATTACATTCCAAAACATATTATTTCTGGTCACATTAGGGTAAAAAATTTTTTAGCATTCGAATTAATCACTTTATCAGTAACTTGCATTTTTGTGTTAAACTTCGGTACCTAACAATTTTTCAGATATCAACATAAAACTATGCCTGAAAAGAAAAGAAAAGAATAAATGAAAATAAATGAAATGAAAGAAGTAAAAAGAGAAGACAGAGAGAGGGAGAACAACATACGCTTAACTGTAACCATAACAAAACAGTCTAATTTTGCATCAGAATGTGTAATCAGATGCTTCCATTTTGAAAATTTATTTTTGCTATTAGTTTGCTAAAATTTGTTGCGTCAAAAGTGTTTTCCCACAAAATAGCTATTCGAATGCAATAAAAAATGTCTGTTAACAATACAAGGAAAGAAAATTAGTCGCAGTAAATTTAGATGTATTTAGAAACTACAAAGTATTAGTTTACATTTTAAATGTAATTTATACCTTATATTTATATTTTATATTACGTTATTTAGTAATCAATTTATCACACTGACTAGTCAAATTTATATATATGATGATGCAAACATAAACAATTATGATAACCATAAAAATGAATATGAATGACAGTCATTTACTTACCACAAAAATACTCTGTTGAAACAAATTTCCCTCTCTGAAATACGTCAACTTACGTAACAAGTAGATAAAATAAAAGGGTATCTAGTATAAATAAAAGTCAGTTTCATTTACACTCTCTTAAAAAAAGAAAGAAAAGAAGTAATAATTACTTGTTTGTTTAATTCAAATTACAAGGAAAGAAAAAAGAAACGTTTCAAGCCAATTGAGGAAAAAACAAATGTTTCAGCTCATTGAATTTGTGACAAGATTAATTCGTACAGACCCAATTAGAATAAAACTACGTCAAGTACGCTTTGTGAATCCAAATTTTATGTCAGTACTATTAAAAAAGATTCACCTCATTGTCTAGGGAAAGGTTTTTATTAAATAAATAGGTTTTCTATTAATGCAAAATAAATTAATAAATAAATTATATATATGTATGACAAATATTTGATAATCTAAAACGTAATTATCCCAATTCATGTTATAACATGCAGTAAAATTGCGAAATATACTAAGTATACATACTTGCCAACATCCTAATTAATATTCCTAATTAACCCCACCCTTTTTTTCACCACAATAAATTTTTAGAGTAATATTCTCCAAATGCAATTGCGGGCCGCGGTAGCCCAGTCGGTAGAGCGCCGGCCTCGTAATTGGAAGATTGCGGGTTCGGTACTCAAGCCGGCCAAAGACCGTCGTGTACACTAATGGTGGCTGGTGCACGTAAAATCTGTTGTGGCCGCAATGTCCTGCATGTTCCCATCAAAAATTATACCTCTGGGGGTCACCGAAGCGGGAGAGCCATCCCTTCCGTGGAGGATCAAAATTGCGATGGCATGTCTCCGGACCACCTCTAGGGGTGTGTCCCAGACCATCGCCAATTGCCCATCTGCGCAGCACTAGTGCGACGTAAAACCCAACCATCCAACCATCCAAATGCAATTGCGATTAAATGGGAAGAAAAGTACTCTAAAAGATACTGGTGTGAAAAAGAAGGTGGGTTAACAATACTACGGAATATTAATTAGTATGTTGGCAAGTATGTAAGCACAGCACACCGAACCACTCAGATTTAAAGTCCCTCTCTTTAAATTTAAAATCCATTCTTTAGAAATAACTTTTAATCTATGTATTGTTGTTTAAGTCAGATGTATTAGATTTACACCAAAAATTGTAATTAATAAATTACATGTAACTTTCGTAAATTTAAATTCTTCTGCAACTTAAAATTTATCATGTGCCTGAACCGTGTGTATTAGACTGCGGATTATACGTCGAAAATTATTGTAATACATCCAATTCCACTTCAGTCACTGGTAATTAATTGTCACTTTAATAAGTTATGGACTGTCCATAAATCTTTAATTTGAAAAGAAATCATTCTGACATTATCACACTGAGAAAAAAAATTATACCGCCTTCATCTAGAACAAATAAGTGGTCATTTTCTAAATCCTTTAACTAGAAATATAGTTTTCTGAGCTATGTGTGTAAGACATGCCAATAAGCTGAATAGACGAAATGATCGAGAATTCCTGGTCTATACATTTCTAGATGGGGAAACAATATTATGAATATTATGAATCCCTTATATTGCGAGAAATTCTCGCTTGATTTTCTAGAATTGGGTCATAAATCAAGATTATAGTTGCTAAAACTCGCCTCTAGTATTCGCATCTATTTGCAGAGATTTTTAATTAAATAATTTTGAACTCTATAATATAGGTAAACGTTCTAGAAATCTAATAAGGGTTTCTAGAACTCGCTTTCAAATTGGACTAGAATTTGACATGGAACTATTTTTTCTAGAGCCACAGTTTAGATTCTAGATATCAGTTACAGACTTTTTTCTCAGTTCACGAGTATAATCTGGAACAGTAGTCGCCAACCTCTTTCGACTTCAAGGACCACTATATTCATAACGAAAACTCTCGCGGACCACTAAATTATTACATACAGCGGTCGTCAGCGGGCTGTTAAATTCTTTATAATTGGATTTGGGTATATCAAGGCTTGACTTTTGTAAATTTATAAAATAAGTATTTGACTATAAATCTCGATGACAAATTGTAAAGAAAGTTTTGTGCAGTGAAATCTCATCTAACATTTTGTAAGAAATATAAAATTCCATAAAATTTATATATCTGAATGGATTTAAATAACCTAGACGCTCTGTAAGTGAATTGTAGATAATCCATACCCCATATCATACTAAAATTTAATTTAATATCAAAATGCAAAATGTCCTTACGAAAGATTTTTTAAAAACTAACTGCCCGATAAAAAGAATGTATTCAGAAAATATACGAGTATAATACCTCAAAAAATTCAGCTAATCAATTTAATAAGAAAAAAATGTCATTTGCTTTAATTCAATACAAAAATATGCATAAATATATATTATAATTGTTTAAACATATATTACAATTCCTTAAATTCATTTAAGGCAATTACTATAAACCATAATGCATTCAAATTTATTTGGTTGACTCTGAAATTAGTTAAATATTTCAATCAACATGTTCGAAGCGAGATAATATTATTATAAATTTAATTGGCTTTTTTCACTTCAGTTCTGTTTGAATTAGTTGTCACTATTAAATTGCATTTCAAATAATTATCGAATAGCCCTTTTATGCAGCTCTAGTGGAGCGATCATCAAACCAATTCAACCCTTACACAAACAATTGTCACACCTGACCTACATTTTACAGTCAGCAGCAAAATTATTCGAGCGCTAGCAATAATTCCTATGTAAAAAATTTACACTTAATGCTGCTTTGTTAAAGAAATCCTTGTTGAGTCATGTTCTTAGTCAGTCTATGAACATGATTCGACAAGGATTTATTTAACAAAACAGTATTAAGTGTATTTTTTTTTTTTTTTTTTTTTTAACATAGGAATAATTGCTAGCGCTCGAATAATTTTGCTGCCGACTATCAATATCTGTTTGGTTTTCACTATCATAATTTGGCAACAATGTATCCAATGCAGATATATATTTTCTTTCTTTCTTTCTTTTTTTTTTCTCATGTTTTGGCTGCATCGTATATTAATAAAACAAAAATTCATCATATTAACAAAATCTAAAGAATCTTTATATTACATAGAACATTACAGCTAATCAACTCATAGCAACAAGTTCAGAATAAAGTTTTGAGATACAGTCGGCAGAAAAAGTATCCGAGCCCTAGCAAAAATTCCTATTTAAAAAAAGTACACTTAATACAGTTTTGTTAAATAAATCCTTGTCGAATCCTGTTCTTAGTCGTACTTTTTTACATAGGAATTTTGGCTAGTGCTCGGATACTTTTTCTGCCGACTGCATATTGGCAACAATAAATCTAAAATGCCAGAAATGCTATAATTTTGTTATGAATTTTGTCTAACCTAATTTATCCTTATTAAAAGGAACTGCAAACGATTATCGCCCCTTAACCATGATTTTGGGTTTTTCGCTTTCACAATTTGGCAACAATGAGTACATTACAGGAAGATTTGACATCCTTGGAACATTATATTGTAAAACACAAAGGAATCTTTATATCAGGAGGAACTTTGCTGCTAGTGAAAAAACACGTTCAGAAAAGTGTTTTGAGATATATTGACGTCAATGAATCAAAAACCGTCAGAAATTACCGCCAGGGAAGAAGGATTTACGTACTTAACAGCTGTCTTGAAGGACAGATTTACAACATCCAAGAATTTACCTCCGGAAGGAAACAAAAATACTGCTAATAGATGGCTGGCTTGGATGTTTAAAATTGTTTAGAACTATGCAGACGACAATGGTCCAACCTAAAAGTAACCATGATAAGCATTTTTACTTTATTCTATATTGAATAGAAGAGAGTACTGGGCTCGTAAAAATTTTGACTTCTGGTTTTTGACATGATTTGACTATTTTTAGAAAATGTCTGTCTGAGTGTCTGACTGTGTGTATGTGTTACCAAAATTCTTTAATGTTATACCACACGAATCAACGAGTTGAATTTAACCACATTTGTTATTTAGTTGGACCTTAACTTGTATTGTATTGGTCCATGTCAAATCAACATAGCTAAAAAAAACCTGACCCTCTCAGATTTTTATGAAATTGTTCTCATTTATTTGTTCTACTGAGAAATGAATGTATACCTATTAATAAGTCTCTATCTCTTTTAATTTTTGATATACAGGGCTGCAAAAATGGGTAAAAAATACAAATTTCCGAAATTCTTCTACTACAAATGCACCCATACTTTCTTGCATAACTAACTTAGAGATAAAAAATCGGTATCCTTAGAAAGCTTACAATACAGGCTTCCAACTGATATATCACATGTATATATTTTTTTATTATCTATAATTATTGTAAATTTCAACATGGGACGGCCATGGGCGGCTGAGTTATAAATTAAAATGCAATCTTCCACCAGTATTTTCATTATATTATAACATAAGATTTACGCATATTTTGTTCCCTAATTAACTTGAAGATATAAAATTGGTATCATTAGAAAGGTTATAATAAAGGCTTTTAAATGATATATCACATGTGTATGTTTTTAAAATTTTTCATATTAAGGTAAAACATTTTGATCTCTAAACTTCAATATCTCAAAGAGTATTCATTTAATTTTCATTTAAAAATTATTTATCATTATTACTTTTATTATCTATAATTACTGTAAGTTTCAACATAAGACGGCCATTTTTTTTTTTTTTTTTTTTTTTTTTTTTTGTAAAACGTACGTTTTGTTAATATGGAAATACTGGTAGAGTTGCATTTTAATTTATAACACAATATCCCATGGCCGTACCATGTTCAAACTTACAGTAATTATAGATAATAAACGTAAAAATAACATATAATTTTTAAAAGAAAATTAAATATGTACTTTTTGAGATATTGAAGATGAAAGGTCAAAATGTTTGACTTAAACATAAATATTTAAAAATATATATACATGTGATGTATCATAAGCCTGTATTATAAGCTTTCTAACAATACCAATCTTTTATCTCTAAGTTAATTAGGAAAGAAAATACGGGTACATTTGTAGTAGAAGAATTTCAAAATTTGCATTTTTTACCCATTTTTGCAGCCCTGTATATCAAAAAATAAAAGAGATAGGGTCTAATTAATTGGTATACATTCATTTCTCAATAGGACAAATAAATGAACCCAATTTCATAAAAATCTGAGGGGGAGTCCCTGTACACAAACCAGTTGTACAGAACCTATTAATATACCATTTTAAAGGAAACGTCCCATAGTGAGCCTGAATAATTTGCATCATTTTCAAAAATTCGGTAAATATTTACAGAGACTGAAGGCGGGAAGACGAACAGACAGACAGATGGACAGTCGGACAGATAGATACGCATATTGAAGTCATATTCATATTTAATAATGGTTAGAAAATTTCAAAAGTGCATACATACGAACCAACTGTTAAAAACAGGGTTTTCGAATTCAGGACACCTTAAAACGTGTAAATGTAATAAAAATTCAATTTAAAATATTTGATCTAAAAACAATATTTTCTCTGCCCTATATATGGCTAAGAGAAAGTAAAAAGTAAACAACCTATTAATCCTTAAAATATAAATTAATAAAAAAAAGTTAAAAAACAAATAAAAAGTAAGACTAAAAATGTTAAAATCAATTTGAAAATTTTCTACTTATTTTTGATATCGATTTTTTTTCCTTTCCCTAAAATTATCTTATTTTTAAAAAAATGTGCGAATTATTTAATTACTTATAGGCAAATCTTTTTCTTTAATCATGGATGTGTTTCATATGACAAAATGAATAATTGAATTTATAATTTGTAAAGCTAGTATGTTTGCTTGTTTAATACTTTTTTTTTTTTTATATATAATGTATATGCTATGCTTACTATAACATTTCATTGTAAATATTTTTAAGATAATTATGATAAATTGTTACTATTTTTATAGATTTTTAGTTGTATAATGTATGTTTCAAAGGTTATTAATTATGTTTGTATGTACGTGTTTGATTATGCTTGAATTGACCTAGTTCATTCATCAGTCATGGAAAAGAGCATTGACCTGAAATACCATATAAAGAATTAAGAAATTAAAAAAAAAAAAAAAAAAAAAAAAAAGATTCACGTTAAATATTAGCTTAATTTTCAGTATTAAAAAAAAAAAAAAAAAAAACCCTCTTTTTATTATTTTTACAAATGAGATACTACGGGAATTTCCTAAAAAATAAAAATAAATAATAAATAATATATATATATATATATATATATATATATCGCTTTCTTTCTATTACTTTCACAAATGGGATACTATGGAGAAAAGAAGAAGATTCCCTCCCTCCTCTTTTTATTATCTTCACAAATGAGCTACTATGTAAACTTCCTAAAAAAAAAATTTTCTTTTCTTATTTTTTTTTTCTTTCACAAACAAGATACTCTGGAATCTTAAAAAAAAAAAAAAAAACACTCCCCCCCCCCCTTTTTTTTTAATCATTTTTACAAATGTGATACCATGTAAATTTCAAATAAATAAAATGAAATAAAATAAAGAAGAAGAAGAAGATTCTATTTTCCTCCTCTTTTTATTACCTTCGCAAATGAGATACCATGAAAATTTCTTAAAAAAAAAAAAAAAAAAAAAAATCACCCCTCCCGTTTTTTTCATTAGCTTCGCAAATGGAAAACTATGGAAATTTTGCACACACACACACAAAAAAAAAAAAAAAAAAAAAAAAACTCCCCTTCCCTTTTTTATTACTTTCATAAATGAGATACTATGGAAATTTTATATGTATAAAAGCGTTATCAAATAATTATACTATGGCATTATAACTTTAAACAGTCTTTTTTTTTTTTTTTTTTTTGTCCCTTTATAGATGAGGTACTGTGTAGATTCCTTAAAAAAGTAAATTGATCATCAAATAATTATACTATGATACAGGAATATGATATAGTTAAAAAAATCTGGAGTGACTCCACTCGACTTTCTGAACATTGAGTAATTAACAGTTTTGTAGATAAAGTAAAGAAAGAGGAGTTGTTAAACAAACAAAAGAGAGAAAGCCGTAATAGAGTGTTTGAGTATTTTTCTCCATATATTACAGGATGTTTTATTTAACGCTACTGAACTTTGAGCCCATAGATCATAACGATAAAGAATTTTTCGTTGTGTCCCTGTAAAAACCTATAAATGTTAGATTCACCAAAATGCTTATAGTTAGTGCAACAGTTATTTATAATATTCATATAAATTTTCAGCTCAATTGAATAAGACGTTTAGATGCTATCGCACTTTTAAAAAATTAGTCCCTTAGGCCATAATAATACAGAATTTTTTTCTTTTTTGTGTCCCTGTAAAAAAAAAAAAAACTGTAAGTGCTAAATTCACAAAAATCTATACATTTGGTGCAAGTGTGACCTATAACATGTGTACAAATTTTTTGCTCAGATTAATAAGGTGTTTAGACGTTATCACACTTTTAAAAATTTGGCTCCATAGGCCATAATGTTAAAGAATTTTTCTTTGTGTCCCTGTAAAAAAAAACTATAAGTGCTAGATTCTCCAAAATCTATACAGATTGAGTATGTGAGACTTATAATATGTGTATAAATTTTTTGCTCAATTGAATAAGGAGTTTAGATGTTATCGGACTTTTAAGATTTTGGTCCCATAGGCCATAATGATAAAGAATTTTTCTTTGTGTCCCTGTAAAAAAACTATAAGTTCTAGATTCACCAAAATCAATAGGGTTCATACTATGGTGACTTACAATATACGTACCAACTTTCAGCTTATTCGAACAAAGCGTTTAGACACTAGCTTGTTCACTCACAGACTTACACACATACATACATACATCATCGCAAAAATAGTGAAAACGGACTCAGGGACTTTGAATCGTATAAAAACATCAAAATCTCAAATTCGGATTTTTGACATGATTACAATACTTTCCTCGCTATAGTGATCGGAAAGTAAAAATCTAGTACATAATTGTGTTTTGTCATTAAAAATTAACGTGTTTTTTCTTTCTTTTTTTTTTTTTTTTTAAAGATATTATGGAGATTTCTTATATAAAAAAAAATGTGGTCATCAAATAGTAATGTTCTTGCATTGAAACTTAATATAGATTTTTTCCAGTTAACAATAAAAGAAGAAGAAAACTTGTCACGAAATAATATCATACCACTGAAATATAATATCCCTTCTCAAATGACATATTCCTTACAAAGAAGGGAAAAAAATTGTTGGTCATCAAATAATTATACTTAGGCATTAAAACGTAATAATAATTTTATTATTATTATTATTTCCCAAATGAGATACTACAGAGAATTCCTGCGGGGAGGGGGGGGGGATGTTTGTCATAAAATATTTATATTTTGTCATTAAAATATAGTTTCCACCTCCTTCATAAATAACACATTACGGAGTCTCAGTACGAAATAATAACTGTTATTAAATAATTATATTATGTTATTAAAATGTGTTATCAGTTTTGTTTTTGTATTTTCAATCTCTTCACAAATGAGAAACTATGGAGATTTCCTATAAAAAAGTTGGTCATCACATAATTGTATTGTGTTATTGAAACGTAACACAAATTATTTCCCATAACAGATGAGATTTTTGAGGACTATGGAGACTTTCAACAAAAATAAAAATAAATAAATAAATCAAAGTTTGTTATCAAATAATTATACTATGTCGTTGAAACATAATATAGAATTTCTCTGTTCACAAATGAGATACTACGAAGATTACCTACAAAATAAATAAATAAATAAATATATAATGAATAAAAATAAATTGTTATCAAATAATTATATTATATCAGTAAAATGCAATATATTACTTTTTTTTTTCCTTCAAAAATGATATATTAAGAAGATTTCTGTGAAAAAATAAATAAAAAAATTATCTTCAAATAATTATATTGTGCCATTAAAAAGTAGTTTAGGTTTTTATTTTTACTTGTTTCTATTTTATTTTATTTCCATTGCAGAATACAACAGTTTCTTTCTTTCTTTCTTTCTTTCTTTTCTTTCTTTTCTTTTTTTTTTTTTTTTTTTTTTTTTTTTGTTACTTAAATTAGGAGGGGAGTTAAAAACACTGTCTTTGGAAAAATGATAGTTACGGTTGCAGTCATATTTAAAAAATAAATAAATTACGCTATTAAAAAAAAAAAGAGGGTTGTCAGCAGTTTAACTATAACTGGGGGAGCAAAATTTCCGAAGGAATCGTAACATTCACAATTAAAGATCTTAAAATCGTTTCCATATGTTTGCAACTATAGTTATGCGTAATTTCAGAAATTTTTGAATAGTAATTATATTTAAACGAAATTAATAATTTTTAGAAAATATTCTGCAGAAATATTTTCAGTTTCAAGATTTAACTGAATAATTCTAATTAATTCAATTTTGTATAAAATTTCAGATAATTAAGTACAGTCGGTAACAAAAATGTCCGAACACTAGCAAAAATTTCTATGTAAAAAAAGTACACTTCATACGGTTTTGTTAAATAAATCCTTGTCGAATCATGTTCTTACACTGACTAAGAACAGGATTCGACAAGGATTTATTTAACAAAACCGTATTAAGTGTACTTTTTTTACACAGGAATTTTTGCTAGCGTCCGGACACTTTTGTTACCGACTGTAGCAAATGTAATAATCCACATCAGATTTGCAGAAAGAGACGAAGACATTTTTAAAATACACAGATATTTTATTTAATATCTGTGATAATAAGTAATATAACAATAATAATTAACTTTTATTGTAAAAACTGACTTTTTGAACTTTTAATGTTTTCCCTCTAACCTTATTTATGTGACAAAACAGGGAAATTTAAAATTATTTGTAGATCACATAAAATTTTTCTGCAGTTAACTAAACACATTTTATTAAATGTAATCATTAATCAATATTAAAAACATTTTTGAATAACAAGAGCAAGACAGTGATTTGTAACCAGATTTTTTTTTTTTTTTTTTTTTTTTATGTCTTGTATTAAAAAATATATAGAGAAATTGTTTTATTTTTGCTTAAAGTTAAATCTGAAAACATATTTCCTTTATTTACTTATTATGTTATCACTTTTAAATAATGAAATATTTTTTTCTTGGCAAAAAATTCTTTTTTGATGTAGTTTTTTATTCGCTTTAATGAATACTACTATAAAAAAGGGGGTATATGTAGTTATGTAATAATTTTAATCCTCTATAAAATTGTATACGGTATACAATATGTAATTGTTTAGAGATAAAATTAAAATAAATAACATTTAACTGAAATTTATACAATATTTAGTCATTATAAAAAGCGCCAATAATAAAAACACCTTTCATTAATTTCAGAAATCTTATATACACATATAGACAGTTTTGCCAGATTGGGGACAATTTTATTCAGTAATTCACCAATAAATTTTCGAAGTGATATTTGATATACATAATAGAAGATTAATCTTCGAAATGATTAGGTAACTATCAAAATTAATATTTAGTGGTGGATATTCAATAAAAAATGTTCCCAATCTGGCAACACTACATATAGATGAATAATTTGTTATGTATTACCATTTTAAATTCTAAAAAGCTTTTATTTTGAAACAATAATTTGTCACTGATTTTTTTTTATTATTATTCCGAATTTACATGTACATGCACAGAAATTTATTCTTTAGAGACGTAATCGTCAGTTACCCTTCAATTTTATGAACAATATTGATTAAATTTATCTATAATAAAATTCATCGATGATATAAATCTTATCCTTAATATTTTGCAGTTTCTTTTTTTTTTTCCTTCTTTTTTTTTTCTTCCAATTTTGTCGTCGTTACAAATTTTTATCTGTCCTCTTGAATCCCCTTGAATCTATCCCCCCCCCTTTTTTTTTTAAAATCTTAGTATATAAAGCTTTAAGTTTGTCATTCTATGTGTCCGGATTATTACATTTTATTAAAAATTGACGCACTTATAAATCAGTACAAAATCTAACTAACGCCGTAATTTTTAGTTCAATCGGATAATTGGTTCAAAAGATATTAAATAAAAATCTCATTGTAACTTTAATTTTTTTTTCTAATAAATAAAATAAATAATGAAAAAAGAAAATGTATTTCTTTTCTATGTCGGGAAAATAATAATAATAATAATAATAATAATAATAAGAGAAAGAGAGAGAGAGAGAGAGAACACGAAAACATTTTTTTTTAAATAATTAAAATAAAATTGATAAAAATCGTGCAAAAAAAAAAAAAAAAGACCATCTTTAGTATGGAACTCCTCGGCGAAATTTGAAATTTGGCGCCGAAGTAGCTCGCATGTTTCTTGCCAAGATCTTTACTTACGCAAATGCGATAGCCCTTTTAATTTATCGCCAAAATGACAACAAAAATTTAAAAGCCGCCAAAGGGCTTCTATGTTAAAACTATAATACCGAAGAAATTTTAAGAAATCAATAAAATAACCGATTCCAGGAATGAAACACAGTTACTGCAGAATCTTATATCTATTACTTAGAAAATAAAAATGGGCTTACGTTTTTTTTTTTTTTTTTTTTTTTTTTTAAGTTTGGTAGATTTTGTTATTTTTTTAATCAGATGTACTGATTTAAAAATGTAATGAATATTTTTTAGAATACCATATTGCTTATCGTAGTATCATATTGAAAAACGCTATCATTTTAAAACTACCCATCAGAGCGATTTGCTATTTTACCAGACCAATCGTGAGGCAATTAAATTTTGTTTGGAAGAGGAGAAAAGTAGTCCCAACGTGTTCCTATGGATGGCACTGTCAGGGTAATGTCAGGGAAAACGCGTAAATGGACTGATTAAACACAGGAATGTTGTTAGCAACACAACGGAATAGCAGGAAACAATAGACTTCAAGGGTTTACTACAATTTTTTTAGCAAAAAAGTAAGAATACGTGTTTACAGTGGAAACAGTCATAGTGAAAAGAGAAAAAGAGGAGCTTCATGAAACAAACACTTTACGGATAATTAACGGCACATGTTGGAACTATTGTTTTTTCTTTTGCCAAACAAAATTTCATTGCATCACGATTGCTCTGGTAAAATATCAAATCGCTCTGATGGGCAGCTTTAAAATTATAGAGCTTTGAAATCGTAACTTTAATTATAATCGCCCTGTATATAACTTTAATTGATTTTTTTTTCTCTATATGCATAGGTGTTTATTAAATATTTTTTCAGTTTCATTACTTTTCTTTCACTCTTCTTCTTCTTCTTCTTTTTACGTTATATATATAGTCAGAAAATTATTTGTTTAATATAGTGCTAATTGATTTGAATTATAGTCCTTTGATTATTCTCTTACACTAGGTTTTTCTGAATGGTTAAAATTAGAAATAGGAAAATGCGCGAGCTTAATTTAATTCAAATTTCCCACTTCACCTTTACGACTTTTATTTATTTATTTATTTTCAAAATAAACAAATGCATTAAACTTCATATTAAAATAAAAAAGCGTATTTGATTTTTTTTTTTTTTTTCAATAAAATTATTTTTTTTTTTTTCATAGAAAATAAATAAAAAATTATTAACTAGATAAATTTGGTTAAAACTCTTCAACCCACATTTATATTATATACTTTAATCTCTTCTATATTCAATAGAAGAAAATATTGGTTTCGTTAAAATTTTCGAGTTTTGATGGATTTACATATCTGAGAGGTCCAGAATATGTGTTGACCATTTTTAGAAAACGTTTGTCCGTTTGTACATGCAGGACAAAATTTTTGTAGAAAATGTAGCTCAAGAAACAGTTAAGGTAATCGGAATTCTACACAAATTCATATAAATTGCACCTTAACATAAATTAGTACTTATCAACTTACTGTAACAATTCAAGAGCACATTTAAAATATCTGAAAATTTTTTCAGAAACAATATGATTTAGCATGCATAGCGAGGGACTGCTATAGACCGCTTCAACAACCTGTTTAAATATTGTAACTACACACATATAAAATATTCGAGATTATTATTAAATTAAAGAAAAATATTCGAATTATTCAGGGAACATACTATTTAAAACTAATCTGACCATTTTCGTGTAGCTGAGAGGTCCCAATTGACAATGAATTTTATACCCATCACATAACTACTTACATTTATTATATTAAAAAAAAAAAAAAAAAAAAAAATCTTTTAGACTTTTTTAAAATTTCTTAATTTATTTTTTCTGATTTTGCCGATGCAAAGTGCAGAAGTGACTGTGTTTTGCAGTAATTTACATGATTACACACACTGTGTGTCGGAAAACGCAGCAGAAAATTTGTGATTTTCACAATGTAAGGTTTAAAAAAATCAAAAAAGGACAAGGAAAAGAAATATTAGGGTCAAGAAGTTTGTAGGATAATTTAACATTAATTTACAGAAGTCCTTTCCTTTTTTTACTTTATTGTATGCATAAGAAGAAAGCATTTGATTCGTGAAAATTTTCGACCTCCAGTTCCTGATGTAGATTTATGCAATTTCATATGTCCTTAACATGAATTGAGCACTTTTAGAAAATGTCTGTCTGTGTGTGTATATCCAAAATTTTACTAAATTGGTGCGTATTACATTTAGGGATCAATCGCTCAACAAGTGGTGGTGTTATTTCATTTTTTGATATTTTTTAATAAGATGGTACAGGACAAAATATCCTGTAAAATGTACGTAATGAGAATTAATTTTTTACATATAGGCTCATCGCTTATACCGCTGGTGTGGGGGGAAGAGGGAGTACAATATTCTTTCAAAAAGAATTCGTTAATACCTTAAAAAAAAATGGTTGAACCATAGATCGGTGATGATTTAAAACAAATTTATTATATCACTAGCAGGCTTTGCCCGCTTCGCTGGACACTATATTTAAATGATTTCTTTGTAACTGAATATATTTCGATTGGCGACTATTTTCGTCACAGCTTTAGTATGGGACCTCCTTGGCAATATCAAACATTTTTTGAACTTCTCGAATCTGTACAACAAAACTATTATTAAAACAATATTTTCGAAAACAGTCCAATAGCTGGTGTTAATTCTTCGAATATTCTGGAAACAGTTGAAGCTGTTACTCGTACAATATAAGTCATTATTCGATGAATGTTCTGGGACAGTCCAAAAATAGTCACTTGTTCCACAGGAGTAATGCAAATAACATCAATTACACCAGCGCAAAAATTTTCGCTCACTCACGAAAAAAGTCCAGTCGCTTAGAGCTCAATCCCTAAAGTGCAATCACTCAGAATAGGTCTCTGAATAACTTTGGATCGCAGTGACTACATACTCTTTCCCAAAAATCAACTCACACCTACTTATAACTTTTGGCGATGGGGCTTGGAGATGACTTCATCGAAAATCCCTTGGTAAGCTCAAGGTCTATGTTCCCGTGTGTCGGAGAGCTTCGAAACATCGGGAACCCTAAAATACCATTTTTCACCAAATTTGGTAACCCACTCGCCAAGTTTGTCGCCATGCTTTCTATTAAACATATCCTTGGGGGGAACATGTCAAAGTTGTGCCTCGGGGGGGTACTCATGTCAAAGTTGTGCCTTGGGGAGGAGACTCATGTCAAAGTTGTACCTTGGGGGGGACTCATGTCAAAGTTGTACCTTGGGGGGGACTCATGTCAAAGTTGGGCCTTGGGGGGGACTCATGTCAAAGTTGGGCCTTGGGGGGACTCATGTCAAAGTTGTGCCCGGGGGGGACTCATGTGCCTTGGGGGGGACTCATGTCAAAGTTGTGCCTTGGGGGAGACTCATGTCAAAGTTGTGCCTTGGGGAGGGGACTCATGTCAAAGTTGTGCCTTGGGTGGGATTCATGTCAAATTTGTGCCTTGGGGGGACTCATGTCAAAGTTGTGCCTGGGGGGGGAACTCATGTCAAAGTTGTGCTTTGGGGGGACTCATGTCAATGTCATTTTGAAAAGATTTTGATGAAATTCTGGCAAAAGCAGAATTTAGTTTAGGACGGAGGACTATTAGTTTTTTTTTTTTCTTCCCAATTATAACATCTGCTTTCAAATTATTCAATTATATTTTCTATAAATTTTAGATTTCGATAAATGTCCAACTATCGAAAAATGATTTCGACAAATGTCCAACTATCGAAAAATGATTTCGACAAATGTCCAACTATCGAAAAATGATTTCGACAAATGTCCAACTATCGAAAACGACAACGCAAAAATCGCTGTCTGAGACTAATAGGCCCTCAGTCCTGAAAATAAATAAATAACTAAACATTATCGTGCTACACAACTTTATTATATCTCTCCCTTGGCAGCTTTTGAATTTTTGTCGCCATACTAGCGATTTATTTATTTATTTATTTATTTATTTTGTATAATTTCTTGCATAAAAATAGAAAGCATTTTATCGGATACCTTTTCGTTAACATATAAGAACCCTTCATATTCTGTTTATTTTATTAATGGTTTTTAGGTTTAAAATGGTGCTTGATAAAATAAATTTTCTATTTTTATAACTGCACTTTTTCTTCTATAAAATTATCTACTCAGATAAAAATAGATCATTTATGTGACTACTATTTCAGTTTATTTTTTTTCGTTTTGTAATATTTTTCTTGAACTACCTAGATTAAAATCGCTGTTGCTAAATTAAACCTCTTGGCGAAAAATGTTCGGTGTACTTCAACGCAACAATTTAAAAAATCACCCAGGATTATCTATAAATAAAACTGATTTAGTACAACATATATTAGCATCGTAAACTATATTAGCACTTTATCAATGTGTTAAAGAAATTTTAAATTAAAAATGACGTCAATTTTTATGAGATGCATAATTTTATTATTTTTCATTGTTCACGTTTAGATAAATGTATTTATTTTCCTGTTGGAAAAAAAAATAAATAAACTCGTTTTTTTTTTTTTCTTTTGGCAACAATTAAATTATTGATAAAATTTAAATGGCTAATTTTTTCCTATTATTAGGTTACAAAATTGCTATTTTATGCATAAAAATCACAAAACGAAGTTTTTTTTCGGAATAAAAGGTAGCCAACTTTGTAAGTTAGGGTATAAGCTATCTCCATTACAAATTTCATCGAAATCCGTCAAGCAGTTTTGGCGTGAAACTCAGTCAAATAAATTCACGGACATTCACATTTATAATATATATAAGACTAGCAGGCTTTGCCCGCTTCGCTGGACACTATATTTAAATGATTTCTTTGTAACTGAATATATTTCGATTGGCGACTATTTTCGTCACAGCTTTAGTATGGGACCTCCTTGGCAATATCAAACATTTTTTGAACTTCTCGAATCTGTACAAAAAAACTATTATTAAAACAAATATTTTCGAAAATAGTCCAATAGCTGGTGTTAATTCTTCGAATATTCTGGAAACAATTGAAGCTGTTACTCGTACAGTATAAGTCATTATTCGATGAATGTTCTGGGACAGTCTAAAAAGTAGTCACTTGTTCCACAGGAGTAAAGCAAATAACATCAACTACACCAGAGCAAAAATTTTCACTCTCTCACGAAAAATGTCCAGTTGCTTAGAGCTCAATCCCTAAAGTGCAATGACTCAGAATAGGTCTCTGAATAACTCTGGATCGCAGTGACTACATACTTTTTCGCAAAAATCAACTCGCACCTACTTATAACTTTTGGCGATGTGGCTTGGAGATGACTCCATCGAGAATCCCTTGGTAAGCTCAAGGTCTACGTTCCCGTGTGTCGGAGAGCTTCGAAACATCGGGAACCCTAAACTATCATTTTTCACCAAATTTGATCGCCCACTCGCCAAGTTTGTCTCCAAGACTATGCTTTCTATTAAACATATCTTTATTTAGTTATTTAAATATTAATTTGAATTAATCAAATATTTCTGCTCGACAGCGGGCAAGTGCAGTCACACACAGCAGCTCATTTATTTGTATGTTAAATTAGCGTAGTGAATGGTAGATAAAAAAATAAATAAATAACTAAACATTATCGTGCTACACAACTTTATTAATTTTACATTTTTCTTGAACTACCTAGATTAAAATCGCTGTTGCTAAATTAAACCTCTTTTATATTTTTCTTGAACTACCTAGATTAAAATCACTGTTGCTAAATTATACCTCTTGGTGAAAAATGTTCGGTGTACTTCAACGCAACAATTTAAAAAATCACCCAGGAGGATCAATAAATAAAACTGATTTTAGTACAACACACATTAGCATCGTAAACTATATTAGCACTTTGTAAAAGAAATTTTAAATTTAAAATGACGTCAATTTTTGTGAGATGCATAATTTATTTATTTATTTTATTTTTTATTGTTCACGTTTAGATAAATGTATTTATTTTCCTGTTGGAAAAAAAAAATAAACTCGACAACAATTAAATTATGGATAATTAAATTTAATTTTGGCAACAATTAAATTATCGTTAAAATTTAAATGGCTAATTTTTTGCTATTATTAGCTTACAAAATTGCTATTTTATGCATAAAAATAACAAAAAAAGTTTTTTTTTTGGAATAAAAGGCAGCCAACTTTCTAAGTTAGGGTATAAGCTCTCTCCATAACAAATTTTATCGAAATCCATCGAGCAGTTTTAGCGTGAAACTCAGTCAAATAAACGGACATTCACATTTATAATATATATAAGATTTAAATTTTTCTTTCTGGTGAATATTTCTCTTATAAAATTTCAGGATGTATTATGTCTTTATTTTATTTGTTTCATTTCATGGTAATATTTTCATATGTGTTTGAGCTATCTTTTGGTATTTTACTTAAAATTGCTTATCAAAAACTGAAAACCTGCATTTCTCTGCACATTGCTTTAGGGATAGCTCCTGCCCTATCGCATTTTGAGCTTTCCATTTAATATTCAATCTTGTTATTATGCTATGGTCCGAAAATCTTTTGCTAATCTCAACTTAAATGGTTCATTTCATTAATATAAGATCGATCCCCCCCCCCCACTCCTTATAATACTATCCCTTACTATTCTTTCTTTTCTGCTGCATTACATTGCACGGTCCTTATTTTTGTCTTCTACAGGTAATGTAATCTAATAAATTTTAAAATTAAATGTAAGTAATATTATTAATCTTCGAAAATTAAATCAATTTAAATTAACTAGTTACTTTGTTGGCATATGTGTGGTGATTTATTTGGTCTATGTCCCTGTCTATTGTTCTATTGTCATTCTTTTCATTTTAATCAAATAAGTTATATATATATATATATTCAGTTTTAACAAAAAATCATTAAAAAAAAAAGAGAGAGAGAGAGAAACATTTCCTCGGCTGCTTTTTGAAAGGCATAAAATTGACTTGCTTTGAACATTATATATTATACTATACTCCTCTGAGATAACAATCGTCAGCTTTCACCATGAAAAATAATTATATATAATTTTAATAATTAATAACTTTAATGTATATTTTTTACTATTTTTTACTGCCCAAATTTATTCAGGAAAATATAGAAGATTATTTAGAAATGGCTACAACATTCTAGTCTTATTTCTAGAAATGTTTCTGTCACGCTTTGTAGTTACTCGACTGCATTCACTATCGATAAAATTTATGTTGTAGTGTTACGTTGTAGTATCCAGTAATACAATCTAGGTCAGCTGGTTGACACACTTTTAAGCCTTATCAAGAAATTTAGTACATTTTATGCATATATTTTTCGTGAGGAAGGGAGCGGGGAGAGAGAGAGGGAGCTGAAGAAGGATTAGGAAATATGCAGTATTTGCAATTTAAAATTGTTTAAAGGTATTGAGCACTAAGATGTCATAGGATTATGTGTAATAAAAATCGATAAAAAATTCAATTTAAAGAAGTATTTATTTAATATTTCGAAAAAAAAAAAAAAAGTTATTATTTTTATTAGTAGTTATGCTATCTAACTAAGACATTTCTAAGAATATAATTCTTAAGTAAATAACAGTGCCAGAAAAGAAACAAATGGAAATTACAAAGATGCCAATTTAAATTAATTTGTATATATATATAAGAAATTTTTAAAACGAATATGTGTATGATATAAAATGATATATAATTAAAGATAATTATAATAAAACGTAAGTTGGCGGCTATGGAAAGTTATTAGCTAATCGCTACTATCCTTTCAGAAACTTCTCTTTAACCCCTACACGGAAGGGTCTCCCTGATGAAGACTTCTGTGTATTTTGGGGGTTTATTTCATTTCATTTGTTTAATTATTCATATATTCAAGTTTTACATTTCCTTTTGCAGCAATTTTGCGCATTGGTTTGTAAATCTCCTGTTGTTTTTTCTAATCTTTAAACTTTTATTTTAATTTCATGTACATAAATATTTGTTTTAAAAGTTTCTTATATATATATATATAGTTCTACATGTGATACTTGGTTTCATATAATGCAATGTTTGAGAAGGTTTTCAATATATATATATATATATATATATATATATATATATATATATATATATATATATATATATATATACATATATATACACACTGGATGTTCCAAAAGTCCCCCCCCCCTCTAACTGGAACATGAGTCGGAACTGTGAAAAATGGCGAAACATGTTTTCGATGAATTCAAGAGGGACCTCTTTTGGTGAAAAAAGTTTGGGCCTAGGGGGACTAGGGGGCCTGCTAGGGAGGGCAACTTTAAAATTTCAAATGGGAGGGTACGTCTTGTGACACATCACTGGAAACGACTCTTCAAAACAATGAATTTGATATAAATAATTTCGCTCTACGATGATTATTAAAGGAGATACATTAGTTTTTAGACTTTTGAAATGTGGGTTTTATACTTATGAATACCCTTTAATAATAATTGCAGAACAAAGCTATTTAAATCAAATTCATTGTCTTGAAGAGACGTTTCCTGGGATGTATCACAAGACATACTTTCCTGTTTGAAATTTTAAAGTTGCCCTCCCTAGCAGCCCCCCTAGCCCCCCTACGCCCAAACTTTTTTCACCAAAAGAGGTCCCTCTCGAATTCGTTGGATACGTGTTTCGCCATTTTTCACATTTCAGACTCATTTTCGAGTTAGGAGGGGAGTGTGGGACTTTCGGAACACCCTGTATATATATAAGAACTGAAAACTATGTGTAACAAAGGCAAAAATCAAAAATATAAAACAGATATAACGTATCTTCTAATTCAAAATAAATAAGAAAATATGAGAATTATCTTCAAAAATTTCTTTGAAATACTTTTCCTTTGCAAAATGGTTATCAAGGGCAGATTATTACAAGGTGGAAATTTTCTCAGATATATGTAAGGCCGATTGTGTACACATGGGGCCTAGTTGTGGGTAGGATGCTTTCAGTAAGGGTCTTTCTGAAGGCCTCTATTACGCACTCACGGGAGTTTCGGAGAAAACTACGAAAAACTGATAAGCTAGGTCAACGAGCGTGATCCTTGTTAAAACTCGACAATTCTCATCTACCAACTCATAGAAGAGAAACTCTCAGCCACTTAAACTATAAATAAATAGTTTTTAAAGCACAACTTTTCCATTCTTCACCAACTTTTATAATGTCTCGAATTAATCATTCATTTATTCATCTAAATGAATTCTGACCACACTTTAAAGTTATTTTTTTCTTTTTCTTCTTCTTCTTTCTTCTTCTTTTTTTTTTTTTTTTTTTTTTTTTAAGGTTATCAATATTTTTAGAAAACTTGTTCACTTCTTTTCAACTTAATTTTGACAAATAAAATTTGTATCAGCGAAATAATTTCAGAGGATAATTTTATATTAGAATGTAATAGTCTTCTTTTTCCTTTAACCAAATTCGAACCTCACGTGGATCAGTAGATTCGTAAGTTACTTCACTTCATTCATTTATCCACCTTTGTGGATTGGCGTCTAATTTAGATAGTTCTATACTTAATAAGAGGAAGTAAATATTCTCTGGTAAATACTACCACACTGAGATTTACCACCCTATTCATTCATTAAACAAAACGAAACACTAAATTTACTGTGAAGCCAATTAAAATTTCACAATGCCCATTTCTGAAAATTCTAATCGAAATGGAGCAACTCCGCGTAGAAATCCTGGCTGATTTTACCCGTTTACATTCTACGTTCTGGCTTTAAAAATGTAATAAACGTGGTATTTAATGAATGTATTCTCAGAAGGGGGTTTGGGGAGCTACAGAATCTGTACAGCATTATCATTTTTGCCAGCTTTTCCCAGAATAACCCCGTGTTCTTCTGTCTTCCTAATTCTAACTTGGCATAGTTCGATTCTACGTCGTCACCAAACCACTTATCCATACAGTTCGCCCCTACTCTCCATCTTCGTCCGACAATAATATAACGAGACGCACGATAGAGCGCAAACGGCAACCGAGGTGCAGGGGGGGAAGAGGGGCGTTGCACCCTCCTATGCCCCCCTGTTCCCTCCCTGGCTTCCGTTTTCCTCTCCCCCCACCATCGATTCCTCGGCGAAAGGGGCCACTTAGAATTCCGTTTCTGACGCGAGTAAACGCTTGTTAAACACGTTCCAGAATTCACTCCCCTCCCTCCAGCTTATCTGGGAGCGAAGGGGCGTTGCAGGGGCGCGCTCGTACCACTCAAGCCCCTGGAGCACTTCACATTTCACCCCTCTCTCCTTCTCTTTCTCTCTCTCTCTCTCTCTCTCTCTCTCTCTCCATTTTTGTAAAAATCTCCAGTCCGTATTTAAAAGGCATACTAGCAATTCGCTTTTCTTGGGTATTATTTAATTTTTTTCTGTGTATTCAAGCTCGTTCTCTCTCTCAATTTTTTTTCTTTTTTAGTTTTTCCAAAGCAATAATCCATGGGTTATTATTATTTTTGGGGGCGAACAATATATTGGAAAGGAAGGCGTATATCGCGCTTGTAGTGTTTTGATTTCCCTAAATACATTTGAATGCACGGAATTAGAGTCCGGTTTTTGTTTAATATACGATTAACCGGAGTAAATACACTCCAAGTGTATCTTTTATTCTCTGGGTATCATTGTCCTTTAAAATGCGGAGTACAGATGCAGGTAACACAGCACTTGAGGATAATATGTTACATTTAGGACGAATATACTTAGAGTGAAAAAGAAAAAGAACTGGATGAAGGGGGTGAGAGATTTGAAAACCCGATATTACGCTTTATTTTATTTTATTTTTTTATTTCTCGTCTTGAATGGAAATACTGATATTTCAGTATTTTGTTTTTTCTACTATGACTAAAAATCGTGTGGATGGAATAATTTTACTTTCGCGTATTGGAGGAATTTTCTAGATATCAGGTGGAAGTAGGGTGAGGTGGAGTTCGATTAAGAGTCTGTTAATACATTTTTCTTTTTCTTTTTCTTCTTCTTTTTTTTTTTTTTTTTTTTCTTTCTTTCGATGTAAAATACGTCCAAAAATGGTGAAAGGTCAGTAAAAACGAGGTTTATATAAGAGGTTTAGTGCAACGTTTGTATTATTTAAAGTAACGGTACATTTTTTGAGGCAATACTCCAATCTCGAATAATTTCTTAACGATTTTATTGAAATCTATTTAAAGATAGAAATTTTTATTTTTCTAAAAATACCGATGATGGATTTTTTTCCTCATACATCGATAATGTGTTTTTAAATGCTTGATAGTAAATATTGTAAGGAATAGTATCAGATTTCATGTTAGTAAATATTGTAAAGAAACCTCACAGAAGGATGTATTTTTTTTTTTTTTTTTTTTTTTTTTCGTTTTCAGTTACTATTCCTCGTCTGTTTAGATAAAATACGTGTTTTTTGTAATGTTTTAGATGAATGAGCGGAACATAATGTAATTTAATTTACATTTTGATGTTTAATGTGATCGATATTGCAGGAAAGAAGACTACACACAGAAAAATAAATTGGTCACAGTGACCTGCCAAAATGCTCAGCTGACAATACAGAATTGACTAACCAAAATAACTGACTAGCCAGAAAGTGTACTTGCTGAACTAGTCTCCAAAACTGAAAAGTGTACTTGCTGAACTAGTCACCGAAACTGAAAAGTGTACTTGCTGAACTAGTCTACAAAACTAAAAACTGTACTTGCTGAACTAGCCACCAAAACTGCAAAGTGTACTTGCTTAACTAGTCTCCAAAACTAAAAAGTGTACTTGCTAAACTAGTCACCAAAACACTACTCCAGACTAGGAAGGTTAATATTATTAGACAAAGAAGGCTAGTCGATAATCATAACTATCAGACCAGGAAGGTTAGTCAACAACCGCAGTTGCCAGACAAGGCAAGTTAGTCAGAATCTGCACTTGATTAAGACGGTTAGTCAGCAGCCAACAGGTATTTTACGAAGCAAGCTAGTCAATTTTCAATGAATATCTGAAGAGGCAGGATAGTCAAGACTATTTACCTGACTAATCTGTCTGGTAATATTTTAAAAGGAAAACTAGTCTCTATTTGACTAAGCTGCCTCATAATATTTGTGGAGGAATTTTATCCCGAAAAAAAAAATATATATATTTGACTAGCCTGTCTCATAATATTTGAGAGAGATTAATCAAAAAAATTTAATAGATTAAAATCCCTCATATTTTATGACGAAGTGGCCTCATACTTGTTTGCAGGGGCTTTTGAAAAAGCATTGATGTTAGTTTTAACCTCTTTACTTTTGTAATTGTTTAATCCCCCCTCCCCTTTTAAATGTTCAACCTTGAAAAAATATTTAAAAACTTTTCTGAAAAATATTACTTGTCCATCAACTGGAATGAAATACTCATAGCTGCCAACTTTTTCAATTTATTCCGGAATGTTGTTAACATTCGCCCTTTTCTTCATACCATATTCTTAATAGAATAATTTTCTTTAGCATGTAATTACAATTAAATATGTAGATAATTACTCCTCAAAGAATATGGTTTGAAGATAGGGCGATATACTAACAACATTCCGGAATCAATTAAAAAAGTTAGCAGCTATGAATACTGGAAATTTAACAAACTACTGAAACAAAGAATTTGCTAGTTTAATCATTCTTCCCTACCTTTATTCATCATTAACGCACGCATTTATCCAACACTTTTTTATCAAGGCATTCCAAGAGGATTGTGGCGCCACATGATTTGGTCCACTTTTTATGCACATCCTCATATGTGATTTAGAAATACAGTCGGCTGCAAAATTATTCGAGCACTAGCAATAATCCTTGCCAAAAAAAAGTACACTTAATACAGCTTTGTTAAATAAATCCTTGTCGAGACATGTTCTTAATCCGTCTAAGACAATGATTCGACAAGGATTTACTTAGCAAAGCAGTTTTAAGTGTACTTTTTAAATATAGGAATTATTGGCTAGTGCTCGAATAATTTTGCAGCCGACTGTATATATATATTTTTTCTCATCGGTGCTTTCATTTTATACGCTGTGGTTACAAAAATAAATGTAAACTTTTTTTTTTTTAAGTTCCTTTTTTTAATATGTAAGCCACCTGAATATATGTATATATTTTTTTAGATAATGGATTTTTTCCACCTGATTAAAATTACAGATAAGTACGATGATACAATGTGCTTTAACAATTGATACAGGCAATATAAACAATATGCACGGTATAGACGATACAATGTACTAAACTATAAATAACATCGAACTCCAAATTTCAGGTTATTTACAGTTTTAAAATCATAAATATTAATGATATACTTTTTTTTTTCAAGGTGAGGGTGGACATAAAATTTGCATAAAAAACACTTTAACATATATAATAAGAATTTTTATTTTTAATCATCTCTGTAAATTTTATGCCCAGAGAAATTTTAATATATAACAATAATTTATAAGTATTTGATCATCCAAAATAACTCTCACTGATAACATTACTTTCAACATTCTTAAATCAAGCATTTATGTGGCTTATTTGAATAAGATTTCTCCATTAAAACTATGTAAATGAAATAATACATAAAAGACAAAAATCAAGATAAAAATAATTTTATTGAAAATTATAAATGTTTCATATACATGAAGAAGATTGCTCCATAATTTACATAAAAATTAATCATAATAATAATATAAAAGCACAAATATAATTAGGTAATAAAACGTAATTTGTTTATCCCTAAAGATGGCAAGCCGCTGAAAATTGTAGGAATAGCACCATCTTTAACAATTGGTTTATTTCTTGGGACTTGATATAACTTTCCTTCTTTTTCATCAAAATAGGTTATTGTTTGTATAATTCCATCAGGTTTAAAATAGAGCTCACAAACCTTAAAAAAAAAAAAGAAAAAGAAAAAAAAGACATCAGGACATTACTAAGAAATACGTTATATGAGGTGTAAATTTCACCTCATTGCATAGGTTGCATTCAATTAAGAAGTTGCATATATCATAGATAGCTTCATTGGAAATCAAATAAATCAATGAGGAAACGAAATATTCTATCAAAACCTTTCTTAATCTATGCATAAATTATTATATATATATATATATATATATATATATATATATATATATGTGTGTGTGTGTGTGTGTGTGTGCGTGCGTGCGAAAACAGGGCAGTTTGGAATCGCCTAGCAGAGGCCTTCATCCTGCAGTGGGTTGATAGAGGCTGAAATTGGTAATGATGATATATATATATATATATTGTCATATAACACCATACCTTATACTTCGTATGATTACTTTAGAAAAGCAAGCACGAGATTCTTTTTAAAATCGATCTGGTTTTTTGATTTTTTTTATTGAATTATTATTTTTTTTAATCAATATATCCCTGTTAGAACACTATTGTTAAGCATATTTGAAAGTTGACAACCATATTATAAATGCTATCGCTGCTTAGCAGCTCCACCTTTCGAGCGATTGACACCAAAAGTTGATAGGCACTAATTTAGGTCAAGGTGCATCTACATATAAATTTATATGTAATTCTGAACAGTAGTTCCGTAGATACAGTTGCCACAAAATTTTTGTCACACATACATACACACACAGACGGACAGACAAGACATTTTCTAACTAGTATGTTGGGGCCACCACAAGACTTTCTTCTATATTTTCCTATATACATATTCAACCAGTAACAATATTTAAAAAAAAAAAAAAAAAAAATTACGATTTTTTTCTAAGTTTTTTTTTTTTTTTTTTTTTTGTTAAAAGTAATACATATTCAACCAGTAACAATGTTTAAAAAAAAAAAAAAAAAAAACGATTTTTTTTTTTTTTTTTTTTTTTTTGTTAAAAGTAAAAAAAAAATCGATAACTTTGTTTTAAATTATCACAGATTTATAGTTCAACCATTCGTTTTAAAGGTATTGACGAGATCTTTCGAAACATACCCATCTTGAAAATTCCCCCCCCAGGGGGGGAAGCGATGCCCCACATGCACAGAAATTTTTTCCTAGTTAACTATTACTATTATCAATAACTCATATTAATTTTACAATCACAAGTTTAAAATAACTCTCATTATGTACATTTATACGAAATTTTGTCCTATACTGCCATGTTAAAAATTTGCATAAAATGCGATCACAGCGCCACCTGTTGAGATATTGATCCCCAAATCTAATCAGCACCAGTTCATGTCAGGGTGCAACTAAATACCAAGTTTGGTTAAATTTCATTCATTGGTTCGTGAGATACAGCGTCCACAAAAAAAATGATACAGGCAGACAGACAGACATTTTCTAAAAACTATTAATTCGTAATCTAGACATTCCAAAACATGTAAATCCGTCAAAAAACGGAGGTCGAAAATTTTCGCGAATCCAATACTTTCTCTATATTATATATAGAAGAAAGTAAAAATGGTCAAATCGTGGTCTGACCTCTCAAAACTTGTAAATCCGTCGAAAACCGGAAGTCGAAAATTTTTACAAATCCAATACTTTCTTCCATTGAACATACAAGGAAAAAAAAAAAAAAAAGATGTAATTACTAATTGTATTGCGTTAAAAATCTGAAAAAAAAAAAAAAAAAGACTAATAATAATGATAAAAACACTTATGTGAGTTGTGAACTTCAAGATTGCAAAAATGTGTTCCAAGGTCAGTGATAGTAGTTCATTGTTTAATGCTTATATTCTGAAAAAAAAAAAAAAAAAAAAAGTATCTTTATTTATTGCATTTGTTCGACGGGAATGATTATTTACTATAATAATTTGGGTTGCACGGATATATATGATTCGAAATTAAACATCTGCTTTGCTTTTATTTGTTCTAGAAAAGACGATAAAGAATATTATTATTATCTGCCTTGATGGAATCAGTTTCCTAAATGTGTTTATTTTATATTGTTTTTTACTTTCTTCTGTATTCAATAGAAGAAAGTATTTCAATCGTAAAAATTTTCAACTTTCGCTTTTCAATGGATTAACACGTTTTGAGGGCTCCAGAACACGATTTGACCATTCTTAGAAAAATCTGTGTCTGTGTGTGTGTGTGAGAAAAATTTTGTGGCAACGTATCTCAGGAACTACTGCAGAAAACTGCATATAAATTTATATGCAGATGTACCTTGGCCTAAATTAATGCCTATCAACTTTTGGTGTTATTTGCTCAACAAGTGGCGCTGCTAAACCGCGATTTTTGCAATTTTAGGAAAGGCTATATCGCAGAAACTACTAAACGAATTTGCATAAATTTATATGCAGATAAACTTTGACGTAAGTTAGTGCCCACCAATATTTTTTGTCAAATGCTCAACAGTTGGTGCAGCTATACATCGACTTTCGCGTTTTCAGGGAAGGCTGTATCTAAGGTTCTGTTGTGTACAATCAAACAAAATTTGACACGTATCAACGTAGCCATTATATGACATTACGCAGATTGAATTTGGATGCATATCAGCCAATAAGTGGCGCTGGTATACTGCAATTTTCTTAGAGAACAGGATATGGCTATATCTCAACTTCTGTGTCATATAACTGTACAAAACCTGATATATGATGTAACCATTATGGAGAAGCATTTTTAAGACTTTATTTATAGAGAATTAAACTGTCTTTCTTTTCTTATTATTAGTGTTAGTTTTTTCTAAAATGAAATTATCTGCATTCATTATGGTAGATAATTTTAATAAATAACAGTTTTAATAAAAAAAAAAAATTTCTGGGCGAATGAATTTTCCTATAGGAAAATATAGAAGAAAGTTTTGCGGTGGTCACAACATAATCGCTTTAAATGAAATCACGACAAGTATTTCCTCTATATTTGCTGTATATACAAGTATACATGGAGAAAAATTGAAAATTTCGTTCACATAAAAGCGAGGATTGAATTTTATTAAAAATAAAAGTATTTAAAACAAAAAAAAAAAAAAAAGTATGTTGTGGCCACCAACATACTTATTTAAATACCTACCATACTGAATGCAGACGATTTTCATCTTAGAGAAAAATTGCATTGAAAGTACAAAGAAAGACAGCTTTATTCTCTATAAATAATATATTAAAAAATGCGTTTTCATAATGGTTATCTCACATATCAAATTTTGTACAGTTATACACCATAGAAGTTGAAATATAGCTTTTCCGTTCTAGGGGAAAATTGCAGTACAGCAGCGCCACCTATTGGCCGATATGCATCCAAATTGAATTAGCATAATGTCTGATAATGGTCTTTTCACATATCATTTATTATTATTATTATACGCAATAGAACTTGAGACATCTCTTTTCCTTAAATTATGGAAATCGCTACATAGCACCGTCACCTATTGAATTATTGATACCAAAAGTGGATGGACAATAATTTATCTCGAGGTAGATCCACATATAAATTTATGTGTAGTAGTTCCTGAGATATAGCCTTCCCTTGAATTGTGAAAATCACTGTATAGCAGCGCCATCTTTTGAGAAATTGACATAAAAAGCTGATAAGGACTAGGTTATGTCAAGGTGCATCTACATATAAATTTATATGCAATTCTCTGCAGTAGTTCATGACACATAGCATTCCCTTAAATTGTTGAAATCGCTAGAGACCCTGTATAATATAGTTTCCTAATATATGGTCTCTAGAAATCGCTGTATAACAGTACCATTTCTTGATGGATGGGCACCAAAAGTTGATAGGCACTAATTTATGTCAAGGTGCATTTACATATAAATTTATATGCAATTACGTGCAGTAGTTCCAGAGTTGCAGTCGCCACAAAATTTTTGTCTCTCTCACACACACAGAGGCATATCTAATATTTTCTAAAAATAGTCAAATCGTGTTCTTTCAATACGTGCAAATTCATCGAAAAACGGAAGTCGAAAATTTTTATGAATCTAGTACTTTCTTCTATTGAATATAGAATAAGTAAAAAAAAAAAAAAAAAAAAAAAATGTAAATTGCGAAATCTTTTCAATTTCCAGGATGTAAATACGAGGTTATACTGTATTTATTTAATTTATATATTAATAACAGTCAAAAAAGATTTATAATACTTTTCTAATTTTCATACAATTTCTACAAAAGATACATATTAGTTTCGTTGAAGAAAAGAAAACAGATCCATACAAATACGCATCTATTTTTCTGGATACGAATAGGGAGCTCCGATACATGTCTAGCATGTGTATAATGTTTAAATTAGTTACAGAGTTATAAATATGCCTATAAATTTAGATTTATAATTGTAAAAAATAATTCGAAAGGTGAGCAGTACGGTAGCTGTGAATTGCAGTCGTAGATCGAATGTGCGCTATCGAAGATAAACAAACACAGAGAGAGAGAGAGAGAGAGAGAGAAAAAAGGGCTGTCTGTTGTTTCAGAAAGAAAATGAAAAAAGGTTTATCAATTATTCGCACCACAGAACTAGCGTTGCAAAATAATACTTGCAAAACTTTGAATAAACAACATAAAATAAAAAAAAAAAATTGCAACAATGGTTTCGGGTCGAAAGAGCATACGACCCTTCGTTAGGCGACCAAAGTAGGCACGAGTACAGCAGTCAAAGCCGTGCATTACCACTTTGACTGCTGCACTCGTGCCTACTTTGGGTAAGGGTCGTGTGCTCTTTAGACCCGAAACAATTGTTGCGAGATATTTTATTTTTATGGTGTCAATTTAAAGTTTTGTAAGTATTATAATATTCATGCCCACTTAAATAAAGTATTTTAAATTACTTGTTGTTGATTATTAAAAAAAGTTTTATTGTTAAATTGGAAATGTTTGCCATTTATACCATTAATGATAAAGTTTATATACCTTTACTGTGTCTTGATACTATTGTGGGGGGAAAATGTTACGTATTAATGAATTTAAAAAATTTTCTGGGGGAACTATATTTGACAATTTATAAGTAAATCATTCATAATTACCAGTTGCAAATTACTAACATATATTTAACCCACTATATCTGAAATTAGTATATGCTGTAGCCATTACAAAATTTTCTTCTATTATTATTTAATATTATTGCACCATATATCTGTTACAATGCACAAAGTAATTAACACAGCTTCTCACAAATAAAGATTTTACAAACTAATTTAACAAATAGATGCTGAGATACTATAACTATCTGGAAATTTACAAAGAGTGATAGTAGCGCGGCACGTCATCTGGTGTACACCCAAATTGATTCGGCATAGTTTTTAAAAAGCTAGTTTGGCATAGTTTTTGGATGTATGACATACACCTTACATATCATAGAAGCTGAGATATGGCTCTCCTATAAATAGAGTTAATTGCACCATGCCAACGTCACCTGTTGGCCGATATGCGTCCAAATTAAATCAGCATAATAGTTCATAATGGCTGTTGCACATATCAAGTTTAGTGCATTTATATATCACAGAAGCTCAGTTACAGCATTTTCTTAAACGTGAAAAATTGCAACATACTGGCATTACCTGATGACCGATATGCACCTAAGTTGAATAAACATAGTCTTTCACAATCGACTATTTGAACATTAAGTTATGTGAAGTTCTACACAATAGAAGCTAAGATATAGTCTTTCCTTAATTGTGGGAAATTGCAGCATAGTAGCGCCACTTCTTAGATGATATGTACCAAAAGCTATTCAGCACGAATTTATGTGAAAGTGCATCTAAATATAAACTTTTGTGAAATTCTGTTCATTATTTTGTGAGATACAGCACCCAAAACATAAAATTTTGATTATACACAGACAGACATCTCCTAAAAATGGTTTAATCGAGTTTAAGGAAATCTCAAATTTGTAAATGCACCAAAAGCCAGAAAAAGAAAATTTTGAAAAATCCAGTACTTCATTCTTATATTTGTAGAAGAAAATCAAAATAAATTTTAAGTTATTGTGGAAATAGAGTATACAACTAAATGTTTGCAAGAATTACTTAATTTATAGAGCATAGTTAAAAGAAAAGAATGTTGTTTAAATTGACATACCAAATAATTTTTAAATTTAAATGTGTTAAGAATGAAACAAATAACATGAAATTAAGTACATATTTTTAACAAGATATCTTTTGTTTATCACGAATACTTAATATGCTGCACATGAACAATTTGATTTTGAATCGAGAATACAGTATCCAATAATTTAAACTCATATTATTTTTGATTAAATTTGCTTTCAATATATATATATATATCAAATTTTTAATAACTAAAAATATCAACCTTTTACTACAATCATCAATCATTTGAATGAAACAAATAACATGAAGTTGAATATATATATATGTATTTATTTACCAAGATATTTATTATTTATCGCTAATAATTAATGTTGTATACAAGAACAATTTGACTTTAAATTGAGAACAGAATATAGTATGCAATATTAAATTCATACTATTTTTGCTAAAAGTTGTTTTGAAAAAAAATGGTGTCAAACATTTAATAATAAAAAAGTCATTTTTTTATTACATACTATGTATTATCAACCATTTGCCAAAATTATTTAAATTAAAAAAATTATTTATTTAGAAAGGAATTAAAAATAAATAAATAATAACAGATAAATGAGAATCCTTTAAATTTTTTTAATTTATCTCATTAAAAAGTTTAAATATAAAAAAAAGTATTAATATTATTTTTTATTGTTCTAAGATAGATATAATGTTGCAAACGATAATTTAAAAAACATACCTTAAAATTCGGATTTCTTTCAAAATCCCCATGGATAGCATTTTTCTATATATTTCTTAAATTGACGTCCTTTGGAAATCCAAATACTTTCTGAACCATCTTTAGGGAAAAATAAATCATTACTATTCTGTGTATAAAAATATTAATATGAGCTTAATGTCAACAGTGTATGTAAACAGCTATAGCTTAGACAAATTAAATATACTTACTTTTATAATACAACGATAGGTAAAACTAGATTTATAATAACGTATTTTAAATTTTATACATTTTAAACAACTTTATAAATTAGAACAAATTCTAAATACGATTCATATTATTAGAAGATTGCCGAAGCTTTAGAATTCTACAAATTTACTATTTACTATTCTTACAAAGCTTACAATAAAATAAAGTATTTAGCACTTACTTTTGGCTGTAAACTCGATTCGCTGATTCTGATTACTAAAAAATCTCTCGTTCTCTTTCTAAAATGAAAATTACTCTAACGACAATTGCAGTACCCCGCGAAATGCGATGAGTTTATTGTTTATTTTTCGGTTTCGGTTGACTAACACAAGTTGTCAATAGGAGACAAAAAATAAATAACAAATAAAAAAAAAAGAAGAAGAACAATGTTTAGTTTTTGGACTAGCCAAGCAAATTTTTCTTAGTCAATTGACAAAACGGGAACAATTTTTTTTTTATTCTCTCATCTGACTAACCGGTCAATTTTGAGGAAAATGAAAACTGTACCTGGGAAATTAGTCATCTGACAAGTTTTAGAGTCAAAACGGATCATCAGACGAAACACATTAAAGATACATGGTAAAATAAAACGACTTTTGTGTCTCATGACTAAATGGGATTGTCAGGTAGTGTTTTGATTGCTTAAAATTTTGCGTAATTTTGTGCAAATTTGTCAATGTACTTCACAAACGTTTCGTGTCACAAAGATGGCATGTCTCTTGACAAGTTTCGATTTTTCATTTTTCTGTGTGTATGTACAGGTTAATTTTATTTGTGTGAGGCTGGACAGCTTTCTAATCCAATTTTAAACTTTAAATATTAATTTGTTTTAGTGAATTTCGGTGTACCGATGTATATGTATCTATTGCTTATAAATAATACAAAATTTTTTATTTAAGTAAAGTAATTTACACTTAACAAGGTAAAAATGTAGCGCGGCTGATATGATTTCAGTCACACTGTTAAAAATTTCTGTAAATTTACCGTAATTCTTAGTTAAAAGCGAATAATCGAGATTCTCAATCTTTATTCTGTATTTTTACCTAATTTTATTGTTAAATTTTTGAATTAAAATTAAAAATGATTGTTTCTAATTTAGAAAAAGTATTCCACGTCCGAAATATATTCCCACGAATAATTAATTAAATTAATATTAGTTATTAAAATGAATGTATAAGATAAGTTTATTAACATCTCCGTTTATTTTTCTCTGTAATTTTACGTAAGACTTAAGACATACTTGCCAACATCCTGAATAATATTCCGTAGCATTGTTAGCCCCGCCCTTTTTTTCACACCAATAAATTTTTAGAGTAATGTTTTCTAAATGCAATTACGATTAAATAAGTAGAAAAATACTCTAAAAAGATACTGGTGGGAAAAAGAAGGCGGGACTAACAATACTACGGAATATTAATTAGTATGTTGGCAAGTATGCTTAAGATAATAGATTACACAGAGTTTTCTGTTGAAATTTTTAATAGTGCACTCATCTTTATCATTCAATTGCTCTAAATCGAGACACATTTAAGGAGCAGAAATTTTAATTGACACAAACAGGGTTTTATCTGATATATAATTTTAAGAAAAAGTTCTAAAATTTAATTAAATAAATACAAAGATGTTATAATTAAAGTTACGACTTCAAAGCTCTATAATTTTAAAACTACCTCTAAGAATGACTTGATATTTTACCAGAACAATCGTGAGGCAATAGAATTTTTTTTTTCACAAAGGAAAAAACTATTTCCAAAATGTGCGTATAGATGGCGCTACCAGGGTAATATCAAAGGAAACGCCTAAATGAATTCATCATACAAAGGAATGTTGTTAGCAATAGAATAGAAGAGCAGGAAACGATAGACTACAAGGGTTTACGACAATTTTTGTTAGCAAGTGCGTGTTTACAGGGAAAGCAGTAACAACAGAAAAAGAGGCACTTCATGAAACAACACTTTACGGACAATTAACAGAACATTTTGAAACTTTTTGTTGTTGTTGTTCTTTTACCAAACGAAATGCCATCGCTTAACGGTTGCTCTGTTAAAATATCAAGTCATTCTCACCGGTAATTTTGAAATGTATCGTTTTGAAATCATAAGTTTAATTATAATCACCCTGAACATAAAAATCCCCTTAATAGCATTTACAGACATGAAAAGCGTAAAAATTTAGAATTATCATTTAGAAATTATTTAATCATCAACCTTAATTCATTTTAGACAATTTGGAGTGGAAGGCTGATTTTTATACCAACTATGTGAAAAACACCAGAGCCGGGAATCGAACACGGGCTTTCCGCTTAACGTGCGGATGCTCTATCACTGAGCTACCCTGGATGATAACCAGCTACGCATTTCTCACATAATATTCATTGGCAAGGTCACCGAATCTGCAAACACAGCTGTATCAAGTGACAATATGCTCTATTGGAGTTGTGCCACGATTAATATTGTCACTTGATACAGCTGTGTTTGCAGATTCGGTGACCTTGCCAATAATTATTATGTGAGAAATGCGTAGCTGGTTATCATCCAGGGTAGCTCAGTGGTAGAGCATCCGCACGTTAAGCGGAAGGCCCGGGTTCGATTCCCGGCTCTGGTATTTTTCACTAGTTGGTACAAAAATCAGCCTTCCACTCCAAATTATCTAGAATTAGCTTTTGCCTACTTATTTTTAAGTTTAAATAATCATTTTTAATTAATGATATATATATATATATATATATATAAATATTGTATATATAGTATGTTATATTATTTGACATAGTAAATATGATTTCTATCAAGAAAAAGTAAAAATAATTAAGTTAGCTAAAAACTGAAAAATGGTCTTTTAGTCTACTTTCACGTAAAATTAACCTATAGCAATGTATTTACTGCGTTCATTTCCAGATATATTATTTTGATCGCTGTTGTGAGTAATTTCTGGATGTGATTCGTTGCTAAAGAAAGATATTTTAAGGGGATGTGGCATCATTGATTTGTCAACACTGAAAGTTTCATATAAAAGTTTATATTTATATTTAATATTTATAAACTGTACTATATTAGGTATGTTCAATAACGTTCATTCTATTTATAATGAATTAAAAATCTAAAATTCTATAATAGATGGCGCCACCACCGTACTGCCGAATAGTTGCCGTGAAATGCGAGGATTAACTGACTTTAAATTCTCCCAAATATACTTATAAATGTGAGATTTCGAGCACAAAAAGTAAATATTTTTTCAATATCTTTAAGAAAATGTACATTTTAAGTGTATTAGATTAAATTTTTGTAACCGGAAGCGAAATCTCTAGCAGACGAATTTATGCTTTGAGTTTTCGTTAACTAATCAGATAACACCTTACGTCGCTATCTTATCGTTTGGACAAAACTTAATAGTAAATGGTCCACGTAAGAGAAATATTATATAGATAACATTCTAAATTACCAAAAAAGTGTTTTTTTTTTTTTTTTTTTTTTTTTTTTCTGTATATTTGTATTAAAGTAATTTACTTTTTATATTAATAAGAGGTATGAAATTTGTAAAAAAGCTGTAAATAAAATCTAACACTGACATATATCTCGAAAAATGATTATGTTAAGATGTTGACCGAAGTATAATTTTAAATTCTGAAATTTTAATTTTAAAATTACATTTGATGAAGATTCAAATAAAAAATAAAATAAACTTGCGTATGTGTATTAAAGTTTTACAAAATTACAGAAGTTCTTCCAAAATTACATCATAGAGAGTATTCAACATAAGTACAGTACTTCACACTTGTTCTGCAAAATTACACTTTACTGAGAAGCAACATGAATTTGAAACTGCCAAATTCAATCATAGGTTAGGATGAGATGTTATACTAATTCCCACTTAAATTTTAAAGCATTTATAAAATTAGAGTTTGGTGCAAAAGTTCTACCTCAGCACTTCAAACGCGTTATGGACATATAATCACATTCTCCAAAATTAACTTCAAATTCAAGTTTAATAAATTGTGTATGATTTTGTCCAGTAATACTGAATAGGATATAACATGTAATGTAGTTTATATAGAAATGTAAACATATTTAATGGATAATGTATTTTTCATATAACTCTGTTTTAAGTAGTAAAAAAAAAAAAAAAAAAAAAAAAAAGCAATATATATATATATATAAAAAAATAAGACTGATTTCTATTTATTTTTATATATTTATTATTTATTGTAATATACTGTTTATTTATTTTTTCTTACATTATATTTTATTTATTCATTTATATTTTTGCTGTATGTATATTGCACTTATACTAGTGTCAGAGGCCTATTTCAATCAATATACAGGGTTATTCAAAAAGGTGGACCCAATTTAATTATTTTGTATTTCAAGAAGTATAAAGTGGGCATGAACAATCTACGTCAGTGATTCTCAGCCACTGTGCCGTGGCACTTTTGTGTGCCGCCAAATTCTTCAAGTGTGCCGCGAAATTTTAGAAATGTATATAGTAAAAATTATAATGCTTTTTTTTATTACGAGTAAAGTTTGTTCAAAATAAAGAAAAGTACACTGTAAAAGAAAACTATTGTTATTACAGTTAAATACCATATTTTAAACTGTTTTTATCTTCGATAACTGTGATCTTTCATAAAGTGAAATATTTGTCCCAAGGGAAATGTGTGCCGCCAAATTTTGAAATCGTTAAAAGTGTGCCGCGACCAATAAAAAAAAAAAAAAAAAAAAAAAAGGTTCAGAATTACTGATCTACGTACTAATGAAAAAAGAAAGTTTCAAAGTCTGTTTACCTAAGTTATAAATGTTCCATGTGTCCACCCTTTGCTACATGGGAAAATTATTGGAGAGAAACCCAGCTTCTTCAAATTGCGTAAATTAATGTTTGATGTTTTTCCTAGTTGATGGGATAATGCAGAATCGGAGACGAAATGCCCGCTGCACTGTAACTGTTGACATGCAAAATAATTAAATTGGGTCTATCTTTTTGAATAACTCTGTATACTACAATAATGTAGTACAATTGAGATTTCTACCTGTGAGAATTTTGAACATTATTTTAAACTTATATTTTGCATGAGAAAAAACACACACATTCAAAGTGAAAAAAAAAAAAAAAAAAAAACTCTGGCACCGATCACAAAAGCACGAAAACTAATCAAATATTCATTTTTTTCTTTTTTCTTAATTTTAATTTATTTTTTCCTTTAAAAAAAAAATAAAATAAAAAGAAGTTCTTTTATTTTATATTTCGTTGAACTTCGATAAAAGTAATTGCTAATTTGATTTTAGCACATATTGTTATACATTATATATTAATTTTAACCAAAAATTTTATTGGAAACCACCTTATTTTGCAAGGAAAAAAGACAAATTAAAAAACAGGGGAATAGCGCACAACTGAAAATGTGAAAAAACAAAAAGGAAATAATCAATTAATCAACTAACTACGGTTAAAAATGCACAAAAATTAATCAAATACTCTGTTTCTTTCACATTTTTTTTTTTTTTTTTTTTTTTTTTAATAAGGAAAAAAAAAACTTTATGTATTTCATTGAGCTTCGACAAAATTAAGGGCTAATCAGTTTTTAGCATAATATCATATATTAAAATTCTATGTTCATTTCATTTTACTATAGACCATTGAACGAGCATTGTTGTGGGTTGGAAAGGCGTGGACTTAAATTCATTAGTAAATTTATTAAATCTATTAAGAAGAAGTGAACCTAAATGTAATTTCCAATATTGGTAAAATGACACAAGAGTGTTGCTTAGATACAAATAGAATAAAAAGATAATTTTGAGATGACTCCGGCACACAGTATTTTAAACGTTCTCGGTTGTTCTTTTTTTTTTTTCTTTATCTTAAAGTATATTGACCATCATTCTCCAAATTTTTATGATATAAAATCAATTATTTTTTTATAAGACATTTCTAATTTTAATTTGTGGCATTTCCTTCTAACGCCAGTGTACTTCTACAAAATACCAACATACTAATTTGCTGGAATTATTTATGCACATGAATTTTTTAACTGAGTTAAACAATAAAATAATTCTAATTTGATCAATATTAATTCTTCAAATGATCAAAGCCATTAGTTTTCTGTACTGTTTTTCTTTTAGCGAAGAGTAAATAACAGGAATTAATTCTTGAGATAGCAACTTACCAAATCGATTTCTAATCTATCAAAACTTTTTAACCTTAGTTATTTAAGTATTTAAAAATCGTGTACATTCAGTTAGGTTGTTCTCCCATGGCAAAATACACATTACTGGGGAAAACAAACTTTCTCAGAGAACTCAACTTCTTAGATGTATTTTTACTTTCTCTTACTCATAAAGTAGAGAAAGTATTGTTTTAGTGCCAAATTTTCAAAAGTGAGTTGTTGTTATATTTACACGTTTTGAGGTGCTCTGAATCCGAATGTCACACTTTTTAGTGGGTGGTCTGCGTGTCTGTCTCTCTCTCTATCTGTGTGTATATGCCTGTTATCAGTATATATCAAGAACAAATTGTAGTAGAATGTCCAAACTTGGTACTCTATATGTTTATGATATAGGGATGCTACACTAAGCTTTATGTTGAAGTGAAGCAAATGGTTCGTGTACAGTGACACCCAAGATAATTCAAATACTATAGGGAAATTGCAGATAAGTAGAGTTTAACATCTATAGATTGCACTAAACCAAATGAAATGAATATATATATATATATATATATATATATATATTTATATTTATATTTATATACGTAAAAACATGTCTCATGTAGAATACGATAGGGAATTATTCATTGCTCATTTACAAGGCTACACAAAAGAAGTAGATTATAGCGTGACAATAGCTGAAAATTGATGGAAGTGTATTCCATGTTGTGCCGTGTATTATTTCTACAGGATTATATTTCGGTACACCATGTGATCTGTACATAATCTTCAAATGATTTACAGGACTGCAAATATTTAAGTGATAACATTATCTTTTATTGTTAGTGGAAGTGGAAGTGTTTTACTATAATATTTCACCATTTCCAGGAAAACTGCTCAGGAATTAAAATGAATTCCTGAATATTATTCCTATGGTAAGTATGGTAATTAACAAACATACATTATTTCTATGGTATATAATGTATGTTTTAAGCTAAATATTCCTCGCTTTTTTTTTCTTTTTTCTTTTTTTTTTTTTTTTTTTTTTGGGGGGGGGGGGTATATTTACACGTTTTAAGGCTTTCTGATTACCGAAGTCAAGTTTTTTAACGTTTGATCTTTGTCTGTGTCTCTTAGAGTAACTTAAAAACGAATAATTTCAGGATATCCAAAAGTTGTATTTTCAATTTAATATAAGTTTGTTGCTGGAAAAGTTTGATCAAGATTGATAACTTTCAAGGAATGTTGTGTGTGAAAGTTGTCTGTATAATTTTAAGTGTACTTTTAATTTTAATAAGTGATTTAAATTCTGTATAAATGTAGGTGCAGTATTGATACGGGAGGTAGACAAAACTACTTATCATATAAAACTCTTCCCCTAATTTGGAATGTTTTATCATAGTTTTACATAACAGTACTCGTTATCTTACCTGTTAATATCCAACCTGTATTTATAGTATTAAATTTCAGGGTAAGAGAAAGTCATGTGAGTGACACACAAGATTATTTTGCATGCAAAACGTTTAATTCCTGCCTATCATAGAAAAAAAGGGGGTGGGTCTCGTTTGTATTTTGTTAGGTTATTCAGTCATTCATTTAAAACCATGTAAAAACCTTGCCTAATCCCAGGCTGACTTGCACACTCTCAGAAATGGATACTCAAATTTCACGAAATTTTTTTTAATTTTGACGAAACAGTTTCCAGGGAAATACTCCGAGCGAATATTTCGTCAAATTGAGAAAATTACTTTCGTCACTTGTTTGAACATACGAATTTCGTCAAAAGTTAAGATACATTTTTTTCATCCTAGTTCCGTGATACAGAATAAAATACAAATTATAAAATTATAAAATTACCTGCAAGTTCGTTGCTTTAGGCATTAAATCCTAATTATATTTAATGAAAATATAAATAAAACAGAGTAAACAAATAAAAATCATTTGGACATTTATTTGACAGCTTCGTGACATATAGTTACAATGATTTTTGTTTCAATTGATCCATATTTTTACAGAAATTCACAGAAACAAGTGCACACAATATTTTGTAGACATAGGACAGAGACTCCGACCCATGCCCAAAGCTAATCGTCTTATCGGGGATAGACATAGGACATCACAAACATCCATGCGTGCACCGCGATTCGAACCCGGGACGTGGGAATCCAGAAGGCAGCGCCCTACCTACCGAACCACTAGGCCGGCAAATAAAAGTCATTGTAACGTAAAGTCGAAACAACATAGGGAAAAAAAATATGGCGGTAATGAAAGCTAGCACATGCTATTGTGAGTAAACAGTTTCGTCAAATATTTGAGAGTTCACGTTTCTTCAAAAATCACGTGATCGCTTGAATAAATCGTCGTCAAAAACAACGAAATTAAGCCCGAGAATGTCTGAATCATCAAAATTGAGTATATTATTTCTGAGAGTGCATAATTCTTTATTTCAGTTAGTCCAGAAAATTTGAAACAACTCTTTTATTTCTGATTGACGGAAATAGACATTTATAACCCTAATAAATAAATAAGTAAATAAATAACATTTTTTAGAAATCTTCTCGTTTAATGCTGTGATTCGAGTTATATTTAGTAACAAAAACATGTATATGAATATCCACGCATACAGAAGAGCTTATCCATGTTTATGTTAATCTTGGCATAAACCCAATACAAAGATGCAGAATCTCTTAATGTTATTACTCATTAACGAGCTTGCTTAGTTAGCAATTTATCTAGAATTGCAAGTATACGAAAGCCATCACAAAAAATATAAATTTCATTAATGATGTAAAATGAAATATTTAGAAGACATCATAAAATAAATTTAAACAACGTACTCAAGTAAAAAGTATGAAGAGCTGAGTTTCTTTTCGTAATTAGTATATGATGTGGCTATGATAAAACTCTAAATTTTAATTCATTAATTAAAATTGCGCAGTTCTTATTATTCTTAGCCTGGAAATTGTTACATAAATCACTATTTTTAAAATTTATATGCCATGGCTGATTGGTGTGCCTTAAAATAATATTTTTATGCATGTTATTAATAAAATCGATATTATTTCTTATTTATTTCACGCTACAAGTTTTACACTCCTGCTCAAAAAGTTAGTAAAATATAGACCCAAATACTTTTTTCTTCCATGTAAAAATGAGATTGTCCTAATTTTTTTCATTGAAGGTTTGTTATGACAATAATTAGGAGGCTAGTGAAAATTTGAATAAAATAAAGTAGTGTTTGTGATCACCCTACATCATTAAATGTGCGAAAATATCTGTAACTGTAACGAATATGTTAATAAAGACCTTATATGATTTTTCAATTCATTTGTGTATCAAAAGCATGACGAATAATATTTGTTAAAAAGTTAAAAGCATTTATTCAAAAAATTCAACGTGTTTTTTTTTTCCCCTATAATATGTAGCTTCCAATGACATTTAACATAAATTTTCAGACAAATTGAAAAAGTACTTTAGAAAATAATATACTGCAATCTAGATACAAATATACTAAATATATTATGAAATATAAGCATTTGTATGAAAAGCGTTTTAACTGTGCATGTGCAAACAATTATTATTATTATTATTATCATCTATTTATTTATTTATTTGCCATAGTTTAAAACTTAAATATATAGACGAATTCAAATTAAAAGCTCTGTCAAAAAGAATGAAAATAATGTTATAGTTTAGTTATTGTATTTTACCAAGGAGATATTTGCAAATTGTTATTTTCATTACAATTCAATGGACAATTATAATAAAAATTTAATGGACAATTATTATTAATTTAAGAAATTTCGAATTATTTTTTTATGTTACAGTGTGTAAAAACATTTATATTAATGGTGTATTTATTATTAGATTATAAATATGTATGTGTATTTAAAGCATTAATATGCGTTTATGTATTTAAGTATGTTTTTCAACAAGAAAATTGTATATTTTATGATTTAATAAAATTTTTAGGTTATGTATACAATATGTAATGCTTAATTCTATTTTTCATTATAGCTGAATGATAAATAATTTATTTATTAACGAAAAAAATAATTAAATAAATAAATAAATCTCTAGTATTAGTGGTCAAATAAAAGTTTGATAATTACATGAAAATAAATTTTATTTGCTTATATATTTAGTTTTCTTGTAACGAAAATTTATTTGTAGAAGAAGACAGTTTATTCCTCTCAGGTAATAAATAAAACAATATTTGTTTTTCACTTGTTTATATGCAACATCAATATTGCCGCGAGTGTTTGTTTACAGCGTAAAAAATAAGTTATAATACACGACAAAATTAGATGAATTACGGAACAAAGTTAATTTTATTTACTTTCTGATTAACTAATCATCAGCAGAGTGCATATAAAAAAGGTAGAAAAATTATCACATTAACAAAATATTTCTGCATTTTCTAAAAGGAGAAATTGCATATTATATGCTTAAATTAAAATTATGTATTACATTTATAGAGTGAATAGTATTGTTTAATTCTATTAATTATCATTTTCTAAATGATAAATAATTTATTTGTTAATTAAAAAAATAAATCCCAATGTTAGTGGCCAAATAAAAACGTATAATTATAGAATAAAAATACATTTTGTTTGTTTATAAATTTAGTTATCTTGTAATGGAGATTTACTTGTAGAAGTTCGTTTATTCATCGGGTAATAATTACACAATCTTTGCTTTCCACTTGCTTATACGTAATACCAATTTTGCCGCAAGGGCTTATTTACAAAGACAAACCATGTTAATATATGGCAAAATTAGATGCATTTCGGTACAAAGTTTATTTACTGGCAAGTCAATCATCACCACAGCATATCTAGAAAAGGTAGAACAACTATCAAGGTGAAAATGCATAATATATATTTAAATTAAAATTATGTGTTATATTTATAGCGTATATAATATTGTATAATTATATTTATTATTACGACTAAATTATACATAATTTATTTAATAATGAAAAATTAAATCCCCAGGCTAAGTGCCCAATAAAAGTTTAATAATTATAAAATGAAAATGCATTTTGTTTGCTTATAAATTTATTTATTTTTCCTAATGATAATTAATTTGTAGAAGTTTGTTTATATATCGGATAATAAATATGTCAACTTTGCTTTTTACTGGTTTACCTGTAAATCAGTTTTTCTCGAGAGGGTTTATTTGCAAAGGACAAACTAAGTTAATACGTAGCAAAATTAGATGCATTTCTGTTCAAAGTTAATTGTTCTTAACTTTCTGATTAACTAATCATCAATAGAGTGCATTTAAAATCGGTTTAAAAATTATTATATTAACAAGTCATTTCTGAATTTTCCAGAAGGCAAAATTGCATGTTATATGTTTAAATTAAAATTATGTGTTTACTTTTTATAACTAAATGAAAAATAATTTATTTATTAATGAAAAAATTAAATCCCCACTATGATGACTAAATTGAAATTTAATAATTATATAACAAAAATGAATTTTGTTTGCTTATAAATTTATTTTCCTCATAATGATAATTTACTTTCGGAAGAAGTTTGTGTATTTATCGGATAATAACTACGCAATCTACGCTTTTTATTGGTTTACCTGTAAATCAACTTTCGCCGCGAGGGTTTGTTTGCAAAGGAAAAACTAAGTCAATACGTAGCAAAATTATATGCATTTTGGTTAAAAGTTAATTATTATTATTATTATTATTATTTTTTTTTTTTTTTTTTTTTTTTTTTTTTTTACTTTGTGACTAACTAATCATCAGCAGAGTGCATTTAAAAAATGTTGAAAAATTATTATATTAACAAGATATTTCTGAATTTTCCAGAAGGCAAAATTGCATGTTATATGTTTAAATTAAAATTATGTGTTACATCTATAGTGTGCATAATACTGTTTGGTTCTTTTTATTTTTATAACTAAATGAAAAATAATTTATTTATTAATGAAAAAATTAAATCCCCAGTATAATGACTAAATAAAAATTTAATTGTTTTATAACAAAAATGAATTTTGTTTGCTTATAAATTTATTTTCCTCATAATGATAATTTACATACGGAAGAAGTTTGTTTATTTATCCGATAATAACTACGCAATCTCTGCTTTTTATTGATTTACCTGTAAATCAACTTTCCCCGTGAGGGTTTATTTGCAAAGGAAAAACTAAGTCAATACGTAGCAAAATTATATGCATTTAAGTTCAAAGTTTTTTTTTTTTTTTTTTTTTTTTTTTACTTTGTGATTAACTAATCATCAGCAGAGTGCATCTAAAAAAGGTTGAAAAATTATTATAATAACAAGATATTTCTGAATTTTACCAGAAGGCAAAATTGCATGTTATATGTTTAAATTAAAATTATGCATTACATTTTTAGTGTGCATAATATTGTTTAGTACTTTTTCTTTTTAAGACTAAATGAAAAGTAATTTATTTATTAATGAAAAAATCAAATCCCAAGTATAATGACTAAATAAAAATTTAGTAATTATATAACAAAAATAAATTTTGATTGCTTATAAATTTAGTTTTCTCATAATGATAATTTACTCATGGAAGAAGTTTGTTTATTTATCGGATAATAACTACGCAATCTCTGCTTTTTATTGGTTTACCTGTAAATCAACTTTCCCTGTGAGGATTTTTTTTGCAAAGGAAAAACTAAGTCAATACGTTGCAAAATTATATGCATTTCGGTTCAAAGTTAAATTTTTTTTAACTTTGTAATTAACTAATCATCAGCAGAGTGCATCTAAAAGGGGTTGAAAAATTTTTACATTAACCCGATAGCGCTCGAATTAATTTGGCAAAATATTACTAGCTGATTATTTCACTTCTAAATTAAAATAGACAACTGACAGTAAAATATATTAACTTAAACAATTCTTCTGATAGTTTTAAATTTAAAGCCTATCCTTATTTATGGACGTTTAGTGTTCTAGCGAGAAAACTTCGAGATAGAAAAACTTTGAGATATCAGATTAATTTCCTATTATATGTTGACAAAGAACTCGAAAGTAAAGTATTATAATATATATTATTATTCAACTTGATTTAACTTAGTATGCCTGCGCAAAAAGCAAATATATGTGCGACGAATGAAAAATCATAAAATGATTATTCAAATTATGAAATAATAATTAATACTAGGCACATAAAACTTTCAGGGATCATTTAGAGTGACGCGATATACTGTCACTAAAAAGCAGAAATCATTCCAAGAAACCACAAAAAAAAAAAAAAAAAAAACGTGCTATTTCATTGGCTGTCCTCAAATGAGGACACTGGGCGCTAACGGGTTAACAACATATTTCTGAATTTTCCAGAAGGTAAAATTGCATGTTATATGTTTATATTAAATTTATGTGTTACATTTTTAGTGTGCATAATATTGTTTAGTTCTTTTTGTTTTCATTTTTATGATTAAATGAAAAGTAGTTAATTTATTAATGAAAAAATTAAATCCCCAGTATAATGACTAAATAAAAATTTACTAATTATATAACAAAAATGAATTTTATTTGCTTATGAATTTATTTTCCTCATAATGATAATTTACTTATGGAAGAAGTTTGTTTATTTATCGGATAATAACTACGCAATCTCTGCTTTTTATTAGTTTACCTGTAAATCAACTTTCGCCGTGAGGGTTTATTTGCAAAGGAAAAACTAAGTCAATACGTAGCAAAATTATATGCATTTCGGTTAAAAATTAATTTTGTTTACTTTCTGAAAGGCTAATTGCCAGTAAAGTGCATTCAGAAATGGTAAAATCAGTCATATTAACAAGATTTTTCTGTATTTCTCAAAAGACTAAATTGCATATTATAAAATTTAATTAAAATTGTTATATGTCACATCACATAGTATGTATAATATTGCTTAATTTTATTTATTATTATAGATTGTGACTAAATATTAAATAATTTATTAAAAAAAAAAAAAAAAAAGAAATTCCCCCAGTTAGCAGAGTTTTTTTTAGCGAAAGTAATATATATATTAATAATTTTTAAAACGAGTGAAAGCCGAGGAACAGATTTAAGACCTCTGAAATCACATAGACCAATAAGAATAAAATTTTATCAAATGAAAATTACCTGGGAAGATTGATTGTTAATTATTGAAACAATTAATTTTACTTTTGATTTTTTAAATAGAATTTAATTTAACTTCTAACTTACCATAATATTATTCCTAGATAGTTGCTATTTAAATAATGTTGCCAGTGCGTCAAAACGACGTGAAACCCAAAAGCAAAAGATTCATATATATCTTAGAAAGGTTTCTCATTATTAGAGTAAATCTGCATATTAAATAATGTAAATAAAATCATGTGTTATTATATAATAAGTATTTCTACTTATAATAAATTATTTATTTCTAAAAAAAAAAAAAAAAAAAAAAAAATAAAATAAAAATAAGTACTCAGTAATTTGTAATCAAATAAAGGTTTGTAATTACACGATGAAAAGGATTATTATTATTATTATTATTATTTTCAGTTTTCATTTGTTTACATTCTTGTAATATGAAATTATTGAGAAGAAAAATAGTTTATGAATAACATAATTAATCAAGCGTATTTTGGCATAAAGATCTTTGCATCTGCATTCCAAAAATTAAGTTATCATTATATTACATTTATTAATGGTTAGAATTATGATTAGTAAAGTACACTTTTTTTTTTGTAGGGAGAAAAATGAATATATAATGGCGTTAAATGGTATCTATATTAATTTTCACTTTTGCTTTCGGTAAGAACAACAAGTTGGTACCATTTTAATTATAAACTAGTTGGCATAGGTGTACTCTGCTCAGTTCCCCATCATATTTATGTTCTCATAAATTTCTAGTGCGAGACATATTATAATCATGTTAAAAGAAATGAATTTGACCAAAGCTTGATATTATGACAGAATGAAATCCCCGCCTAATAGGCTATCCACCGTTCACTTCGATATATATATCTTATTCTAATCTATTAATTTATTTTATCAGGGTCAATTCCGCTGTTTAGTTTTCATCCTACTATTTCCAATGCAATAATCCTCAAAATTCATATTTATATGAAAAATTTACAATTTCGCTATGTTGATAAAATCGTAAATTACGAATGATTTACGAAATTTTCCTATTAGAATATTTGTGTTCAATCATGTTCAAACAAATATCATAAATGTAATTTTGAAGTTGTCTAATGTATTTACGATCCTCAAAATGGAAATGTATGCTCAATTTTGCCTTATTATGACATGTTAAGTAAATCGTAAACTCCAAATAACTTATGAATTTTTTAAATTGGAAAAATCGTAGTCTATGATATTCATGCCAGTATCCTAAATAATATTTCGAAAGTGGTTTGGCATCTTTACGATGAAAATATCCCTCAAGATTGACGTTTATGTGAAATTTTGCTCTATTCAGCCATGTTAAGAAATTCGTAAATTTCCAATAACTTACGAAATCTTTATATTGGAAAATTCATAGTCATTAATAATCATGCCAGTGTCCTAAATAATATTTCAAAAGTAGTCTGACATCTTTACGATGAAAATATCTCTCAAAATTGACGTTTATGTGAAATTTTGCTCTATACTGCCATGTTAAAAAATTCGTAAATTTCCAATAACTTGCGAAATTTCCAAAGTAGCATATTTATAGTTACTGATGTTCATTCTGGCATCAAAACTGATATTTTAAAACTGGTCTGACATTTTTACAGTAAAACGTTTCCATTAAATGCACGTTTAAGTGAATATTTGTCCTATTCTCCCATGTTAAGAAAATCGTAAATTTCTAATAACTTACGAAGTTTTTAAATTCGAATGTTGCAAATGAATAGGGTTCTTGCCAGTGTCGAAAGTAATACTTTAAAACTGATCTGACCTCTCTGCGATCATTTGTTCGTGAGATATCGTGTTAACAGACTAACAAACTAACGGACTAATACACTAAAGGACTGACATACTAACGGACTGACACACTGACACACTGACACACTAACAGACACCCTACAGACAGACACCATAGAAATTTTGTCATTTTCGGATTCCTCACACCTGAAAACGTGTAGAAAAGTCAAAAAACCGAGGTCAAAAATTTTCACGATTACCTAAGTTCCCCATACCTATAGTATGATAAGGAACTAAAAATAAAAGTTTGAACATATTTATAATGAGTTTAAAAAGAAAAGTTTATAAAGTGTATAATAAAAATAAATTTTGTATTTATTTCTAATTGCAAAATGAGTAGCAGTTGTAATATGAGTTGTGCATGCAAGTTCTAGTTTGATTGTAAATCTACTTTCTTTATAATAGTAGCTTACTAGAAGAAAAAGAAACGGCTTAATAAAGAGGAAAATTAAAGCTATTTTGGCAAAAAAGAAAAAAAGGGAGAAGAAAGGAAAAGAGAAAGGAAGAAAAGAAACGGAAATAAAGTAAAATTTCCTCTTTCTAATGAGTTAGTTTCTCTAAAATTACAGAAAGTTATTCTAAACTTTGGTTTACTTACAAACTAATTTTCACTTAGTTTGCCTGTAAATCAAATTTCCTTGCAGCTGGAGTATATTAGAGAAAAAGAAAAGAAAGGAAAGAAAGGGAAAAAAAGAAAAAAGAAAAGAAAGAATTTAATAAAGGGAAAATTAAATGATATTTTACCAAAAAGAAAAAAAGAGAGAAAGAAAGAAAAAGAAAAAAAAAAACGAAAGAAAAAACGAATTTAATAAAGAGGAATATTAAATGTTATTTTGAAAAGAAACGAAAAAGAAAGGATGAATTCATCTTTATAGTAAGACACTTCCCTAAAATTTCTCAAAATTATCCTAAACTGTATAATACCTATAAGCACACAATCATTTTCACTTTACTTATAAAACTACAAAAAAAAAAAAAAAAGAAGAAGAAGAAGAAGAAGAAGAAGAAAGAAGAAAGAAGAAGAAAAAATTCATTTTTCTAATAAGTTATCTTCTCTAAATTTATAGAAAGCTATCTTAAATTGTGTAATAACTCCAAGCATACAAACATTTTCCCTTAATTTATCTTTAAATCTACTTTTACTGCAGAAGACTTTAAGAAAAAGTAATATTCTAGTAAAGAGGAAAATTAAATTTTATATTAAGGAATAAAAGAAAGAAACAAAGAAAAATCTTTCTAATAAATTAGTTTCTTAAAACTATTGATAGTTGTGTTAAACGGTGCAGTTCCTTCCTAAAAACTCTAGTTTGCCTTTAAACACGCTTCTTTGAAGTGAGAGTTTATTAGTTCAAGAAAAAAAAAGGGGGGGGGCGGAGAAATTAAATGCTATTTTAAATTTAAAAAAAAAGGAAAAAAAAAAGAAAGAAAGAAATAAGAAGAAAAACAAGACAAAGTTAATCTCGCTAATCAGTTAACTTCTCAAAAAAAAAAAAAAAAAAGTTCCAAAACTGTACTAACCAAGAAGCTGTTATTTTTACATAGTTTGATTATAAATCCACTTTCTTTGCAGTTACAGTTTATCGCGGGAAAAAAAAATAATAAAGAAGAGAATTAAATACCAAGGGGACCAAGAGGATTTTAACCAAGGAAAAAAAAAAAAAAAAAAAAGGAAAGGAAAGGAAGAAGGAAGAAAAAGAAAAAGAAAAGAAGTAAAGGGAAAAAAATATATAAATTTTAAAAAATCATCCTTCTAATAAGTTAGATTTTCTAAAATTATAAAAAGTTATCCAAAACTACGTAGTAATCTATAATCTGACATTTCCACTTAGTTTGCCTGTAAATCCACTTTCTCTGCAGAGGAAAAAGAAAAAAACATAATAAAGAGGAAAATCAAAGGCTATTTTAAATCCTACTTACTCACAAAATAATAAGAAGAAATAAATGAAGAAATAAATCATCTTCTTAATAAGTTAGCTTTTCTAGAATTATAAAAAGTTATACTAAACTGTATAGTATCCGAAGCTGAAAACCATTTTTTATTTTATTTAACAGTAAATCTATACTTTTCTTGCAGTTAGAGTTTATTGTAGGAAAAAGAATAATTTAATAAAGAGGGGAATTAAATGCTATTTTGAGGGGGGGGGGAGAAAAAAGAAAATGAAAGAAAAATTAAAAATGAAAGAAAGAAATTTAAGGAAAATAAATTAAAAAAAAAATCTTTCTAATAAGTTAGCGCCTCTAAATTGTAAAAAGATATCAAAAACAGTGTAGTAATCTACGAGTTAGCCACCATGACCCCTTTCCAAATAACAGTAATAATAATAGTAATGAAAAAAAAATCATCTTCCAAATAAGTCAGCTTCTACAAAATTATAGAAAGTTATTCTAAACTGTGTAGTACCTATAAGCCGATAATCATTTTCACTTAATTTGCCTGTAAATCCCCTTTTCTTGCAGCGTAAGTTTATTAGAAAGGAAAAAAGCTTAATAAAGAGGAAAATTAAATGCTATTTTGATTTTTTTTTTTAAAGGAAGAAAGGAAGGAAGAAACCTAATCAAAGAAAAAGAAAGGAAAAATTTATTTTTTAAGTAAATTTGCTTCTTTAAAGTTATACATATATATAACCTATACATACTGTATAGTTATCTACAAGCTCAGTCATTCCCACTTTAATCATAAATCCACTTTCCGTGGAGTTCGAGTTTATTAGAGAAAAAAAGTAACTTAATAAAGGTAATAATTATATGCTATTTTGAAGAGAAAAAAAAAAGAAGAAGAAGAATGAAAGACAAAAGACAAAATAAAACAAGTAAATAAGTAATGAAATGAAAGAAAAAAAAATATATTTTTTAATAAGTTATTTTCTTAAAAATTATTAAATATTATTCTAGACTGTGTAGCATCTACAAGCTGACAATCATTTTTACTAAATATTCCTGTAAATTCACTTTTGTTGCAATGTATGTTTATTAAAGGAAAAAAAAATAGCTTAAATAATAAATGCTGTATTGACCAAAATAAAGAAAAGAAAGAAAAGAAAAGAAAAAGGAGAAAGAAAGAAAGAAAACTGAAAAGAAGAAATAGATGAAAAATTTAACATTACAAAAAGTTAGCTTCCATAAAATTATCGAAAGTTGTCCTGAACTGTGTCGTACCTACATGCTGACAACCGTTTTTATTTAACATGTCTGTAAATTATTATTATTTTTTTTTTTTTCATTTTATTAGAGAAATAAGAAATAGCTTAATAAAAAAGAAATATTAAATGCTATTTTCAAATAAATAAATAAAGTGAAAAAAGCAAGAAATAAATAAAAGAAAAAGATAGGAATTTTCATTTTTTCTATAAGTTAGCTTCTTTATAGTTATGAAAAGTTATCTTATGCTATGCAGTAATCTAGAAGCTCACGATCATTTTTATTTAGTTTACTTTCCACGAAATGTGAATTTATTAAAGGAAAAATAATTAACATATTAAAGAGAAAATTTCGTTTTGACAAAAAAAAAAAGTTATAATCTTTCTAATAAGTTGGCTTCTCTTAAAATATAAATTGTTATCATAAACTATGTAGGAATCTACAATCTCACAGTCATTTTCACATAGTTTCCTGTAAAAGATTTTTCTTTGCAGTTAGATTTTAGGGTAGAAAAAGGAATCATCTTAATAAAAAGGAAATATAAAGGTATTTGCCCCCCCCCCTCCCCCGTCCCCTTTCTCCCCCCCCCCCCAAAAAAAGAAGAAGAAACAAAGGAAAATTTTATCTTCCTTATAAGTTAGCTTCTCTAAATTATAGAAAATTATCCTAAACTGTGCAGTACCTACAAACTGACAATTATTTACATTCAATTTGCCTGTAATTAAGAGTTTATTAGAAGAAAAAGAAATAACTTAATAAAGAGAAAAATTACATACTATTTTGACAAAAGAGAAGAGAGAGGGAGAGAGAAAAGAAGAAGAAAACAGAAATAAATTAAACAAAAAGAAAGGAAAAATTCATCTCTTTAAGTTATCTTCACTAAATTTATAAAAAAGATTATCTAAACAGTGTAGTAATGAAAAAGTTTACAGTAATTTTTACATAGCTTGCCTGTGAATCCACTTTCTTTACAGTTAGAGTTTATTGCAAGGAAAAAAAAAAAAAAAAAGAAAGAATTTAATAAAGAGGTAAAGTGCAGAGTAAAACTCTGTTTTGTTAAAAAAGAAAGAATTTAATAAAGAGGTAAAGTGCAGAGTAAAACTCTGTTTTGTTAAAAAAAAAAAAAAAAAGAGAGAGAGAGAGAGAGAGAGAGAAAAGATAAAAGATAAACAAAGATAGAAATTAAAGAAAAAGCCAGCATTTCATCTTTTTAATAAGTTAGCTTCTCTAACATTGAAATTATCCAAAACTGTGTGGTAATCTACAAGATGACAATTATTTTCATTTAATTTATCTGTAAATTAACTTTTTCTTGCCATTAGAGTTATTTAGGGGAAAAAGGAAATACTTAAAATTAAATGCTATTTTGACTATTCTAAATAAAAATAATAGTAGTAATAGTAATAGTAAAGAAAGAAAAAAAAGAGGAGATAAGAAAAGAAAAGAAAAGAAAAAAAACGCGCTTACGCACACACACACACAAAAAAAAAAAAAAAAAATCTTTCTAGTAATTTAGTTTCTCTAAAATCATAGAAAGTTTCCCAAACTGTGCAGTATCTACAAAATTACAATTATTTCCAATTCAGTTTGCCTGTAAATCCACTTTCCTTGCAGTTAGAGTTTAATAGAGGAAAAATAAATAACTTAAGAAAGGAAAAAATATATTCTACTTTGACAAAAAAAAAAAAAAAAAAAATTAAAAAGAAAAAGAAATTAAAGAAAAAGAAAAGAAAAAGAAGACAAGAAAAATAAAGGAAAAAAGTATTCTTCTAATAAATTATCTTCTCCAAAATTTTCCAATGTTATATTAAACTGTGTAATATTTACAAGCTTTAATGTGCCTGTAAATCCTCGTTCTGTTGAATACGTGTTTATTAGAGGAAAAAGAAATAGTTTAAAAATTAAATGATATTTTGACAAAAAAAAAAAAAAAAAAAAAAAAAGAGAGAGAGAGAGAGGGGGGGGAGGGAGAGGGAGAGAGAAAACAAACAAACAAAAAGAAACGAAGGAAAAATTTAATTTGCTAATAATTTATCTTCGGTAAAATTATTGAAAGTTATCCTAAATATAATAGCACCTGCAAGCTGAAAAGCATTTTCACTTAATGTGTCTGTAAATCTATTTTTCTTGCAGTGCGAATATAGAAAAAAGAAATAAGTTAATAAAAAAGGAAAATAAACGGTATTTTTTACAAAAAAAAAAAAAGAGGTAAAGAATAGAATGAAAGGTATGAAAAAAAGGAATAATTCATCTTTCTTATAAGTTATCTTCTCAAAATTTGCTAAGTGTTAATCTATACTTTGTAGTAAACTACAAGCTCACAAACATTTCCACTAAGTTTGCCTGTAAATCCACTTTCCTTGCAGTTAAGGTTCATTAGATGAGAAAAAAATAACTTAATAAATAAGAAAATTAAATTCTATTATTACAAAAAGGAAAAAGAAAGAAAAGAAGGAAAAAGGAAAAGAAAAAAATCATATTTCTAACAAGTTGGTTTCTCTAAAAATATGAAATGTTATAGTAATCTATGTAAAAATCTACAATATCACAGCCATTTTCACATAATTTGTCTGTAAATCCATTTATTTTGCTGTTTATTATAGGAATAAAAAATAACTGAATAAAGAGGAAAATTAAAAGTTATTTCCCTCCTCCCCCTTCCATAAAGAAGAAAAAAGATGAAGAAACAGAGAAAGAAGCTATCTTCCTAATAAGTTAGCTTCTCTAAATTTGTAGAAAGTTATCATAAATTGTGCAGTATTAGCAATAATGTTTACTTAATTTGCTTATAAATTCACTTTCCTTGCAATGTGAGAGTAATAGAGGAAAAGGAAATAACTTTATAAACAGAAAAATTAAGTACTACTTTGACCAAAAGAAAAAAAAGGAAGAAAAAGAAGAAAAGAAAGGAAAGAAAAGAAAAGAAAGAGGAAATTAATCTTCCTAATAAATTAGTTTCTTTAAAATTATATGAAAAATTATCCCAAAGTGCGTCGTAATCTACAAGCTCAGCATTTTCTCTTAGTTGTCCTGTAAATCCTCTTTCCTTGCAGTTAGAGTTTATTAGAGGAAAAAGAAATGACTTAATAACTAGGAAAATTAAATGCTATTTTTACAAAAAGGAAGAAAATTGAAAAGAAAAATTAAGGAAAATGAAAGGAAAATATCATTTTTCTAACAAGGTAGCTTCTCTAAAATTATAAAATGTTATCACAAACAGTGTAGAAATCTACAATATCACACGCACTTTTATATAGTTTGCCTTTAAATCCACTTTCTTAGCAATTACAGAAGAAAACAAATAACTGAATAAAGAGGTAAATTAAATGTTATTTTGCCTATTTATAAAATAAATTCATCTTCCTAATAAGTTAGCTGCTCTAAAATTATAGAAAGTTAACGTGAATTAAGCAATTTACGTAAACTTTCTATAATTTTAATATTAGTAGTAGCTACAATTTTATTTAATTTGCCTGTAAATCCACTTTCTTTGCAGTGAAAGTTATTAGAGGAAAAAGAAATAACTTAATAAAGAGAAAAATTAAATGTCATTTTGACCGAAAAAGAGGAGAAAAGAAATGGAAAGGAAATAAAGGAAAAAGCATGTTTCTAATAAGTTAGATTCTTTAAAATTATAAATAAATTCCTTAAAGTGTGCGGTAATCTACAAAATCATAGTTATAGTTAAATTAATAAAGAAAAAAAATTAAATGCTATTTTGTCAGTAAATAAATAAATAATAAAATAAATATAAATATAAATAACAACAAAGGAAAAAGAAAAATTCAACTTTATATTAAATTACCTTATTTAAAATTACATATATTCACTTTTATTTATACAGTATCAACTAAAGCTTCAGTCATTTTTGTGCAGTTTATCAGTAAATTCGCCGGTCTGGTGATTCGGTCGGGAAGGCATCCAGGTTCCGGGTTCGAATCCCGGTGCGGACATGGATGTTTGTGCTGTCCCCTGTCTACCAGATGCTGTGCATTTGTTTCTGTGTATTATTGTAATATGGATCAATTGAGAAGAAAGTCATTGTACATATAGGTCTAAAAGCTGTCAAATAAAATGTCTAAAAAAATCTGTAAATTCACTTTTTTTAAAGTGAGAGTTTATTTAAAGAAAAATAATTTCTCTTTATTAAATTAATAAAGAGAAAGTTTAGATGTCATTTGGACATTAAAAAAAAGAAAAAAAAAAAAAGCTTTTATAGCGAGTTAGTTTCTAAAAAACAAAATGCTTTTGTCCAAAACTATCCACTATTCATAAGCTGTTGATGCTTTTTACTTAATTTTCCTGTTAGCCCTCCTTCTTTGCAATGGGAAAAGACTAAGTTTATAAACTGGAAAATTACACGCATTTTTATATTAAGCACATTTGATCTTTCTATTATAAGTTAGTTTCGCAAGAATGATAAAAAGTTGTACTGAACTACATAGTAATTACAAGTTTAAAATTATATGCAAAAATGTATTATGTAAAAATTTGTATCTTGCGGTTTCTTCTGTAATATCAATACGTTCAAAATGAAAAGTCATGCTTTTCCTTTATTGTGGGTATAAGATATAAATTTGGTCTACTTCTGCCAATAAAATCCGAGAAACAGTTACTGTTCATCACACATACACGCAAAATAAATTTTAAAAATAAACAAAACAGCATGTTAGCATCCCTTGTTTAAAGACACAACCTAACTAGTATTAATATAGTTTTTAATAATGATAATATTACACGTGAATTTTTGCGTGATTCTATACCATAAAGGCTACCACACATTGAAAATGTGGTACAGAAGCGTCACCTATCAAGCAATACATACCAGATAGAATTAATTCTGTTTTTTAAAATAAACAATTTAGTTATAAAGATGGCCTTTATTAACTGAACTGTAATCCTCATCCCAATCGTAAAAGTACGACATCGTAGCGCCACCTGTGAAACGATATACTGAAATTCAGTCAAAAAAATTGTGTTATTTAACTATTTTTTTTTTTTTTTTTTTTTTTTTTAATTCATGCATTAGTTCTAGAACAGCAACCGCACAATTTCAGTAATCCGATAACAGGAAAAATGTATAATTGCCTTGTATTATTTTGTTTTTGAATATCAGGAGTCCCCAAAGGAGCCGATTTAAAATCAAAAGGTCGATTGTATAAGAAAATTCGGAGTCAGTATAAAAGTATTAATTAAAATTTCAAATGTTATAATTAGCTAAGAAATTAAAGCATATTAAGGCTTTTTTCTTTTTCTTAGTGATGGACACTTCCATAGACAGTTAAAAAGAAATTTGAAGAAGTTTTGTTTTTTCTTCATTTTCTTTCTTTCTTTCTTTTTTTAAAGGAAGACTTCCTTTTAAACATTAAATAATAATAATAATAATAATAATTTCAACTATTTAACTATGAACTGTTACAGTGATTTTTTTGTTTTATAAAATAATATGTTTTGTGACTTAAATAATGAACAAAATAAATGTGGATGAGTTCGTTGAAAAAAAAAAAAAAAAAAAAAAAAAAATCATCTACTTTTATCATTCTACCTTTATTAGAACCAAAACTAAAAGAAATCAGGTAAAACTGGTCTACAGATATCACTCAAAAGAGAAAATCAACTTTTTTACGGTTCACAAAACAAGAAAAAAGGAAGGAGGGTGATGGGGCAGTCTTACCTATTAATCTAACAAAATAACTGGTTTATACTCTTAATCAGTTACGGACTCGTCTTCACTAAACCCGATATTAATAAAGTGTTTCTTTCCCCCCTTAGAAACCAATCCATATTTCTTGAAGCGTATTAAAAGGGCGCAGTGTTTGCGCCCAACCTTGCAAGAAGGGCGGGGACACGCTAATACTTTCTGCTATCGATTGGTCATGGGGCGCCGCCCCCATACATCCGTTCGTCATTTCCTGTTGCCAACACCTTTTAGTGAAATTTCGACTTCGGAGAATTGGAATATGTGTTTTCCACAGTTTAAGAATTCAATGTTTCTCTTAAGCGATTTTTGAATCGGTTTCTTTAGCTGGGACAGCTCTTGTTCTCAGTGAACTTGGAAAGATAAATGTGAATTATAAACGTTGGTTTTAGGTTATTTTGAATTTATATAGCTTAAATTTATTTGAACATTTTTATTATTTATATTATTTATTAAAAATGGACACTCCTTATAAATGTTTGACTTTTGAAAGTTATATATGCACTATTTTACTTTCTTAATGTGTCATGTAAGGCATATTAAAAAACTTTTAGGTCTTAGATTGAAAATGGCAATCATAAAATAAATCAATATTAAAAAAAAAAAAAAAAAAAAAAAGAAGAAGAAGAAGGATAAGAAAAGAAGAACTAATGCTTATAACTGAAATACCGCTAGAAGTATTTCTATGATGCATGGCAAAAATAATAAAATGATAATGAATATAAACGCATTAAAAAAAAAGAAAAAAATTACTTTTCGCCTAAAGTTTATAGCAAATTTTAAAGTAAATAATTTTTAAATCTAGTACTGAAAGATCTTTAACTATATGTTAAAAAAAGAAGCTTTGAACAAGATATTTATGATCAACCTGCTTTATTATAATTATATATAGATAATTTATATTTTTTGTATCAAAACTCTTTAGAAATCGAGCGTTTGGGTTTAAGGTTTCATTCTAGGGAAACATTTCACACCTAAAAGCCTATTAGACCCTTTGAAAGTTAATTGTGGTCAACAAAGTGGCAGGAAGTAACAAAGATTTTACCTAAATTCATATTTTAAGTAGAGCGGTAAATTATTTTGACGTCACTTTTTTTAGACTTAATCAAAAAAAAAGTTGTACCTTTACTTTTCTTTATACTGAATTCTGTAGCAGTGTTAATGTTACAGTGGTATGTCAATTCCATAACGTAGATAACGTTTAAATTTTCGCATTTTATTTAAATTTTGTAATAGGAAATAGGCAAAATAATTGTGCTAATTTTCACTCGACAGTCTTTTTCTTTTTTTTTTTTTTTTTTTTTTTTTTTTGTATACTATAGCAAACTAGACTGGGATCTACATCGAATTTTCGACCTACAACAAACATTCTTGCTTGGATTGAAACTCGAAACCAGTATTTGGTTATTGGAGAGCAGAATACTAACTATTCAGAAATCAAGTGCTCACAAAAATTAATTGAGATTTTTGGAAATATGCCTTTAGTTTAGGCTGACCAGTTCAGAGTACCTTTATAATAGAGAAGCGTTAAAAATTACTACAACTATCCACCTACGGATGCATTTTTTCATTCCTAATAAATAAGGACTAAAAATAAAATATTACTGATCAATAATTTTCTTTCTACAATTTTTTAAAACTTAAAAAAAATGCCTTCAAAATAAAGGTTGTCCCCAGAAAATGGGGACATCTGGTCAGCTTACCTTAGTTATAACTGTTGAATCTTATTTTTCTTATATTACTCCCGATGATTTTGCGGGGAATTCGAATTTTATTTTTCTATTAGAGTTCTTCTTTAAATTTTATTTTAGACTTATATTTTGTTGAAAAGGATTTTACCACAAATTTCTTGACAAAACTTTTATTCTAGTGTAATTTTTAATAACATTTAGTTTTACTTAAGAATATTTAAATTTATCATTCACAATTCGGTTATTTGCATTAATTTTATGTAAGAGATACATACGTATGTGGGTGTGTGTACAGGCAGAATTTTTTCAGCTTTTCACTTCAGAAATTCATGAACGCTTTTGCTGACAGTTACACTTTGAATATAAAAATTAGTAAAATCATTATGAAGATATTCTTATAAATACATATATTTCTAAGAAATCGAATTAATATTCCAAATAATAACATTTCAGTAGATGCTGCATAATGAAAATAAATGGAAAGAAAGAAAGAAAGAAAATTCGTAAAATTACGTGTGTATATATATAAGTATGTGTATATTAAGTAATGCTCATAAAATTTAGGATTGAGATTTGAAAAATGTAATTATTAGGTATAGCTCTAAATATTGAGCGTTAGGATGCATTATCATCATTATTTTAAAAGTTATTATTAGTACGGTACGGAGGACTATTGGTCTCAATATACGTATTTTTACGATACCAGTTTTACGATAGATGGACATTTATCGAAACCGAAAATTTATCGAAAATGTAATTGAATAATTTGAAAGCAATATCATAATTTAAAAAAAAAAAAATTAATATTTCTCCATACTGAACTAAATTCTGCTTTTGCCAGAATTTCATTATTTCATTATTTATTTATTTCATTATTTTTTTTTTTTTAAGAAAAGAAAAGAAAAGAAAATGAATAATAATCAGTATCAAAACGGATAGTATCGAAAAAGTTTTCTTTTCTTTTTTTTTTCTTTTTTTTAGGGGGAAGGTAGAGAAGGTCGAAATGTTTATATTTTATTAATATTTTACGCCAAAGCCGTTAGTAGGAAATGCTGATCGTCTGCTTTTAATTTCGTTATTTTTTATACATAAAATAAATATTCTGTTAAATAATTAAAACATTTTTTTTTATTCATTTATTTATTTTTAGCATTTAGTTACTTTAAATATTAAGTTTTCTGCGAATATATATATATATATATTTCTTTTTTATCTTTTCAAATACTCTTGTTATTTCAAATGGAAATAATTTTCAGATGTTCAATTAGAATATGATGATATTCAATGATGACAATGATGTTCATTATCATTTTGAATGGATGATTTATTTTCTCAAGTTGAAAATCAATGACAATTTTTCAAACGTAATTATATGCTTTAAAACTCAAAAGTACTGCATATTTTTCTTCCCACGTTTACATTTGTATCAAATCTTTGCAAAACATTGTACAAGTTTAAATTTTCATAACTTTAGATGTGTATTGTATGCAGAGCATGGAAAAAATAGTATTCAGCTAATGCCTAACTGTAACAAGAAGTTTATCAAATTTATAAGGAAATGAAAAAAAAGTATACACTTACAAAACTTTAGTAAATATATCTATGAATATTAATGTTTCATTCATGTTGGAATAAAAAGGATTTATCCTCATAATTGAGTGCTTATTCACATTCAAGTGAAAAAAAAATTATATGTACAACTTTAATATTAGCAAAGAACATTTAGAAAAACATCATGAGAAAAAAAAGAAAGGAAAAGGGATTTTTTTTTTTCACTTTTATTAGTCATTGAGACCTTTAAAGTACAATATAATCCTGAGAAACCCCTTCTATTGTTTCAACCACAAAATCGTTTCTAATATAATAGCTATTCAGTAAATCCTTAAAGTAACGAAAATGTCGCAGTGAAAGAGAAAAAGAAAGGAATAGAGAAAAAAAGAAAAAAAAAAAAAAAAAGGCTGACATTCATCCAGTCTCATCGAGTCTCACTGTCTATTCTAATCCAACGATACTTAACAGAAAATCTTCAAAGAAAACTCTCACTCATCACGGCGTTATGAAAGGGTTAGGGAAATCGTTTCTTTTTCCCCTATATTTTATGAGAAGAGGGAGGGATTTTTTTTTTCTTTTTCCTTACTCCCTCTGAAATCCACCTTATGTCAGCATTTATGCGAGAGATTGGAAAAGAAGGACGGAGAGTGAGGATTTTGTCCCTGAGGCATGAGGAGAGGCGTTAAATTCACGAATAGCAGCGACCCTAGAGGACACTCTAGAGCTTCCGGATTCTGTTTTCCCGAATGCCGGCTTTTCCTTTGATGTGTGCAGGGCAGGCGGCAGAGCGAAAGGGGTGAGAGAGAGACTGAATTTACTGGTGGTAATTGGCGGTCGATGCGACATTCATTTTGAAGGTGGTAAACCAAGCATCTTCCTGAGAGATGAGAATTGGAAACGGCGTGAAGAGAGAGAATCCTCATCAGTCTTACTTTGGTTTCACTTTTACTGCTCTCGCCGTTTCTAATAGTTTCATGATTACAGTACATAAAAAGATATTTTTAAAAAGTTTTCTACTGGTTAGAGAAAAGATGTTTCCTGGAACAAATTCCACCATTGTATGTCATGTGAATTTTTTATTTTCTGTATCATTTTCGTTTAGCGTAATGGAATTTAAGATAATAGAGAAAATTTGATTGTAGTTTTTCACGAGTAGTTGATTTCTAGCTTTTTTATCCCTTTAATTAAGTATGGTAAAATCTTCTTTCCAACTTGCTTCCCTTTAGAAGATGCGGAAGTGGTAACTTGGTTAGAGCGCAGAGCTCATAATTGGAAGATTACGGGTTCGATTTTGAGCTAGCTGAAAACCATCATATATATTAATGACGGTTGGTGTATGTAAAATGTGAGATGCAATGCACTCCTTGGGTGCAATGCATGATTGCAATGCTCTTCATATTCTGAAATTAATACCTCTGAGGATTACCGAAACGGAGTTACTATGTCTTCCGCAGAAGATCAATATTGTGATAGCATGTCTCAGGACCACCTTAGAATTTAATACTAGAAGCAGTGGCGGATCCAGAACTCAACTTTGGGGGGGAGGGGGGGGGGCTAAGATTTTTTAAGATGTTATTCCAGTTTAATGAAAAGTTTACAATTGTAATATTCAATTGTGAATGTCAATACTTCAGCTCCCTATCCCCCCCCCCCTTTAGATCTGCCACTGACTAGAAGGTCGCGAACTGACCACTGAGTAGCTACAGTTCAACCTTAAAACCACTCAGCTCAATTCAATTCTCTTTGAAAGGCAAGACTTGAATTTTTATCAATCACAGTACACCCAACCCTGGACAAATTTTTAGATTTTGTCTTAAAAGAAATTACAGTTTGAAAATAATGAATTAAATTAACTAACTCTATGAAAACTTTTTCCTATTTCCATGGTTTATTTTCAATAATAATAATATTTTAAGGGTTTGTAAAAATGTAATAACAGTTTCTGTTTCAATAAAAACCGATTTCTAATTCATATTATTAGAAATGGGCTTAAATATTCAGGAAACAGATTGCGTGTAATCCTATAAATAAATGCCTCTCCAACAGTATAACTTTCAATTTTCTATGTGGTATATAAACTTTTTGCTTTGAGACAATTACATAGTTTAGCAGCGTAATGTATTGAAAAACAGTATTAAAAGGTGATGAATATAAACTTTCTAAGCAAACATTTTAAATTCTAAAAGCACGCAGCAATTGTTTAAGGTAGAAATAAAAGCAGGAACTTTCATCGGACGAAAATCAGTGGGTATAAGTGCAGATTATGAGTGCCTAATTTTTAACCACAATTTGCGCAAATTATAATTAAAATTTTATTTGAAAGTTAGTAATATTAAAGAGACATAAATAAAAATTTAACCCTAGAATTGTGCAATTTTTTCAATTATTTGGAGAATACAAAGGGTTGGGTTTGGTTGTGGGAATTAAGGCCGATTGACTGCACTAGGGTCCTTGGCCTGAGGGGGAGTGCCCACATGTGGACGTCCAGTATAGTTTAAATTAATTTTTATTATTAATTAACAAATCATGGACGAGAGTCCAAAATATGCCAAGGGGCTTAAACATAATGCTATCCAGTTGAGAGTTAATATAGCAGTCGTAAAGTTCCAAAGGCGCACACACAGGGGCACAGTAGCTATCAGGGAAGCAGCCAATAAAATTTGGCATTTAGGAAGTAGCCCACGCAGGAGCGAATAATTGGAGGATATTATTTTTATTACAGCTTTTTTGATGAGGCTTGGAGCCGACATGGGGGTCTTTCTAAAGGATCCTAGCCTATATTTACGCAAGTTTCAGAAAAACTCACGGAAAACTCCAAGCGGCTAGGCCGATGAACGTGACCTGGGGTCGAACCCGGCACCTCACGTCTACCAGCTTTGAGCGCAGAACTACTCGGCCACTGGTGGGCTGGAGAATACAAAGGAAAAAATAATAATTCTATTTTCACATACTGATAGTGTGGCTTGGTTTTAAAAATAAATAAAGTATAAATATATGTATAAATAAAGAAAAAATATTTATTTAAAATATATGCTCTTTTTGCAATATTTAGTCCCATGCATATACATATGTATATATGGGTGAAGTATATTTTCATCGAATTACTGTGAAAATTTGGGGCAGGATAATGAAATGTTACAAGAACAAACAATCACGTAACCGTAGGAATTACATACTATAAATGTTCATTATTAAATTAAGAATAACGGAGAAGAATTAACTATACAACTGTTTAAAAATGGCTATACCTTTGTCAAGGGCAAATCTTAATTGTAAGGATAGTAAGATTTCATCCAAATACTATGCAAAACAAGAACACAATTTAGAATTCTCACAAAATTAACTGTTTTGACACTGTACTAACACAGTGTATTAAAAAGACTTTGACTTATCGATTTTATCCAGTAAATATTGATCTTGGAGATACGACGGACAAATAAATTACAAAACTGAGCAAATAAAGGTAAAGTGCTTAAGAAAAAATCAGTTAAAAATTTCAGGAAGTTAAATTTCAAGAATTACGAAAATTAAATATTTATACGGCTTCTGTGCAAAAACATTTCCTGTGAGTGAAAGTGTTCCCTACATTATTAAAGTCGTAAATGAAATTTTAGCATTGTGTCGGAAAAAGTCTCACAAACATGGCAAGACAAAAAAGAAAAAAAAAAAAAAACTTATTTAAGCCATTTCCCGTGTAAAATCTCGACGTAAGTTCTCCTATGAAAAAACTTTCCGGCAAATGGCATCTTAGTGTCAAAAAGAAAAAAGAAATTAATTGAAAGTGAAACATTGATTATGTAAATAAATAAATAAATAAATATTTTAATATGTGAAAATTGATTTATCATATATCTAAATTTTTTTCTGAGATAGTAATGAAGTTTTGTACACAATCTTATTGGGTCTAGTATAGTTGTCCGACACTCAGTTGCCTGATAAATCAGTTTCCCGACAGCTCATTTTCATAACACGTACGTTTGCCGACAATGCTTTTTCCTTCTGAAAATATTCTTTAAAAAATCAAATAAATAGTATGGTGCCTATAAAATTACTACATTTTAATACAGTCAAAACTGAAATTCTATACTAAAAAAATAAACTGGTATATTTACACAAATAAACATGAGTTCTTAATCATTAATAAAAATTTATTTTAGATTAACATTTTATTTAAATTTAAACTTGGTACATTTAAACAAACCTAAATCTTTATTTATGTCTTAATGAATAAAATTGGCAGATTATCTACGTTAAATATAAAAATTCGAAAAATATTTTACCATTTTCTCCTAAAAAATGTATTTTTAAGTTTGTTCTAAAGTTTCAGTTTTGGCAATTCTTAAATAAGTTATTTCTATACTCTGTATTATTTACATATTTTTTAATGTGGAGTTTTTTTTTTTTTTTTTTTTTTTTTTTTTTTTTTTTATCTTACTTAAATAAAATAATAAAACAAGCAGAAATAAGTTGTCGAACAAACGTATATATCGAGCAGATGAGCTATCAGGCAAACGTACTGTCGGAAAAGTGATCTGCTGGGCAAACGAACTGTTAAGCAAACATACCTGTTGGGCAAGCGAGCTGTCGGACAAATTAGCAACAAACCCTTTAATCCAAAGGTTTCTGAGTTGTCGTATAAACGTACCTGTCGGAAAAATGAGCTGTCGGGCAAATAAGCTGTTAGAAAACACACTTGTTCAGCAAATGAGCTGTCGGGAAAATGAGAGTCGGGCAATCGCCCTGATACAATCTCATTAGCTTATGAAATAAATTTTGCTCAATTGAAAATTTTCCGAATAAAATCCAAATAAATTTAAATTTTACAATTTCTATCAATTTTATAAAATTCTGTCCCGATTTTACGTATTTTTACAATTTGTTATACTTAATGTCTAAATAATGAGGAATTAAGCTGAGGTCAAGGCTTATGGAACACCTTCTATACATGTACACCCAAAAATTAAAAAATAAATTAAATAAATATTGATTCCCGTAATATAGGACGATTGTAATCGAAAGCTTACAGCATAAAGATGGGGGTAAACAAAGAAGAAGACGAAGAAGAAGAAAAAAAGAGGTTAAGAGGTAAAAACGACTTGAGAGAGAAAGAGATGAAAGACGATGATACTGCAAAAACAGCTGATAATTTGGAATGTAGGGCAAGAATCTTTCAATGAGATATGTTTTTAAACGATGAATTCATTTTTCTATTAATGAGATTTTAATGGATTTGATGTACTTTAATTCAGGAACACTTGCCCATGCGTATACAAATAAAATATTGATAAACATTTCTTATATATAGATTAATATTGGTTTGAAAGAGTTTGTCTAGTTAATTTATTTCCACATTCAATGGGCTCTTCCCACCGTCGTCTGCTCAATCACGTGATAGAGGAAAACGAATAATCGAATTCTGAGAATCGAATTCAATTAAATATTGTTCTTAAGAACAAAAATTTTAATATTTAATATAAATAAAATAAAAGTAATATTGTGCATTTGTAAACAGTAGGATAATTGTATTTGTAAATTTAATAATTTTTAAAAAACATTTTATGTGTTTATTTATTTTTACCTATAAGAATCGATTTTTGTATATTGTAGTGTAACTGTAACATTAACTGATCTAGCAATAAACAATAGCTTCTTGTGGAATGTTTACGGATTATAAATTGAAATTTTAAAATGTTTTCATTTAATTTAATTGCATAAAGGTGTTACAACAAGTTAATTAACTTAGTTACTGGTCTAAATGGATTTACGCAGTACGATATTGCACTGTCACTGATTTAAGTACCAAAAATCAGAGTATTTAAACATGTCTTCATGAACATCAATAACAGGTATAAACTAAATGATGATTGTAAATGTATACAGCAAACAAAAGATGATGAATAATGATATAAAATGGATAAAAAATGATGATGTATAAAAAATAACACAGATTAAATACGATTGATGAAAAATAAGAATAGAAAATATGTTATTTCAGCAATCGCTCTAGATAAACAAGACTTCGTCTGCTACTTGTTTTTCCTCTATCACGTGACCTCTGACGTCAGGTGGGAAGAGTCCATAGAAGAAAGTATTGTATTTGTAAGAATTTTTAACGGATTTATTCGTTTTAAGAGGTCCTGAACACGTATTGGTCATTTTTGAAATGATGTCTGGCTATTTGTCTGTGTGTCCGTATGCGTAAAAAAGTTGTGGCAGCTCTGGATCAAGAACTAATGCTCAGAATTCATCAAATTTACATTTAATTTTAACTCAATATAAATTGGTATTTATCTCCTTTACGTGCATACCTTCCACCATGTCGCGCTTATATGCTAAGATTATCCTCATTTACAGAAAAGCCATATTTTAGCTTCTAGAGCGTATAAATGCATCAAACTCGATAAATAACATTGTCATTATGAAAAAGAATGCTAATGTAATTTTGGTGTATATCGGCCGAGGGGTGAGCTGCTATTGCTCTCATCATCTGCAATTTTTCCTCTCCAGATTAAAACTACACATATAAAATCTTTATTTTGCGAGCCATGTTGATTTAATTTTTGTGCATGTTAACCAATGGGTAGCTTTGTTATATCCTAACTCTAGAATAAAAGGGCTGCCAAGAAGAAGTCAATAAAAAGGGCGTTATTTGCATATTTTGCCGTTTTTTGTGTTGTGATTTTTGTTCATGACGAAAGCAAATTACTAACTTTATGTGAAAGTATGTAGGCTATATGCATTTGCTCTTGCAGGAATGTTGTAAAAGTATTCCTAGAATGCTATATGTCAGAAAGAAAATTATCTTTAAAGGCCTCTGAACATTTTAAAATGTTATAAGGCCACTTGGTACTAAAATATTTTTGAAGGTATTTACGAGTGGTAAAATTGGTTAGAAAATGGCTGCTGGCTGCTATAATGTGTTAAAAAGGGCCACCGGGTAAAGCACCTTGCCATATTAGCCTAGAATCAGCACTGACTGAATGATATATAAAAAAAAAATTGTGATGACTACAATATACTATTTGTTTTTATAATTTATATTTATTTTAGTGAAATTTTTAGTTTGTAATTTCTTTGTGTATCGCACAAAAATTTCGATTTTTTTTTTTTTTTTTTTTTTTTTTTTTTCAATATAATTTAATTTTTTTTTAAATTGTCTTTAAATAAATTATTAAACATATTTATGATACATTAGTATTTTTCTTGTATGTAAAATTAAACGAAGACATTAATCTACTTTATATATACATTTAATGGCATATAATTATTTTAATAAATTATTGGAGAAAGTACACTAGCGATTTATAATACAATTTCTGAAGTAGAAATATTATTTTTAAATTTTTATTGTGAAATTCTTTTAAAAAATTTTTAAAATATACAACAGAAATTTCGGAATCTAGTAATTTATTTTTAATTAAAAAGTTTTGTAAATTTACAGAAACTTTGGATAAACGTTGCAGTTAATTTACTGAAATATTTTACAGTGTACTTTTGTATCTATATGCAAATTTAGTTTTAGAGCCTTTGAATTCACCTGAACATCATTGTATTCTCAAGAAACAATTGTTTTTCATATGATTTTTACTACCATACTTTATAAAAGAATATCAAAGAATATCCGCAAGCGTGCCATTTTGGCTAACGCATGTAAAACACGTTTCACGGCACGGGTCTGCGTATGGCTGGGAAAATGACAAGTCTTCGTCAGAAAACGGTTTCCGAATCGTTCATTCAGAAAAAAAAAAAAAAAAAAAAGAAAGAAAGAAAAGTTTATTGCACAAAACACGACATTAAATCTCTCCGTTCTCTCCTATAGGATCTTAATCTTGGCAATGTGGAGAGAGACAAAAAATGTGTAATTTCTATTGATGTAGAGAAAAATAAATATAAATATTACACAGGAAATTAGGGAGAACAGTAAATGTATGTGGTAAAACAATTTGTTATATAATGCATTTTAATGGTTAATATTATTCCAAATTTAAATAATTGTTTTTGGGAGTATATCAGTTATTTATAATATTTTTCTGAAGTAGAAATATTTATTTTTAATTTTTTTTTTTTAAATGAGAAATAAAGAATAAATATATATAATACATATTCAGAATATCTATTATGCTTATTTTTTTAATTGAAAACTATTGTAAATTTGTAGAGATTTAGATAAAAGTTTCAGTAAATTTACATTTTTTTTTTTCAACCAGTAAACATCTTAACTTAATGGGATTCTACTTAATAAACTATAACTGAGCATGTTTTCGAATATTAAATTCCTGTTTGCTGCATTTTTAACGATGTTCTGTATAAATAAATTTCCTGTTGAACAACATTCAATTTTCTGAAGTAACTGGGGATTGGTTATTTTTATTTATTTTATATCATTTATTTTATTTTATTTTATTTTATTTATTTATTTTTATTTTATTTTATTTATTTTTATTTTTATTTATTTTTATTTTTATTTATTTACTTATAATAGTACTTCTTAACTCAATCAAATCACTACAGGATGACTTTGTGATCACTTATGTTGACAAATCACCTAATAATTATGCCATAATTTGTAAATCCTACTATCTCTCTATTTTAAACTCTTCCATCAATAATAGTAACATCTTCAGTTTAACTAATAATAACCTTATTATTAATAACCGAAAAATACATAATTACTATAAACTACTTCAACTTCCCTTCAATAACTTTAATTATCCTTATATAGTTCTCATACCTAAGTTTCACAAATCTCCAATTAAATTTCGCACTGTCACTGTTGGGTGTAACACTTATAACAACAATGCTAATAAAGCTCTACTGGATATTCTAAAACAAATTTACAAATGTACTTGCAAAGTTGATAATTTACACTGTCTTAAAAATAGCTTTCAATTAATTCAATACATCAAATCGCTCGATTCTATAGACAATATTATGACTTTTGACTTTCAAGATCTTTTCAATAATATTGAGTTATCAGATCTTAGTAATATCATTTACAGTCTTTTTCAAGAATATAAAGCTCAAATTAATCTTCCTTACAATTTTAAAGAAGAAAAATTTAAAACACTTCTTAACTTTGTTATCCATAATAATTATATCTTCCACAACAACGATATCTATTTGCAACAATTAGGCATTCCACAAGGGGGTTGTAGCTCCAGTATTTTGGCAGATCTCTATCTTTATTATTATGAAAAGCAAATTTGCAATGATGATGTTCGATTTTATCGTTACATTGATGATATAATTGTATTTTATCTCAACAAGAACTCACAAAATGGCTTTTCCTTCAATTATCCACCTAATTTAAAGCTAACTCAAAATACTATGACTAGTCAATCTATTAACTTTTTAGATCTCAAAATAATCATCGATGGTAATAAACTTTACACAGATATCTATGACAAACGGCAAGATTTTTGTTTTAATGTAAACTTATTTACACATTTTAATTCATGTCTGCATCTTTCAGTATTTAGAAACATCATCATTAACCATTTATTTCGAATTAATAATTTATGCTCTGCAAAGTTTAAAAACAAGAATATTAATAAACTGATCACAGCCACTGCTAAAATGGGTTTTCCTAAAAACTTTGTATTTTCTATTTTATATCCTTAACCATGTCTCTGTCAGTACAAAAAAAAAAAAAAGCTGTGTACACTCTTGTGTATATCAACAAAAAAATTATAAAACAATAAAAGACAAGAAAAAAGGTGGCGGTTGGGTGGGCAGATGTTTGATTACGGAGGTGGGGTGGTGTTGTAAGGCTGGATGGTTGGGTGGGTTTGTGAAATTAAATTAAAAAAAAAAAAAAAAAGTAGAAGGCTTGTTGCATTTGCTTTGTATTACTATGCAAACTTTCATTTTCCGTTAAAATTTCAGTTTTTTCCTTTTTGAGTTGTCAACTATATTTAATGTTCTAATTATACTGTTAAACACAATGTAATCAATCGGTGAATTTCATTGTGGCTTCGTGGTTTCATTGTTGTTCATCTGCTTTGAAATATGCATTTTTAAATCCATATGGTTCCTGTTCTGGTTGTGGCAGGCTGGGGGAGTGTTGCCGGCATAAAACTAGTGTAACCCCACAGGCAAGTCACAAGTCTTGCCGCCTGCCTCCTTCTTCCTACCTTGTGTTTCTTAGGTTGTTTTCTCATTAATTTTGATAAGTTTATGGTTTTAAGTTAAGATTTGTTGTTTTACTTTATTGATTCGTTTGTTTTGCAGGCTGTTAATTAATAGATCTGGTTTCTTTACATTAGTGTATTTCATCCACTGATGATTTTTTTTTTTTTTTTTTTTTTTTTTTATCTTATTGGTCATTGGTGTTTCAGTGATCTTCTATCTGTTGCTTGGCTTCTACTATGCTTAATAGATCATCTTTATTATATATATATATATATATATATATATATATATATATATATATATATATATATATATAGAGAGAGAGAGAGAGAGAGAGAGAGAGAGAATGATTACGAATATATTCTCTAAGAAACAAATTTGGAGAACTGACATTAAATTATATGACATTAAATTATATATATATATAATAATAATAATAATCTAGTGTGTCACTCATACGACTTTCCATAACCCTGCATTTCAATAGTATAAAGAGATATTGCAGATTAAAGCATAAGACCAATGAGGTGAGATAATAAAGTTCAATCTTCTCTAAAAATAAGCTAAAATAGGTTTAGGAACAGTTTTATTTGACATGCAATTCTGTTTTTCAACCCTCTGTTTAATCATAGTACCTACATTTATAAAAAACAAATTCAAAGCTGTTGTTAAATTAAGAAGTTCATTTCAAGTTATTCAGACAACTTTCACCAGCAATACACTTTGATAATTACCATTCTTAATCAAACGTTTCAAATGACAACCTCATACGAACTTCCAAGTAGCAAATTTGAATTTCCTGCAGTTATTTGTTTTTTGGGTTATGCTGGTAACAAATATACATAAAAATCAACTGCTAAAAATTAGGATTTCGTAAGCAGGGCACTTAAACACGTAATATTAAAAAAAAAAAAAAAAAAAAAAAAAAACTGGTGTGAAACAACCACACAACTTCCATTACCCATTATTACACACATATTATAGTCATTTTTGGAATTTTCCAGTAAAAGAAACTTCATACATATGTAAAGACATACAAAACAGAGTTTACACAGCGAGTTAAAAAATAAGAAAACAAAATGATGATAGTTATTTTTTTTTAAACACTAGTTTAAGAGTTCTAAATCTGAACTGTCTAATCAGAATAACCGTTAATTTTCCTGTAATAACCACATAATACATGAGAAAGGATATCTAAAATGGATTTATGTAACAATTTTCAAGAAAATCGCTAGAGCCGTTTTTGAGATACCAACTTTTATCAAAACTTGACATACTCAATTATTGAGCGAAAAACAATAATTACATAAAAAAAGGTATTTAAAAAGGAGTTAATATGGCTAGTTTGAAAAAAATCCGTACAGCCGTTTTTAAAGGAACGCACTTGCGAGACATGAAATTCAGCTATTTGTACAGGATACCTATATATTTTTCTGAACTAACCAACTATATCATTCGAAAGGACATCTAATAGAGTGTTTATATAGTAAATTTGAAGAAAATCGTGAGAGCAGTTTTTGAGGTACGGACTTATGGTCCTACTTCCGGTTTTGCAATTTTCACCAAAATTTGGAAACTTTATTTGTACACCAGACCTGTATGAGTTCTGAAGTGTCGTAGTTCAGTCTCTATTAGTTTCGGAGATATGATAGCCAGAAGATTCCATACATACATACATACATACATATACACTGACCAATATTCATAAACTAGTTTTTTGGACTCAGGAGGCCTTAAAACGTGTAAATCAGGTGAAAATTCGATATCAAATTTTTGGACCGAATACAATACTTCCATTACCTAGGGTAGTAGGGTAATGGAAGTAACAAAGCTGAAAATTGAAATTGAGGTAGTTATTTTACTAATACTCATGTTAAAAACTGCATACTGAATGCTCTTTTCTTTCTTACAATATCACAATATGTTCAAAAATCACAAAAAAAAAAAAAAAATTAATTTAAATTTTGAAATATTTTTTAATCACTCTTTTTTTTTTTTTTTTTTTAATAAAAGTTATTGACAAACGTCACGTTGAGTATGAACAGATGTTACGTCAGTCACAAACCTTTATATCGACAAAAACAAATAGAAATTATTTATAAACTTTAAACCTTCTTCACGCACCTTAAAATAACTGCAAGTATGTCTTACTTTTGACTGTAATATAAATTTAATTTTAATCAGATATTTCCCGCCTGAAGAAGAAAGACCGCGTCTTTTAGAAACCGGTAGTGCTTGCATTTATTGCCCTCCCCCCCCCCCCCCAAAAAAAAAAAAAATAAATAAAAATAAAAATAAATAAATAAATAAAAAATACTAGTTCATTTTTTTTTTTTTTTTTTTTTTTTTTTTTTTACATAAAAATAAATACATTTAATTAAACGTGAATATTAAAAAACTATAAAAAGTTAAATTATGCATTTCACAAAAATTGACATCATTGTCACTTTAAAAATTTCATGCACATTAATAAGAGATCTATGATTCATCAGAAAGTTTAAAACATGATATATAAAAAGTTTTTTTTTATCTTATAATTATTTTTCTTTCATTTTTGCGCGCGCGCTTTTTATTTCCTAATTCAAAATTAGTAAAAAAAAAACTTTTTCGATAGTGTTTGTAACTAGGAATTGACTTTAAAAAATTTTCTTTTATATTAGTTGTTTTTATTTTATTTTCTTTTAATTATTTTGATTATTTATTATTATTATTATTATTACTTTTTTTTTCTTTCAGAAAATTCTGGTACAACCTTTCTCAGAAAAAATGGGTGGTGGTGTTGCTGAATGTGATAATGTTAATTTTTTACGTCGGAGAACTAGAATTTGTGAAACGTCGTGGAGATTCTTTTTAAGGAGTCTTAGTCCTTATTTAAGCGAGTTTTGAAGGAAACTACAGAAAACTCAAAGCAGCTAGAGAGACCTGAATTCGATCTGACACCTTCCGTCTACAAGATTAGAAGGCAGGATTTCTCGACCATTTGTGAGCCCCAGAAGGGGGAAAAAATGGAAGAGTTAGTAGCTATGAAATCGTATTCTTGAACTTAAGAAAATGCGATGATTCTTACAATTTTGCCCGAAGCTTTTTCAAAAATAGGGCACAATGTGTTTCTCGCCTTAGTAATTGTTTTTTCAAATCGTAAAATAAATACATAAATAAATAAATAATACAGATTAATGAATTGTAATCCATTTTTTATTCTATCTATTAAGCAGCAGTTTATCCAAAGTGATGGTGATATCATACTTTCCAATAGCCTGATTAATATTCCGTATTTATTGAAAAAAAAAAATTTTTTTTTTTCGACTGAGTGAAAATAATGCCTGGACCGGGAGTCAAACCCCGGATCTTTGACTTACAAGGTCAAGGCTCTACCAATTGAGCTATCCAAACCGACAACCGGTCGTCATTACTCACTCAGACAACCTTTAGGCAGAAACATCTGGTCTATCATGTAGATAGCTCGACAGAAATAAGCCGCAGGTCGGAAAAATAAAATTTCAATAAATATGATTTTCTTCCCAATCAGTTGATTGTGTGATTTTAATAATAATAATAATAATAATAATAATCCGTAGTGTTGTTAGCCCCGTAATTTTTTTCACACCAGTAAAATTTTAGAGTAGTATTTTCTAAATGCAATTACGATTAAATAAGTAGAAAAATTCTCTAAAAAGATACTGTTGTGAGAAAGAAGGCGGGGCTAACAATGCTACAGAATATTAATTTAATTAGTATGTTGGCAAGTATGTGATATATACAGTACAGGGTGAAAAATATTATCATTAGATGATTTTTATTTTCTCAATCGTTCCTGAAAACTATTTTTTAGTTACTTCTAATAAATTGATTTTTGGCTATAGTAAACAAAGTAAAATATTGAATTTGAAATTTAAAAAATAATAATAACTAGTTAAAAAATGCTTTTTTTGAACTGATTCTTCAATGAAACAAAATTTTAAGAATCGTAAAATTCGAAATTTAATAGCTTTACTGTTAAAAATGGTTTCTTAAAAATGAGTTAAATTGTCTCAAAATAGCTCCGAAACAATATATACTTAAATTTGAAAACCCGTGTACTCATTTTTGAGTATGTTGACCTGTCAAACATGGGGATATTGAGATTTTTATTGGTCAACCCTATTTTTGAGCATGTCAGTGCACTCAAAAATGAGTACACGGGTTTTCAAATTTAAGTATATATTGTTTCGGAGCTATTTTGAGACAATTTAACTCATTTTTAAGAAACCATTTTTTACAGTGTTGGTTAATTTTATTTGTAGAAGGATGTTATATATATGTATATATAATTATTTTTACAGTATATTTAATGTTTTTTAACATAGATGTATATATAGATGTGTGTGTGTATTAAAATATTAAATATATGTTATAAACCCTTGAATTATTTTGCTTGTTTTAATCCTAGTGACTCTAAATGCATCATCCTGCGATAAATGTTTGTTTTTTGCTTGATTCTCTAATTTCTTGAATTAATAGTTTATTCCACTTTATTCTTCATTTTTAACTTCAATTAATTTCTTGTACGATAGGGTGTCCGTTAGCAATTTGCTATTATAGCTGCTAACGAACGAAATCGTACATTGGTGCTCAACGGTGAAAAAGGTCATCCCTAGAGAGTTTTTTCACCGTTCTGAGCTTTTCCTAACTGAAAAATATTTTGTTTAAAATACTGTATTAATTGTTTATTTTCTCATTGCATGTTTGTATCTTTTGATTTGAGTTCCATGTCGTTTTTACGCACCGGCAAAATTATTAAAATTGGAACTAACAATCTAGGAATAAATTCATAGTTAGATCGAAGTTAAATTAAATAAAAAAAAGTCCATAAATTAAAAATAAATGTCTCAATAAATCACAATCAGTCTCCACAGGTTATTTAAATTTGTTCTAACTTCATTCTTATTGGTTTTTGTGGTTTCAGTGATCTTATATCTGTTGCTTAGCTTTTACTACGTTTAATAATTCATATGTATATATTACATTATATTATATTATATATAAAAAGAAAGATACTTTCTAATAAAAATAATAATAATAATAATAATTTTATTGACTTTCTCGAGGCATTATTATTTACATTATTTAAAGCATTTTAATATTTTTCATACTGTATAAGATAGAGTAATTTTTACTTTCTTCTTTTTTTAATATAAGAATGTATTGGATTTTTGAAAATTTTTTATTGTCAGATTTTCGATGGGTTTACATTTTTTGAGGTATCCTGATCACGATCTGATCCTTTTTGGAAAATGTCTATCTATCTGTCTGTGAGTGTGTATCATAAACGTTGTGGACGCTTTGTTCACATTTTATAAACATCATTAAATAGTTAAAACGAATATCCGACACCTTTTTACTGATAGTGTTATAAGTTTTTTCTATATATAAGAAGAAAGCATTGGATTCTTGAAAATTTTCAACTTCCAGTTTCTGATGAATTTACATGATTTGATCATTTTTTGAAAAATGTATACGTCTGTCAGTCTGTCTGTATGTGTATTAGTATGTGTGTATTATAAATTTTGTGGAAGCAGTGTTTCACGAACCAATGACGAAACTTAATTAAACTTGGTATTTAGCTGGACTTAGACCAAAACTGGTGATGATTAAATTTTGGGATCCATCGCCCAATAGATGGCGCACCCCCATTTTTTCTAAATTTTTAACATGACAGTACAAGTCAAAATTTCGTATAAATGTACATAATGAGAATTATTTTTTAATGAATGATTGTGAAATTAATATGAATTATTGATAATAAGAATAGTAGGCTAGGAAAAAAGTCCATGTATGTAGGAGAATCGTCTGCCCCTTCCAAGCGGGTAGTCAGGTAATTGAAGTAAAAATTTCACTGTGGGTATCTTTCAAAATATATATATATATATATATATATATATATATATATATATTTTTTTTTTTTTTTTTTTTTTTTTTTTTTTTTTTAAGGGGAACTTAGGTTTTAAAAAAAATCCTGTGATATTTTCTGAATTGCATAAAATTAATTTTATTTGGAGATTTATTTTTATACTTCGTTGTCATGAAAATCGTCTGCATTTATCAAGGAAAATAATTTTAATAAATATTTTGTACAATGTGAATTTGTATAGGAAAATATAGAAGAATGTTTCGTAGTGGCCATAACATAAATTTCTTATAAAATTAAAAACTACATAACTAGCTTTTAATTAACTCAAATCTAAGCAAAAACTAAAGTATATAAATAAAGAAAACAGAATTCATCACTCAGCTTAGTAAAATATATTGAAAAAATAAAATTATTCTTTTAATAGAAAATTTACTTTCATGTTTTAATTAGTTATTTAAAGACTTTTAACTTAATAACCCAAAAATTAATTGATGTACATTCTTTGCTTTTTAGAAAATACTAAGAGAATTTTTAATTAGTTTATCTAATCAAAACAGATGTTATCGCATTTTAAAAGTATTTTTTTAATGAAAAAGAACTCTTCTAAATTTTCAAAGTTTTTTACTTAAATATTGTTAGCGCAAAAGTTTAAGTGATTTATCTTTAAGAAACTTCTAGTATCACAAAAATACATAAATAAAGATAAACACTAAATAACTTATCTTTATCTATCTAAAAATACGTATAAAAAAAATCTTTTTCTTTCTTTTTTTTCTTTGAAAGAAGATCTTCATCTATTTAAAAATACCTATGAAAAAAAAAAAATCTTTTTTTATTTTTTTCTTTGAAAGACGATCACTTGTATTTTTATATGTTAACAAAAATTCTTTTTTAATTATTTCATTTAAAAAACATTTGTTACCACATTCTAGAAGAATGTAATATAGCATTTAAATACTGATGTAATATTATGCAATATAAAATATTATTGTTTTGTGCAATATCGAATTTAAAAAAAAAAAAAAAAAAAAAAAAAAAAAAATGAAAAGGGGTTTAAAAGAAATAATTGCAGACGATATCTCATATAACGCACCAAATGTACAATAAATTTTACGCCAGATCCATATTGCATAATTCCACACCATTTTTTGGTATATATTATTTTTTTTATTCTTATTTCCTTCAGAGTTTTCAAAAATAAGATTTTTTAAATTTCTTTGTTTCTCGAGCAAAGTAAGTTTAAAATTTTTATTATTTCACAAATTAATTTTATAAATTTAATAATCTCATCACTTTAAAATATAATCTCCTGAATTTATTTAAAAACAACATTTCTAATGCTTTAAATTTCACAACCATACTTACAATTTCCTTTCATTAAAAGAGCTAAATTTTTAATCAAAAAACTTTTTGCTTATGAAACATAAAAAAAAATTAAATCATCACTTTACAATAAGCGTTAAACAATAGCTTTATAAATCTCTGAAAGAAAGAAAGAAAGAAAAATAATAATAACAAAAGTTTTAGAACAAGTAATCACCTTTACAAATTTTCCCTAAAAACTTATTTATACTTTTCTTGAAACTACCAACAATTAGAGTATAAAAGTTGTTTAATAGGTTCTATAGAAAAGTTTTTCTCTCAAACTTCTAACAAAATTTGTGTTGTATGAATTGCCGGTCTTATCAGCGATGGAACAAAAGCGGTCCCAGTGCAGTTATCTGAACTCAAAAAGACGACATTTTACAAGACTGGGAATAACAAAGAAACTTTTTACCTTAAAAATCGCTGAATCCAGCAGTTTTCTACTCTTTACGATAGCAACTTGATAACACGTCTTCTCCATATAATGTAGGAAACTCTTAAAATAACTTGCGGCATTTTCCCCAGGTTACCCCAAATCTTGATTCATTTAACAATTTAATACCGCTTCAAGTATAAAGATATGCTTTTAAAAGGGGAACAAAGTGGTTATTTTATTACTTTTGGGAAGAAAATATTCAGGGAATTTTTGCATTCATCCACTGGAAGTGTTGGTGAAACATATTAATGTTCGGATGTCGTATGTGTACATATATTTGTACCAAAAATTGATTCTTTGGGTATTAAATTTGTTTAACATATTTTTTTTTTTTTTTTCACAAATATTTCCTGACATTCCTGTAGATTAAATAATTTTGCTAAATTATTATGGGGGTTTACTGTTCGGTGTTTGCCAAATCTTGATTTATTTAAGAATTTAGTACCGCGTCAAGTATAAAGATATACTTTTAAAAGAGGAACAAAGTGGTTATTTTATTACTTTTGGGAAGAAAATATCCAAGGAATTTTTGCAATCATCCACTAGAAGTGTTGGTAAAACATGTTAATGTTCGGATGTCGTATGTGTACATATTTTGTTCTCAGGAATTATTCTGGGGGTATCAAATGCGTTTGTTTGTCTTTGAAGTTGAATTTTTTCACAAACATTTTATCTAATTTCCGTAGAATTAATAACCCTGATATATTATCAAATGAAAAGTTTTTTTTTTTTTTTTAAATGAATATATGAATATAAGTCTTCAAGTATAAAGATATCCTTTTAAATTCGGAAAGAAGTGGTTATTTCATTACTTTTAGGAAGAGAATTTTCATAAAATTTTTGCATTTATATACTAAAAGTGTTGGTGAAACAGATTAATGTTTGGATGTTGCATGTGGTCTCAGAAATTTATTCAGAATTTGCGCAGCATTTGCGCATGTGTTCTCAGAAATTATTTTGTGTGTATTATACAATAAAGCACCGTTTATACGTCTCTCGTTTATACGTCTTTTACATTTATATGTCTTTTTAGTGAAGTCCCGATTCATTCCTATTCATTTTAATGCAAAAATTCTTCGTTTATACGCCTCTAATATCGGTTATCATCTTTTCCACTCTACTAAAATTCGCAAAATTTCTCGACCTGTCATTATTTTCCATTCTAAATAAGACGGATTTTTTCTAGAAAGCATGTTAAATGGAGGAACACAAGAAAGATCGAAGAATACTGACCAAAGAATCCATTGAATTCATAGCAGAATTTTTAATACTCATAGACAAGCAGCAAATCAGACGAATATTAAAGATTTTTAATGTTATTAAATAACTATCTGTATGGACAGAAATCGTATGCTTGTTATTAAAAATACGCAATATATATAATTAATGTTCAAAATGTGTTCATACAGTTCTTAAGAAATGTAATATAATACTCAATATGGAATATGGAATTAGTACCCAGTCATGCATGAATAGTATGATTTTTCTCACTTTTTATAAAAAAAATTTTTTATTATTATTATTAATTATTGTCTTAAAAGAAGTCTAATATACGTTTACTAACTTAAGAAGCTTAATTAATTAGTATTTTCATGCAAATTTTGCTTAAGTATAATTCAATTTGTAGTAATCAAAGTGTTATTAAAATTTCGATTATACGTCTTTTCCTTTATACGTCTTTTTATGTTAGTCTCTTGAAAGACGTATAAATGATGCTTTACTGTATATGTTTTTCATTAAATTATATTTTTTACAAACATATCATTAGATATCGTAGAATTAATAATTTTGATAAACTCTTGAATGAAAAGTTTTCGCTTTTGTGAAAATTAATCGTTAAACATAAATATTTCCTATAGGAAGGAAAATGGATATTTGATTGCTTTTGGAAGAAAATATTTACTGAATTTTTGCATTGATCCACTGAAAGCATTGGTAAAACGTATTTAATGTTCGAATGTCGTATGTGCAGTGGCGGATCCAGAACTTGACTTTTGGGGGAGGGGGGGGGCGAGATTTATCAAAATGTTATTCTAGACTAGACAAATAAAAAATTTACAATTGCAATATTCAATGGTGAATGTCAGTGTTTTTTTTTTTTTTTTTTTTTTTTTTTGGGGGGGGGGGGCTTCAGCCCCCTAGCCCCACCCTTAAATCCGCCACTGCGTATGTGTACATGTGTTGGCTCCTAAAAATTGTTCTACATGAATTAATATGTTTGTCATGAAATTATTACTTTTTCCCATACAAATATTTCATCTGATTTCTGTAGATTTAATAATTTTGATAAATTATTAAATGTTGTTTTTCTGCTTTGTGTTTTCCAAATCTTGATTTATTCAAGATTTTAGCACCGGTTTAGGTATAAATATATCCTTTTCTAAGGGGAAGAACTTGGTTATTTTATAACATTTGAGAAAAAATATTCGAAGAATTTTTGCATTCATACACTGGACATTTTTCAGAAAAATAATAATTTTCAGATGTCGTATGAGTACATATTTTTGTTCTCGGATATTATTTTGTGGGTATCAAATGTGTTTTACATGAAGTTACTTTTTTTTCCACAAACATTTCATCTAATTTCCGTATAATTAATAACCATTACATATTATTAAATGAAAATTTTTTGTTTTACGATTATATGAATATCTATTTTTAATTATAAAAGTATCCTTTTAAAATGGGAGCAAAGTGGTTATTTTATTATTTTTAGTAAGAAAATATTCAGGAAATTTTTGCAATCACCCATTAGAAGTATTAGTAAAACAAATTCATATCCAGTTGTCGTATATGTATATGTATTTGTTCCTAAAGCCTGTTCTATAGTTATTAAATATGTTTCCAAGAAATTAATTTTTCCCAATAAATAATTCATTTGATTTTCACAGAAATAATAATTTTGATAAATTATTAAATGAAAAAAATTTTGTTTTTAAATATATGAATGTTTATCTTCAAATAATTAAGATATACTTTTAAGAGAAGAGCAACGTAATTATCGTATTACATTTTGTGAAGAAAATATTCAGGGAAATTTCGTATTCATCCACTGGAAGTATTGTTGAAACATATTAATGTTCAGAATTTTATGTGTACATATTTTTGTTCTGAAAAATTATATTATAGGTATCAAATGTTCATCAAATTATTATCATTATTATTTTCTTTTTTAATATTTGATATGATTTCTGTAGAATTAATAATTTTAATAACTTATTAAATTTTGTTGTCTTTGCATATCCTATCTGATAGTCAATCTTGCACTCTAAAACTAGATATTAATGGTTTGAACTTCGCATTTTCGCATATTTTTGTTCTCGGAAATATTTAACGATAATAGCCTTTTTTCTGAACATTTTTTTATATAGATTTATCGATTTCAATACATTAATGAATGTCTCTCTCTCTCTCTCCCCCCTCCCCCCCTCAAAAATATTATATAGACATTAAATGTTAGTCTTTGTTCTGACAAAAGACTTTTAATAAATATTTATTTATATTTATTTTAATTTAATTTTAATTTAATTTTAATTTTTTTAAAATCTATTTTTTTCCCTGCTCTCTAAGCTATCAATTAATCTTCCAATTTTGCATTAAAAATTTTTGTCTTCAAAAATAATCTAATTGTTGAATGATAACTGTTATCTGAACATTGAACTTTTATATGAAAATGGCATTTTATTAAATTTTATTTATAAAAATCTACACACTTTCTTAAATTATTAAATGCAAAGTCAAGAGGTGTTTTTTTTTTTTTTTTCCCAAACGTCTGTTAATTCTTCTTGCTCTATAAAAATACGTAATAATAGTTCGACTTTGCTTTTTTTTTTTTTTTTTTCCCGTTTTGTTAAAAAAAAAAAAAAAAAAAAAAAAGAGAGAATAAGTTATTGAATAATAACTGTTGTCTGAATATTGAACTTTTATGCAAAATGCCATTTTATCCAAATCTTATTTTTAAGATTTACTAATTTTAATAAAGTACACTGCTCTGCAAAAAAAAAAAAAAAAAAAAAAAAAATTCGAGATCTGATACCATTGTAAAATGACCTCCTGAATCCGAATATGACTCCCATTTTAAATAGATTATAAAACTTCTTCACACACTATAAATTTTAAGTCAGCACAACCGGTTTCGAAAGGACGTAGCCTTTCTTCATCAGGTGCAAAAAAAAAAAAATCCTGCTACTGCCTTGGAGGCAAAAGCAAGACTGAAAGCAGGGCATAATCCAGAGGGGGAGGAGCAACACAAACAACCAATAGGAAGCATCATGCAGGACGAATCAGAGAGGAACACACATACACACACAAAAACAAAAGGGGGGAAGGAAGGAATAATCAATTAATTTTATTATTATTATTATTATTATTATTATTATTATTTAATTAAAATTATACCAATAAGTAAATTTAATAAAATTTATTTTTTATTATTTTTTTTTAATTCGAATTATTTAATTATAACTATTATTATGTTATAAACATAATGAAGGAAATTATTTAATTGAATTAAACAAATTTTTCCAGGCTGTAGACAGCAAAGTGGAATCAGATTTTTCATTGACAATTTATCACGATTAAGGTAAATAGCTAAATTTTTAAAAAAAATCGAGTTCGGAAACGCGTTTGGCATGAAAGATAATTTTGGCACTTTTAAAATTAAAACAATAATCAAATTCCCAACTGTGCTTCGCAATAGAAGATTTAGAAATTTCTTGATTAACAACATACCGAGAATGTTCACGTAAACGGCATTCAATATTTCTTTTTGTTTGACCAATATAAGATAAATCACAATTATTACAAGAGACATTATAAGATACCCCACTTATGAAGCTCAGGAACAGGGGATTTAGTTGAAGGGAATTGGAATTTATTGACAGGTTTAAAAATAATAAATTCCAGTTCCCTTCAACTAAATCCCCTGTTCCCGAGCTTCATAAATGGGGTATCTATAATGTCCGTCGATTGTACACCAGTTTTGAATTTAGTTTTGATGACTCCCATTTTGCCCAGTCACCCACATTTTTCTAGATACATCACACCCTCCCGCAATTTCTTTCCCTGTTCGATAATTTTATGACCATGAATTTTATTTGAAGAATAAAAAATAATTAATTTAACACCTAAAAACAAAAAATATATAAAGTTTAAAAAATAACATTAATAACAGATTAAAAAAATATAAGATATGCAATGCATGATTTCAGTGGCAAATCCCCCCCCCCCCCCCGCCAAAATTTTTCCCTTGTCGCAAATGTTCCTGTTTTAGAATTTTCCAACTCTGTAGCCCCTCAGAAAATATTTAACGGTTAAAATAATCCCCCCTCTTCCTAAAAGTCAAATTTATAGTCAAAACATCACCGGAAAATGATAAGAATAGGGGCCATAGCTAAAAAACGGTGAGTGATAGGGCAAAATTAGCGCCATATTCGGATTCAGGAGGTCATTTTACATAAGAATATGCTGAAATGGTGTCAGAGGCAATCTTCATGCCGAGCTGTGTTATCCGCAATATACATATATGTAAGGAAAATTAGAGGAAAGTTTAGTTTATTTATTTATTTATCTGTTAGGTTTTTTTTTTTTTTTTTTTTTTTTATGCAAAAATCTCGCTTATCAAAATCTTATTTATAAATATCTACTTAGAATCGCTAATTCTTTTAAGTAGATTCTATAAAACGTCTAAAAATGTATTAAGTGCTTTTTTGAAATATCTATAGAAGTTTTTTAGCATTTTGAAGATTATGAATTCATCAAAAAAATGCAAACTTAGAAAATGCAATTTAAAGGATTCAAATCGGTAAAAAAAAAAAAAAAAAAAAAAAAACTATCAAAAACCATAAGAATTGTTGCCTGGATATATATTTTATTGAACAACCCTAATATAGTTTTTTTATATATATATATATATATATATAATGGGAATATAAACTTTTATATGAAATCTTCTGTAGTGCAAAGTCAAAGGTGCCATTTCCCTTAAAATAGTATTATTTAAAAACAAGAAAAAACATTTTTCGTATTAAGAGATGATATTTTTTAATAATTTTGTGAACTTCGAAACAAAATATCTAAAATCTTTTACATAAATAAAATTTAATCTACATCTCAAGCATAAATTAATGGGAAAGACTATTATTAAATAAAATTATTTTAATACAGGAAAAAAAAAGAAGAAAGAAAGATAACTTATCACACGCTTGGATAAGCGATGATTAATATTCTATTTCCGAAGAGCTTAATCATTAGTGAAAATTAAGTGTGCTAATTACACAAAATGATCTTCTAATTAACCTCAAAGTAAACTAGTTTTTAGAAAATTTGTTTCCGCAGAATTATTTTTGAAAATTTTACTGCAGATAAAATAATTTGTTGCATTGACAACTAAAACAGAGCAAATTTAATTAATTACTCGGAAAATTTCTGAAAAGAAAATTTGGAGAGATTTTTCAGTCTAAATTGGTCACTAAAAGTTCAGATTTTATTACAAAACTACTTGTTTGACATTATTCTGCAACTGTATTTTTAAAAAAAGAAAGAAAGGAAAAGGAACAAAAAAGAAAGAAAGAAATTTTAGTAACGCTTTATGTTTATAATGCTATCAATATATTTCTGCGAAAAACCTGTTTTTAATTTAAATTATATTCTTTACTTTTATTTTCCAAAAACTATAGGGGAGACTGGGGCACAGTGGACCTAGGGGCACAGTGGACCACCCCTATTTAAATCTCTTAATATTTAACTCTTTTAGTTTATATTGAGACTCATAGATAGCAGCATGGTACTAATTGCATACATCCAAAAATCCACATGGTAAATGCTAAGGTAGCCATTTTATACCATTTTTATGTTTTGAGCTGCTGAAAGTATTTTTTCAAATTTGAAGTTTTTTAAATTTTATCATTACTGAACTATCGACTACAAGTATTTGATAGTAGTTAAGAAAAGGTAAGATATCGTTCATTTTAAATTTACCAAAATTATTAGCATATTTATAGACTATACATAAGTTTAATATTATTATTTGTTTTGTCTGGACATGGGGCACAGTGAACCACCTCTATATGTGGCACAATGGACCGCCTTCCAATGTGCCTAAAAGTCCAAATTATATTTGACACCTTATTTATTTAAATTAAATTTACATATACAAATAAAATGTGACTCAAAATAATTAATTTAAAAAAAAAAACAATCTTAATGATATTATAAATAAATTTCTGAAAAGGGAAAATAGTTGAATAATAGTGTAATAATTATGAATATCTAAATTTAATAACTATTTGAATTGTTTAATATTAAAAATAAATAAATAAAATGATTATGTGATATAATAAATAGTAGGTTATATAAATTTATTGTTGTTGTTTTTAGAAATAACACGTAAAAGATAAAAGTAGAATAATTTTTAAACCTATCTCACAAATATAATGTAAAGTATTAATATCTCAAAATAATTAATAAAAATGTTTGAATAGTAACATAATGTTTAATTATATATTTCATAATTTTTATACCTATATAACATTAATAAACAAATTAAAAATATATCTTATTGTTTTTAGTGATGGCACGTAAAAGATAAAGGAAATCTGATGTAGAATTCTTACTCTAATTTGATTTCTTATTTATTTTGATTTCCTTTGAATTTTGGTAATTTTATTTCATGAAAATGATCAATTTATGCTATTTAGACTAGAACTGCATAAGAAACTAATTTAAATAATCTGGTGCGTCACTCACACGACTTTCTCTTACCCTGAAATTTAATACTATAAATACAGGTTGCAGATTAATAGGTAAGATAACGAGTACTGTTATGTAAACCTGTGTTAAACAATTCATATTAGGCTTCTGAAGAGTTTTATATGATAATTAGTTCTGTGTGAGGGGGGCTACCTCCCTCCTCAACCCCCCGTTTCATTAATGCACCTACATTTATATAGAATTTAATTCGGTTATTAAAAAATAATTCTCTTTTAAAAAAATAATTTATTAAAATTATTACTTAAAAAAATTATCTTTTATGATAAGGCAGACGATTTCCGTATTAGAGAAGTAGTATAACACCAAATATCCGAAAAAAGTCCATTTTATTCCCAATATTTAAAAAAAAAAAAAAAGTATGATTTTTTTTTTTTTTTTTTTCTAAGTTTTTTTTTTCGTTAAAAGTAAAAAAAAAAATCGATAACTTTGTTTTAAATTATTGCAGATCGATGGTTCAACCATTCGTTTTAAAGGTATTGGTGAGCTCTTGAAAGATACCCATCATGAAAATTTACTCCCCTCGAGGGGGGACTTCCAAGCAACAGACACAATATCACCAAAACCACAAAGACCAATAAGAATGAACAATCTCTCCATGTAGAAGAAGCCCAGAAAGATGAAAAAGAAACCATGAGGGGATGAAATATGCACATTCAAAGAAACCAAATCCGATTTTTAACAGCCCGCAAAACAAACGATACAACAAACCAACTCAACAAGAATATCCCAACAGAAAAACACAAACCATATATATGAAATTAATATTGACAAGAGTAAACAAACAAATATATTTAAAAAAAGAAAAATGAAGGTACACATTTCTTGTATATAATTAAAATATTAATAATGTTTTTTAAAGTAAATTATTTTTAATTTATCTTTAAAAGTGTTTACATAGCTTCAGCTAAGTATTTAATGTAATATGTGAAACATTCCTTTTCTTTTTAAAGGATTATATCTTCATTCTTCTCAATCTTTTCTGGAAGTTTCGTATTTCGTGAGAACTTTATTGCAAACTTCTACAACCTAAAAGATGAGTATCACTTTCACTGGGGTATTTTTAATGTAAGTACTTAAATCAAATCTTAAGAAGTTTCTGTGGGGCTCTTCAAGACTTTGGAAGTGTTAGAATAACTTCTAATTAGCGTGCGTGACTAAAACTTAAACTTATTCAAGAGAGGGCGTCTTAAATTCTTGTTTGGTGTTGCCAATACCAAACCGTCAATATTAAAATAATGTTAGAATTTTTCTTTCGACGAGTTTATTTTTATTTTTTTTTCTCTTTATATGATTTTAAAGTTTTTCCAACTTTGATAAAATTTATAAAATTTTAGAAAGAAGTCTAAAATTACTTTTTTTTTCTTTTTGTTCTTACTTATAATAATAATGATAACTAGCAAACCCGTGCGAAATATTCGCACTTTATTTCTTTTCTTGTTTACCTTTAAAATTTGAAACTCATAAATGTTATACCAATTTCACCACCTAATTAAAATTTTAATTTACCAGAAGCCAAATTATTATTAAAACCAAATTAATATTGTACAATAGTGAAACCAAATTCATTCAAAGAAAGGTTTCCAAATAAAAGTCATGGTTCACGACCCAATTTTCATACTTTCACAAGCAGTGCAGTTTTAATATAGGACTCTCACGACACCTTTTAAATTTTTGTCGCCATGTTGCCGATGACTTTTTATTAATTTTGATATATTTTTTGTTAAAAAACAATAATAATAAAATAAGCTAATTCCTATTTTGATTATATTTTTTATGACTGTGTTTTTTAGTGAATGTATGACACAAAAGTTCATATTCTGTATATATCTTTAAAATATTGCTAGGTTTAAAATGACGCTTGCAAAGGTTCTGAAGAAACAACTGTTAAAAATACATTTTTTCGTAAAATAATCTCATCAGACAAATGTCGTCATTTTTACTTATTAGTCCATTGAGCTATGTCCGTGTGCTTAAATATTGTCCATGTATAAATATTACTTTTTTATCCTCGAGTATCGTATCGTTTCGACAAAAAATAATTGAAACTGGTCCACGTTAGAGAAATATTATATAGATTATTATTACTTCCATCCACCATGGTATGTAATCTTGCCAAAATACAATATATATCTATACTATTTTACAGTCTTTTCATTTCTTACGCCTTACTTTCTGTCATTTGTATCTAGTCTTTTACAGCGAAACTTTTTTCTGATTAAGTTTTACAAGGAATCTACGCAGGACATGAGTTTTTTGGGGAAAACATAATAACTAGTAACATAATAATAATAACTAGTATCGCCCAGTGGTCGAAATTCGACCACAAATTTATTCAAATCTCAGAATTCTTTTAAGTTAGCACTAAATAAATAAATTAAGAAACTTAAAATTTCTCTGTAAACAATGTTCTTTGTAAATACTCTTTCGTCATTAGCTAAATGACCTTGCCCACTGTGTTCTGAAATATAAAATTTTAAGCTATTGAAAAAACGGACCCGACTTGCTGCAACATAAAATTGACCGTGTGTAAAAACTGTTTCTTTCAACAAAATACCAACCCTTTCAAACGTTTGTCCTTGTAAATAAATAAATAAATAAAGTCACTTTTTGTTGCCAAAAGACAAATAACAAAGAACATTTGAAGTTTCAAAAATTAAATAGTAATATATATTATTTACATATTAATACACAAACATGAAATTTATCGTACGGCTAATATCTCTTTAAATTACAGCTGACATAAATCATAAAACAAAAAAGAAAGAAATTAGATCATAAATAAATTAGAAAACAAAAAAATGATTTCTCATAAATCAAATTCTTAGGAAATCTTTTTTGTGGTTCCACGGACGGCCAGTGACGTCATCACTTCTCTTGCGTATAAGGATGCTATACAAATTACTGTGTCTATGGTTTTATTTGAGTTTTATGAAATTGCCAGATTTAACAACTTTCCACTTTTAGGTATTTTTTAATGTAAAGGAATACGTGTATGAAAGGGAAAAATGGGGGGAAATGCATAAAAAATAAATGTATTTTTAAATACCTTCTTGACATCGTATGAAAATAATAGTTGTATTCGCACCTTCCGGCTAACCATACCTTTCGAATGATACCATTTTCAACGCTCTACTCCCATAATTAATATGTTAAAAAGGGACTACAAATTTTATGCTTGCCTATTAATATATAGATAATAATAATATGCCAAACTTAGACTTTTTAAATGATAAATTCTTTGCTTTACATATTACGCTTGCTCAGATTGATATCAGTTATTTAATATACTTGTATAATATTTTCGTCCGTATTCATTTTTTTTTTTTTTTTTTTTTTTTTTTTACAAAAATGTACTTTTTTGGGTGCCATGGTCTTTAAAATTTACCAAAATCGACCAAAAAGTCCATTTTTCATTATTTGCGTAAATGTATCCAGCAGTGTGTCCACAAAAAAACTTTACATTTTAGAGCGTTCTCTATAAAAAAAAATATTATGCTGCAGAATATCATGAAAATTGGGTAACATAATTAGATGATGGGGATTTTAGCTATAGTACAAAAAAGTTCCAAAACACACCACTAGAGGGCTATTTTATGAGTAAATTAATAAATATGATTGAAAGAAATTGATTTGCCATCACTTTTTAGAAGTTTCGTAAAATAAAAAAGTATGAATTCGCCTTAAACAAGGTTTGTAAAAGCAATATTAGATTGAATATTGTTGCCTTCTATGAGACTAGTTATAAATTACAGACATAAATCTCTATATTAAATGCAAAAGAATATTGTTTTTTATTACTTAGATAACGTTTAAGATTCAAAATTCATTATAACCCTAAAAATATTAAATGTTAATAACTTATTTTTGAGAACAATATTGTTTGTGTGGAGAAACAAAAAATAATTTTTTTTTTTTAGTTTATAGATTTTACTTTTTCTTTTCTTTTACGTATGGGAAAACAAAAAAAGGGTAGTAAAGAAAGTCTAATATAATTTGTATGCAACGTTTACTTTATACCGGAAGAAAAAAAAAAAATATATATATATATATATATTGTTGTTGTTGTTGTTTGATTTATTTATTGTTTATTATAAAATTTAATTAAAAAAATTATACACAAGATTCGTAAAAATAGTCCCTTAGCTGTTCTTCTGACTAAATTCTTATTACTAATAATCATTGAATTACTAAAACAGTACAACTTATTTCTAATTTAAATTTATCAGAAAAAAGAACTTACTATATAGAAATTTTGAATTAGGTTGAGTGAAAAACTTCCCCCAAAAAGTTCTGTAAAAAAATTCCTTTGAAAAACCCTGTAGTAAATCCTAGAGTAAAGTTCTCTCTTTTTTTATAAGTTTCAAACACAAATGGGATAATTATTATTTGCCCTATCTTAGACAAAGTATATAAGAAATAATTTTTCCTTTACCATATATCAATCTTAATCGATAGCATTCATAAAATCTTTCGCTATTCATACATCCAAAAAATTAGATAATATATATATATATATATATTTAGATTGCATAAACAAAAACAAATAGATTAACTTCTTATAGTAATATTTTTATTTCGCAGTAGTTCTCTGGATAAAAACATAACCCTCCCTCACATTTTATTAATAAATAAATAAACAAATAAATAAATAAATAAAAATAAAATAAAATAAGCAAATAAAAATTTGAATATTAAAATAAAATAAAATAAAAAATGCATAAGCTGATCCAATTAAAAGCTACCTATTACATGTTTTTTTAGATGAATGTCTATTTGAGTTAATTTGTTTTTATATTTACTACATCTGTTTGAAACGAATCAGAAATTATACTTTTTTATGGAATCATTCTTATATCTGAAAAAAAAAGTATATTGCTGACAAACAGGATACGACATACGCACATTAGATAAAACATATGTATTTTGAGAATTTCCAGTTATTATTTTGCCACGTGCAAAACTTACTCTTTCACAAATAAATCTCATAAAAGAATGTGTTTTCTTTTACAATCGGCAGCATTCACAAGTACATTCTAATTTCAATACGGAAAAAAAACTTTCACATGCACCTACGCCATTCAGCTTTTTTAAACAAAAACAATTCGATATCTCCCTTACAACTACAGTTCTACACCAATGGCTTTCGTAATACAAAGCGATGATCCCCTCTTTTTTAACAAAAATCATATGCTTAACAAGTGGGAATCCAAAAGCTGGTCAAACATCTCTATCTTCCCTATTACAGTCTCACTTCAACTACTCTTGGAATCAATCTGTGCCTATAATTCCCATAACTCGACTTTCGAGGGCCTCCTCCAATGGAGTCCCGCTGGGGGCCCTTTAATAGCCTGACCTCCCGCGGCCCTCTATTCCGATGGGGGAGCCCGCATCTCTCTCGTTCAGCCCATGGCTTTGTGCCCACTGTACGACGGCTTTAAAATAACACAGTCGGGAATTTTTATTTTACTTTTTTCCCTGTCGCTCGTTTCGTACTTTTTTTTTTTTAAGTAGTCCCTTTTAGCGCTGGGAAAATTTGTAAAACACAGCGATGGTGTGTTCTTTTCCGATGAGCTGTCGTTTTCCAATGTAAGGCTATTTTTTTCTCCAATTCTGTACATAGTAAATTTATTAAATTAAATGTCCATTGATTAATATTTATTTTTAAGGGTTGCAAATCTTACGAACTGAAAATCCGTTGTAATTCAGGAAAATAGTAATAATAATAAGAAAGAAATGAAAAGAAAAGAAAAAGGAAGAAAGAAAAAGAGATAATTTAAAAAGTAATAAGCCATAAAAGTACTTCAAAGATCGATTTAAAATATTCTATCACAGAACACTTTATCTATTTATTTATTTATTTTTAAAGGCTTTTTTTAAGCATTATAACCTTTCTGTATCGTCACTGTTTATATGAGTTACACTGCACTCTACAAGCCCGTGCTGATATACGTATGTACTTTTTCTCCGCAGAAGGTGTCTTCACGCAAGAAAACCCGATTTACAGTCGAAAAGACGTTAGGAACGTCGGGCATTTAACTTTCATACGTATTTCGAAAAATTCATGAGAAAATTTGCCCCAAGTAAACGAATATAATATATATTTTTTAAAAGTCTTTTGAACCCCCTTTCCTCGCACTCAAATGTAAACGTGCATACAAGAATAAACATTAATTAAATCTCATAATTTCATCAACTAATTCTTAAAATGTATTTAGACAATTACAATTTTACAAGCTTGATAAACTGACTGCTTTGAGATAACTTTAAAAAAAAAAGGGGGGGGGGATGGGGGGGGGGACAGTAGTAATATTATTTCAAAACTTAATTTTGAAATATTCTAGCATAAATCACTTTAATTTTATAAATAAAGCATAAATCACATTAAGATGAATAAATAAAGCATAATCACATTCTAGCATAAATCACATTAAGGTTTTTTAAGTAATTTATCCATTCTGTAGGTACTGATTAATAGAGTTACACTGCACTGTAACAATGAGTGCATTTTATTAATAATATTTATTAGATAAAAAATTATATTAAATATTAGATAAAAAAAAAAAAAAAAAAAAAAAATCCAAACAATGCATACATGCGCATGCATAAGCTTTAAAACAAGTTTATTTTGCATAATTTATTTGCTAAATATATAAAATTGTTTTATAGAGACTTAAAGAAATATCGTAAAAATAAAAATAAAATAAATATTGTCGAAACAAAAATTTTAAAAATAAATAAACAAATAAATACTTTTAGTACATATTTAAATCATATTTGGCAAAAGATATCGTCAAAAGAATATCCTACTTTTTTTTAATATATATGTCCTTTTTACCTGCGGAAAATGTATTGATGCAAGAAAGCATGATTTACAGGCGAAAATATGTAATAAAAGTCGGGCATCTAGCGCTTGTATGCATTTCTAAAATTGCATAAGAAATTTTTTCTTTTGCAATTTTAGGAATGCAATAAATGCTATTTTGGAAATGCAATTTTTTATGCAAGCGAATATAATATTTCTTTTGAATATCTTTTGATTACCCCCCCCCCCCATACACATACACACATACATACACTTTTTAAGAAGAATAAATGTTATTTAAACCTCATTATTTTATTCATCACCCTATATTCTTTTAATTGCAATTTTAAAACTGCTTGCTTTGAGATAACTTAAAAGTAAAAGATCGTAATAATTTTTCAAAAATCAATTTCAAAATTTCAAAATATTCTAGCACAAACTTCTTAATTAATGATATTAATGTTATTTTTGTTGTTGTTATTATTATTAACAAAATTTTTTTTAGCTTTATAGCCATTCTTTGAACACTGATTATACAAGAGTTACTTTTCATTGTAACTATTAATGCTGATATACATGCGTATTTTTTTCTACGGTAAATGTCTTCATGCAAGAAAACATGATTTAAAGGCGAAAAATGTTTGAAAAACCGGACATTCAGCGATAATATAAATTTCTAAAATTGCGTAGGAAAAATTCTCTTAGGCAAGCGAATATAATATGTCTTTTGTATCTCTTTTGAACACAGCCCCCCCCATCCCCCTTACACATACACACACTTTTTAGGAAAAATAAATATTAATTAAATCTCATAATTTTATTAACTTTTTTATATTCAATATTCAATATAAAATATTTTTATATTTTACATTCAATTTAATTATTACAAAATATTCTAGCATAAACTTTTTCATTTATTTATTTATTTATTTATTATTATTATTATTATTATTAACAAAAGCCTTTCTTGAGCATTATAACTATTCTTTCATCACTGATTAATTGCGTTGCACTACACTGTAACTAAAAGCGCATGTGTTTATGGTTAAACTGATACACACATGCATACTTTTTTCTTGTAAAGAGGATCTTCATTCAAGAAAACATGATTTAAAGGCGAAGAACATTAGAAAAGACGGACATTCAACTATCATATAAATTTCAAAAATTGCATAGGAAAAATTCTCTTGGGTAAGCGAGTATAATATGTCTTTTGTACCTCTTTTGAACACTCCATCCCCTTCTTACACACATACAGTCGGTAACAAAAGTGTCCGAACACTAGCAAAAATTCCTATGTAAAAAAGTGCACTTCGTACGGTTTTATTAAATAAATCCTTGTCGAATCCTATTCTTAGTCAGTGTAAGAACATGATTCGATAAGGATTTATGTAACAAAACCGTATGAAGTGTACTTTTTTTGCATAGGAATTTTTGCTAGTGTTCGGACACTTTTGTTACCGACTGTACATACACACTTTTTAAGAAGAATAAACATTATTTAAATCTCATAATTTTATTAACTATTTTATATTCAACTAGTTAAAATTTTACATGCTTATAAAACTTCCTTCCTTAAAAAGTAATAAGTCAAGAAAATATTTCGAAAATAAATTTAAAATATTTTAAAATATTCTACCATAAACCTCTTTATTATTTATTTATTATTAACAATAGCACTTTTTAAGTTTATAATCATTTATCATCGCTGATTACATACGTTGCTTTACATTGTAACTATAAGCGCATGTAGTTATGGTTAAACTGATACACCTACACTACATACGTACCTTTTTTCCTGTGGAGAGGCTCTTCATGCAAGATAACATAATTTACAGGCGTTTAAAAAAAAAGGTAGACATTTAACCCTTTGTTGCATCGTGTCCACTGTAGTGGACAAAAGTTTAAATTTTTTTCCTTTCACACAAATGGTTTTATAGATTTGGTTTCAATGTTTATTCTTTCTGTATTATTTAAGTTCTCAACTGTTGCTCATAGATAGCAGCATAATATAAAATTACAGATTGCATTGCTAGTTTGAAAATAGCGTCAACCTCTACTTCCAGGTTAGTATGATTTCTCATTGTAAACATTGTATATAAGTGCTAAACCTTTTTTATTTTGACATTTTGCATTTTGAAATAGTAATTTTAGACATTTTAGAATATGTTTGAATAGAACACTTATTTTCAGATGCTATTTTTCATGAAAATTAATGTATTTTTCTTTTTGTCAACTACAATGGGCGTTATGAATTAGACTAATGTAGGACTGTTTTCGTTTGTCCATTGTAGTGGTACAAAAGGGTATTATTTTATTTTATAGATGTTACCGTGATAAATTCTTGGCTTCTTTGCAAAGCTGTCATACCACAATGTTCTATGCAACTAGGATTTTTCAAGATGTCCATTGCCAGAGGACTAATACAAGCAGTATCAAGAGCAATTGATGAACAAGATACAGAGAGACTTGTGTAAAGAAGGGCTAATGTCAGTGTAAAAACCTACAAAAAAGAAATATCAGTCAAAGCAAGCTTTGTCCTATACGATGGAGTGGATCATTTTGCTAGACAAATATCAAATAGTGCTCAAAGATGTAAGATGGAGTTATGCTCAAGAAAATCTATATATTTATGCGTAAAATGCAAAGCTCCTTTGTGTATCGATGAAAAAAGTGACTGCTTTTATTATTTTCATCACCACTTCTACTTTAGATATCCAGTTTCTATATGCATACTGTCCACTACAGTGGACAAACTGTAACTTTAAAAAATAAACAAAATTTTCATGAAACAATTTTTTACCCTGATTTCTGGGGCAATTGTGAATATGAAAAAAACAATAATTTCCTTTAAAGTTTCCCAGGTGATTAATATGCAACAAAGGGTTAACGTTTACACAGTTTTTTTTTTTTTTTAATTGAATGGGAAAATTTTGCCACTAGTGCGAATATAGAATTTTTACAAACATAACACAAGTAAAAACTATTTTTTTCCCCTTGTTGATACGGTATTTTAATGTGATTGATAAGACATTTTAATATTGATATGATATTTTGATATGACTAATATGATATTTTCTTATTGATGCGAAAATTAACATTATCTCAAAATTTGGTTTTGGTTACATATTTTTAGAAATTAAAGTTTTATCAACAATTTGTCATTAGTTAAAGTATTTTATACAAAATCATGTGAATTTGGATTAGAATGCAGAAAGCGATAATCTAATGTTCGAGGAGCAGGGCTTCCAGATGAATACCATAATTTTGGTTTTTAACATCACTAATTTTATAAAGTATCAGTCTATTAGTTAATTTACAACTTTTTTTGTTTTTTACATGAAGTGACTGTTTTATTATAAAAATAGTAGTTTACAAAAATAAAAATATAGTATTCACTTGGCAACCCTGATGAATATATTGAAAAAATATTTTGCTTGTGTGTTCATTTTTTATATCCATACATTTGTCATGCAAAATCAGAATTAGTTTTTTAGATGTATCAACTGTGCTTTTGATTTTAGTTGTATTAACCGTTTAGAACTTTTCGAAGTCCTAAAATGTTTACAAGCAATTCAATACTTATGTCCATTCATATTTTTAAAAATCGTACATAAATAAAAGTACATTGAACATGTAATTTTTAATGAAAAAATTTCTTAAAATTCTTGGAACACTCTTAAATACTTCTACTTTAAGGGCAGACAATGAATATTGGAGAAGGGGGGGGGGGGGGGGAGAAAGAAAAAGAAATTAAACAAATATTTTATTTTTCATCAGAAATACACCCACTTCCCAAAAAATACAAGCATTGACTAAAATATTCATAACGTTTGAACAAATTGAGATATTTAAAAAAATTCAAATTGCATAATAAAGTTTAAGTAGGGTATTTTTACGGGAAAAGTCATCGACTCGATGGATAGGTATTTCTTCTATAACGAATTCTGAGAAATAAGAGAAAAGAATAATAGCTCGAGTCTCCAACCACCCACGATAACTTAATCGAGATAAAATAAATTATCCCTTTTCACATTGTATAACATTTTTAGAATCAAATAATAAAGAGATTAACAATTTAAATATTTTTTTTAACAGCAACTACAAAAGGTGAAAAAATTTTATGAGATTTTTAATTTTACCAGATATATCTAGCTGATAAGATTACCCTTTGTTTTTACTAGATTTATGATGTAATCGTTTTTGCCGAAACAGCAGTATGTTGATTGACACCCTAACAGCACACTTATCCATAGTACATCTGAGGATGTCCTTTAGACGTACTTTCATCCATAGGATATCCTGAGGATATCTTGTGGATGAGATGTGCTGTTAGGGCAGAACACCGTGCACGTAATTGAAAGATTGTGATTTCGATACTAGGCCACAGGTGACCATCGTGTACTGGCACTGTCCTCCATGTTCCGAAATTAATATTTCTAGAGTTAACGAAGCGGAGAAGTCATCTTCACCGCAAAGGATCAAAACTGCGATGACATGTCTCCGGACCACCCTTAGGGGTGAATCGCAGACAGTCGCAAACAGTCCACTACGTATCTGTGGTGCGACGACAAATCCACTCAAGTCAATTCGATCCTAATAAAACCTTAGGTAATTTGAAAATCATTTTGGATTGTTTAGATTTTTTGAAAATCATTTTGGATTGTTCAGAATTTATTGATGATATAAAATGATGATGCAAAAATGAATTTTAAATGTATTTATTTTAAAAATCTCTTTGTAACAGATTATTTTCTTCCAACAGAATATCGAAATTTTTACCGCAAATGTCTATAAAAGATGAAATGAAAAGCTTAAATCAAATGAAGATGGTAATATTCAGTTTTAAAATAGGAAATACTCATTATATACGCTTGAATGAAGAGTTTTCTTTGAGAACAAATCAACAGGGTGTAATATACCGAAAGATCACGTGACCGGCCGGCGTTAACTCGACTTTTCTATCGTTCCCGACTCCACAGGATTTTTTTCACTTAACAAAACCTAATTGCAAATAATCCTCCCGCAGTACAATGTTCTTCACTGTACAGTCGTACACCTTTCGGTAGAGTTAATTCAAAGCCTAGTACGTCGATCCGCCGCGTGGCAAGTACAATCGGCATGACCTTTCCTCCCGTCACCACCCTCTACCGATTCACAATGGAAGCCATGGAATTGGATGGGGGGGGGGATAAGACAACTCTCCCCTCTCGCATGGGGGTCAGAATAATAGACAGTTCACGTGGGGAGCTCGAGATGCCCGTATATAATTGGATGTTCAAAAGATGAAGGGCAAATTGGCTTCGTTGTCTTTTACGGCACCCTCCCCGACACCCATTCTTTAGCTTTATACTAGTCGGACCCCCCCCCCCCGCCTTCTTCTCCCGCTTTTCTACCTATACCGTCACCGTTGTAGTTTTTCTTTATTTATTCTATTCTCACATCATCCGAGCCGAGCCATGGCGAAAGCGAGGAGAAATTTTTCTTTTAAATTTCTCTCTTGGCTCTTCTCTTTTCTTTCTTTTTTCCATCCGTTTGTACTTTTCTGCGATTTTTTTTTTTTTTTTTTTTTTTTTTTAACTTCCTTTTTCACTTTTGGAGTTGTCACACGGTTTTGTGTATCTTATTTATTTATTTTTTTTATATCGTTTTTTATTTGTTTTGTTTTACTATATTCGATGTGTGTTTTTCCCTCGAAGATTTCTCATGCAATGTTTCAACTTAAAACGTTTCTTTTAGACATGCCTCTGCCACATTTTGTTTTTCGCATCTATGCAGAGTTAAAAGATTTTGTCTTCCGTCAAAAGAATTGTAAATTTACAGTTTAACAGCCTAGTTTGTAGGAGATATAGAATGGCTTTGAACAGGTATCTGCTTAGTTACTTTTTTTATTTGTATAGTTTGCAAACTTTCCCAAACTCACGTTCAGCCCAACTGATGTGAATAGTACGGGTCATCTTCACAGTTCGTACTATTTCGTTTCCTACCTTCTGCAATAGTTTTTTTTTTTTTTTTTTTTTTTGTAAATAGATATAACTTTGTGTTTTCTTCATCTCTTAAACATAAAGGAAAGAAAGGTTCAATTTTGTTAATAAATCTGTGAAAAAAGCAGAAAATTTCCTAAATTATGGTTGAAGAGCATTTTTGTTATAATCGTTGGCCTATCACTGGTGAACTATCACTCTGTCCTTAGTGAAAAGTAGTTAAATAGTTGGTTATTTCTTTATTTTATTATATATATATATATATATATATTTAGTACGACAGGACTATTTCTTTCAGGCAGCGATTTTGCGTTGTCACACTTCCAATATGCCACGATGCCTGCCAATATCCACTTTTACCATTTAATTTCTTAAATTATCTTAAACTATTTAGAAATTTTACTGTTAAACTCATCAACCGGGAAAATTCATTATAAAAGTAGTTTGGAGCGTAAGATTTTTTTTTTTTTTTTATACCAACTATGTGAAAAATGCAGAGCCTGGAATTGAACCTGGGCCCTTAGCTTAATGTGCGAATACTCTTCTACTGAATCATCCTGGCTGACAACCAGCTCAACATTTCTCACATAATAACCGTTTTATCTGCGTTTGAAGATACGGTAACCTTGCCAACGATTATTATGTGACAAATGTCGAGCTTGTTATTAGCCAGGGTAGCTAATAACATTTTTTTTTTTTTTTTTTTTTTTTTTTTTTACAAGATTGCAATATATAAATTAGTCCTGTCGTACTAAATTAAATTCTGTCAAAGACAGAATTTTTCTTTTTCTTTCTTTCTTTTATTTATTTATTTATTTATTTATTTATTTATTTAAGCGTTGATTAACATTGAAGAACACTATCGCTACATTTTCTTGACACCAATGTTTGCCTCAAGAAATAAATACTTCGTTTGAATGAATAGATAATTATTAATCAGAAATAATGGTTTTAGACTGTCTGATTTAGGCAGACATCACTATTTTCGAATAATAATTCTCTCCTTATTTTAATGCAGAATTTCTGTCACTTGTAAACCGAAAGTTACTATTAAAAATTAGTGTCAAAAGTATCGATAAGCAACGACTGGAAAATAATTTTAACATTGGCTGATTTGTGCCTTCAATCGTTCGAATAATTTTATTCATTCAAATAAGTTTTTAATTAGAATTTAATATTTTCTAATGTTCCTCTGAAATCTTTTAACCCACTAGACTGACTGATTTCTGGTGGAATTAGACTGTTTATTCACTAACAGGTTATAACAAGTTTTAAACAATTGTCCACTTTTAGTATATTCTTGTATTCTTCCCAAAACAAGTTTCTATTAAATAATCACGTCTAAATTATTACAGCAGGGGACGTACTCTCCGCCCTTTTTCAGGACAGTCTCATGGATGAAAAACTTTCAAATTTACTACCACCACTATCTTTATAAAATAATCTCTACTTTGTATAATCATGACACAATAACGTAAATATAACCAGAATTATTTCTGCATGAACTTAGTAGTGGCAGAAAAGGTAGAAATTTCTTATCTCTAAGACTGTCCTGAAAAAAGCGCGGAGAGTACGACCCCCTGTTTACAGTCAATACACTTACAAAAAATAAAACTTCTATTACATATTCAAATCTTAGAACTATTTTTTAAATAGTAACTACACCCCGCGACAAAAAGATTGGTACAAAGGGTTTTTTCTTTGATTTTTCATAAAATAACATTATCTAAATAGTGCTTGTCATTTATTATTATCATAAAATAACACTATTCCCGGACTAATTTTTGTTTTAAGACTGATTTAGAAAAATTTTAAGACTAAAATTTTTCTAATTTATGACTACACACCGCGACAAAAAGATAGGAACAAAGGTTTTTTTTTTTTTTAAATTTTTGAATATGATTCAAATATTTAATATGTTTTTGATATGATAATATTTTGTTATGATAATAAATGATGAGCACAATTTAAATAATGTTATTTTATGAAAAATTTAAAAAAAAACCTTGTTCCTATCTTTTTGTCGCGGGGTGTAGTCTTAAATTAGAAATATTTTAGTCTTAAAACTTTTCTAAAATAGTCTTAAAACAAAAACTAGTCCGGGAATAGTGTTATTTTATGATAATAATAAATGATAAGCACAATTTAGATAATGTTATTTTATGAAAAATCAAAGAAAAAACCCTTTGTACCTATCTTTTTGTCGTGGGGTGTATTCGAACTACAGCATAACCTTTTTAAATTATGATTATTCCCCATTAAATTGAGGTTATTGAACTATATTCACTAGAAATGTAATGATACAAGTGTCACATTTAAAAACCATTTGATATTTCAACGACTATCTTATTAGCGAGCAATTCTTAACGAATTCAGCGAGTTCTTATGCAATAGCAGGGCGGGTTTTCTTCACTTGTAACAAAGTCGGTTCATCCTTTAGCACCCCACTATTACCCTTCCTACACAGACTTCAGGGCATAATGACACTTTCCCATATTTCGATTCCGGCAAGAAGTACTTATATTTGATTTTTTAAGCTGACAATGCAACTACGTGATATATGCATTTTCTGCATTTTCTTGTGCATACTAAATATAGAAAATTTCATTTAAAGTACTACAACAGATACTCCAAATCAACTATTTCTTTTGCCGTTTTTGGCTATTTTCTAGCAGACGTGTATCTATATCCTCTCGTAGAAATAAGGTTGGCCTATATATTAAGTTCTATCTTCTGTTTTCTCTCTGTTTATAAATATCACGAAAAACCTTAACAGAATGTATAACAGGTAACAAACCACTTTAAAACACGTAGATAAAATATTTTTATTAAAAACTACACAAAGCTTTTCGCCATTATAACAATAGCATCATCAGGTGTAATTGCGTTACATAGAACCAGCAATATATAAAGAAGTTCAAATGGTTTAGTTACGGTTACAATAAAGATTTTTTAAAGTTACGGTTACAATAAAAAAATTTTCATTTCAATATCATTTTCAGTATTTTTTTCTCTATGAGCACAACGCGTGCCATACTTACTCATAGAGAAATACATACTCATAGAGAAAAAAATACTGAAAATGACTCAGAGAAAAAAATACTGAAAATGATATTGAAATGAAATTTTTTTTTATTGTAACCGTAACTTTAAAAAATATTTATTGTAACCGTAACTTTAAACCGCTTGAACTTCTTTATTTATATATTGCTGGTTCTATGTAACGCAATTACACCTGATGATGCTATTGTTATAATGGCGAAAAGCTTTGTGTAGTTTTTAATAAAAATATTTTATCTACGTGTTTTAAAGTGGTTTGTTACCTGTTATATATTATATATACACGTGAAATGTTTTCTAATTTGAAACTTTTAATAATTTTTAATCTTAATTACTTAATAGAATGCTTATATTAATTTCATTAGCTGTTGGTTTTTATTTTAATTCTATTTCCTACCAAACAGTTATATGATTTTCTATTTTATACTTTTTTTAATATTTTCAAAATAATCTTTTTACTTGTTTTCTTTTCTTTCCTCCCTTTTTTTTTTCTTTCTTTTCTTTTCTTTTTTAAGCCTAACGTGTGAATTTATTAATCTGTAAATCATAGAACCTTATATTTATTCTATATGTGACCCTCTGGTGAACTAATCTTTTTTTTTTTTCTTTCACATAAATTCCCCATGTTTTCTTAGTAGTGTCGCTAGTCGCATAATATTATATTAATTTTCAGGGAAATTTTCAAAGAAACTACTCATTTTTTATTACACTTTTAAAAAATTCCGATTTCTTTAATCGAAAAATGAGCAACTGACAATGTATTACGCTTACATTTTAAGTACTCTGTGAAAAATTCGGGATACTTTCCAACAAAATACTTTGATTTGCTGGCTCTGAAAAATAGTGCTCCAAATTTTATAGCTAGCAAATTGATATATATATTTAATGCAAAATTACTTTTTTACTTTTTTTTTTTTTTCTTTGTGGTGTAGTTTTTAAAAGAGGTGTATGTATTTAGAGATTTCTGTCTGAAATTGGGGAATTCCTGGTCAAGAAAATTGCTAAACCATATTTGTTCCACTTTCTTAGTAGTATAACATTATTAAATTAATTTAATGATATTATTACTATGTATTTATTATCTTTTCCTACAAAAAAGTTCTAGAAACGTTTGGGCAAAAAGTAAACCATTATACTCTGCCATCACCTAGTGTCTTTACAAACCCATAATATTTAAGATATTATAATTTATAATAATAAGAAATATATTAGTGTTAGATTTAATTCACCAATGTTGCCTGGCACTTTCTTGGCCCCGCCCCCTCAATTAATTGTTCTTTTGCTAATATCTGTATCTATACCATCTCTCTCTTGTTGTATGTGTATCAATAACGCTTTTAAATGTAATTATATATACAACCATAAAATCGAATATACATTTTTCCTTTAAAAAAAAAAAAAAAAATCAGCTATATATGAAGTAAAGATTTAATCCAATTTTATATTTCCTCGGAGAATAGAAAAAAAAAGGAAATGTATAGAAAAAAACAACAACATATACAGTCGAACCTCGTTAACGGGAACACTGTTAACGTGAATTACTTTTAACATGAACTGTTTTTAAATCCCCACCAAAATGAATATTAGTTTAATTATATGAAAATTAGTTACTGATAACACGAACTACTGATAACATGAAAATTTTTTTTTTATCCCCCTTGAGATTCATGTTAACGAGGTTCGACTGTATATATATACATAAATGTGTAGAAAAACTTTATATTTCCCCAAAGAATGTGTAATATATATATATATATATATATCAAAACCATTTAAATAATAGATAAACTATCATGGCATGTTTTCTTTTATTCCGTTTAGTTGTATTAACTTACGTTTATCATAATTATTTGCATTAATCATTAACAATAAACCCTTTATTCCTTACGTTATTCAAACAAGTTTTTACGTTAGAATTGCATTATAATTATCCCAAACATCTCTGGGGCAAACTACAGAAAAATCAAATGTTTTCACTGACCTTTGGGGAAGACTTCTCTCATGCGCAGATACGAAGTGGTGAGTCTGATGATGGAAGCCTTGTCCAACTGGCTGGTGATGGCAGCGGGCAGGGGCAGGAGTTTGGCCAACTCTAGGAACTCGGCGTTTTCTTTCTCCCGTCGGGACCGGGCGGCGTTCTTGGATTTCTCCTTCATTTAGTCCGGTGCGACCAACGCCTTGGCAGCGCCTGCACAAAAACAAAATACATTCGACAATACGTACTCAATAACGAAAAACAAAATAACGAATAATCAAGCAATTCACATAGATTTTTAACACTTTCCAAATGCACGTAATCATTGCACTTTCAATTGCCTACATGATCACTCAACGGACAGATCGAAGAGCAGAACAACTGACAGATAGACTATAGTCCGTGTAAACTGAATTGGCCTGTCAAGGTCACTAGACTCTCGTCAACAATCCTAGAAATGACCCATGTGATCCTGTAATTGCTTATTCTTTTCCCACCCCATTTGAGCAATTCTTTGACCAGGAGAATATTTCGTTCAGATACAATACTGTTTTCATTAGACTTGCTTTTTGATCCATTAGCATTTAGTTTTTCTCATCGTTTAGTTTCTATATCATTTACTATTACTGGTAGTCCTAATACAAGGAAACAATCTGATTCGGTGTTGTAGAATTGACGAAATATAAGCGGGGAAAATCAGTTCTATCACCAGGTCGAAGTAGCAAAGCTCTAAAATAAGTCTTTTTAAAGGCTAAAAAAAAAAAAACCTTCTAAGAGCTAAGAAAGCCCTTTTTAGGGCTAAGCCATATCCAAGGCTGAATAATAATAATAATAATAGATAAATAATACATTAAATTACGTTTTGGGAAAAAAAAAAAAAAAAAAAAAAAACTCTCATCCCTAAAATAATTATTTTAGAGAAACGTCAATGGATCTACCCGTTTGGTTTTGCTGTCCAAGCTGGCAGATCGGCGAGATCGAGTTCGAATCGAATCCAAGTCGCGGTAATTAGCCTAGCTATTTGGAGTTTACCATGGTTTTCTCCGAAATTTATGCGAGTTTTAGCAAAGATTCCTAATAAATACTTCTCAAGAAAATCCAGGCTTTTGTAAAAACAATCGGGTTCAAACTTCACACAATCATCATCATTTATAATAGATTTTAATTAGTGGAATTCACTATTACTCTTAAACATCGTTGAAAAGTTTTAAAAACGCTTAAAACATACGGAAAAGTAATTTCCACAATTTCCAGGTGTAGTCCTTAATGTGTCTGAATATTTTAGCGTAGCCTTGTATTTCTTCACGCTAAACATACCATATTCTACAGAAAACTTTTTGTGTATGTGTGTCTGCGTGCATATGAATAATAAATGTTAATTTCTTTGTGATTTGTGCAAACGCAGAAGATATTAAAATACAGTTTATAAAAATACCTCACACAGAAAGTTATGTTTTGGAATTCTTTCCAGTATCCCTGTACGAAAACCAGTTGTGATATTTATTCCATTTTCGATAGAAAACATTCCATAGGGAAGTTGAATAACATACATCATTTTCAAAGAATCACATGAAATTTTAAAGGAGTCAGAGCTCGGACAGGCAGACAAATCAAAGTCAGAAACATTTTTTAACTTTGTTGCACTGTTAAAAATTTGAACAGAAAACTCCGTGTAATCTATTATCTTAAGTCATACGTAAAATTACGGAGAAAAATAAACGGAAATGTAAAGAAACTTTTTTTATGCATTCATTTTAGTAACTTATATTAATTTAATTAATTATTGGTGAGAATATATTTCGGACATGGAAGGCTTTTTCTAAAATAGAAACAGACATTTTTAATTTTAATTAAAAAAATAAATAATAAAATTAGGTAAAAATACAGAATAAAGATTGAGAATCTCGATTAGTAACTTTTAACTAAGAATTACTGTAAATTTACAGAGACTCTGGATAAATATTTACAGTAAATTTACAGAAATTTTTAACAGTGCGGAAGTTTTAAAAAGATGACTGAAATAAATTAAACTGGGAGATTTCGAAAGAAATATGCATTTCTCAAATTACACTCTTAGTATTATTTTTATTATGGTAATGACAAAGGCATAATCAGACATGATATCAAAAATTCATAACAATGCTCTTATAGAATACTATTCTGCTGAAAGACTACAAAAATTTTAATATTAAAGCGTTTTTTTTTTTTTTTTTTTTTTTTTTTTCAATTCTTTTCTTTTTTTATCATTATTATTTGTACATATCCTACAATATCATGTCAAGAAAAAGTTAAAATATGATCGAAAACATAATTTTGTTTAGAAAAAAGGGAATTTCATACACGTATTCATGCCTTTCAATTTTATACTCCTGCAGTGTTTTAAAAAATAGAAATATCAAAAAGAACAAAAAATTTTGTTTTAAAATATTTGCCTGATTTTTACTATCATACTAGATTAGAATATTTTTTTACCTAAATTGCTTTCCTAGAGCATTAGAAAATAAAAATAAAAATAAAATTTTAAACATTGTTAATTTAAAATTACAGACTGATTTGGAATAAAATGTGAATGATTAAATGTTTAAAATGATCTGAAAACTTACAAAATAAAGAGGATTGCTCCCCTTTAGCCAGGATGTTCTTTCCGACGCAATCTCGCCATTTTTCCTTTTCGGAAAACCTGGAAAAAGAAAAAGAAAACTTAAAAATTGCACGCTAGTTACTTCCTTGTGTATGATTTAAAGAAAAAAAAAAAAAAATCTTGACTAGTCATTTTATAATTTATTTTCCACCTAGAAATGCAAGAATAAACTATTATACAATATAACTTATAGAACCAGAGGAACCGTATAGAAATTTAAACATTATAATTTTTACAGAAATGTGTTTATGGATTTTAATTGTTTTAAGATAATTGACTTTATTATTAAAAACAATTTAATTATTTTTTTCTTTATGGAAAATCCTGATAAAAAATAATATCACAGTTGAAAACTTTTACGATTTTTGGCTACAGGAAAAAATTTATAGAAATTTATATTTCATTAAACCTTTATTATTATTATTATTATTATTATTATTATTATTATCATTTTCTGGGGATTCCTAGTAAAAAATAATATCACACTTGGGAATTTTTACGCTTTTTGATCACCTAAAAATTTCAATTAAATTTTTTATTTTATTAAAGTAAAGTGACGATAAGTTGCGGATGCTTTTCATTTCTATAAGATTTTTGTATAAAATTTCTTCATCATTTCATAAAAACAATATGTATATATATATAATCTATTTTATTTTATTTTATTTTTCCGTGATATGACATTTTAAGAGTCTAGCGACAGGGGTTTTTAATATGGTTTATCTTGATTCAAAAAATTTAGAGACGCTAAAATAACTTGAAATGTACCATTAACTCTGCATGTCAGCCGCGCTTCTTAATTTTCATTGGTAGCGTCAGGTGCCTTTTGATAAAGACCCTGTAATGTAAGGTTTTTTCAATTTCACTACAACAAGAGGTGAGTTAATGGATATATGATTTTATGCCTGATTTTGCTCAATAACTTTTCTGGTTTACGATCGAAGGTCAATTTTTTTACAGCAGGAGCCGTCACTGCCTACATTATGGTCCTGACGCCCGAAGCTACACTGAGAAAAAATATATTACCTCCTTCATCTAGAATGAATAAATGGTCATTTTGATTTCCGAGCTATGCGTAAAAGGCATGCCAATAAACTGAATAAACGAAATGATCGGAGAGAAATTCTCACTTGATTATCTAGAATTGGGTCATAAACCAAGATTATAGTTGCTGAAACCCGCCTGTTGTGTTCGCATTTATTTGGCGATATTTTCAAATAGGTTTGACCTCGATAATATAGACAAACTCTCTAGAATTCTAACGGAGGTTGCTAGAACTTGCTTTCAAAGAGGACTAGAATTTATAAGGATGACAATGAACTATTTTCTCTAGAGCCACAATTTAGATTGTAGATGTCAGTTACAGATTTTTTTTCTCGGTGTATTCTTTTTTCGTTGGTTTCTGTTCCTTTGAGATCCTGAAGAAAATGCGTAAATATTAAATAAATAATGTATGTTATTGACTTACATAGCTATTAGTGCTAATCAGTTTAAGCGACAATATTTTTAAACAACGAAAATAGTTACATTTTCTTAAAAAAAAAAGGGGGGGGGTGTGCGAGTATAACACGTCATTTTACCCATATTTGGGGACCCATGGTAGTGCCGTATTTGAAACTTCATGTAGACTAATAGTACTAGCTACTAAAAAAAAAAAAAAAAAAAAAAAAAAAATGAATATCGAACCAATAGATAACAAACATTAATACAAATAAACTAATATACTGATATGTCCAGATATTTCGAAATAAATTATCTTACATGAAAAAAAGTTCAACCGAAAATTGAACCAAAACGATACCAAGAGGGTGCTACGTATACGGCAGAGGATCCTACACTAAAGGACAAAAAAAAAAAAAAAAAAAAAAAGAGCCGCATTTGGATAGTTTTATTTTATCTTTTTGCAGTCGCCAATTTTATCATTTAAAATGCAAATTTTGGATCAGGTTTTATTACGTTGTCCACCACGTGAAATTTACGATTTTAAGCCAAGTATTCAAAACAAAACACAGACGTTAGGAAAGTTGTGATTTGAAAATTACTTCAAAAATTGCAAGGATGAGACCACAAAAAAAGTATTAATAATAGAAAGAAACGAAAAAAAAAAAAAAAAAAAAAAATGAATGCGAGAGATGGTAAAATAATTAAATATTAACGAATCATTGATGAGATGGTTTTTAACATATAATAAGATGCAAAATTAAAGCTATAAGATTTTTTGGCTGTTCAAACTGGAAATTTGGCTCTAAGCGGCCACGTTGTTCATCCAAGCGAGATGACAGAAAGTTAAAAAGACAATGTTTAAAAAATTGATTTAGAACTGTTAGATTAGATTGTGTTTAGAACTTAGAAAACATTCTGCAAAAGTGTTTAGCAACATAATTTCTTCAAAATGAATGAAGCGATTATTAAACAAAGCAAATTTAAAAGTCAGAAGGCTTGCAAAAAAACCATTATTAACGAAAAGAATTGAGAAAACAAGACTTAATGATTGAAAAAAAAAAAAAAATGGTCAGTTAATTATTGGGCTCTAGTGTTTTTCTCTGATGAGTCAAACAAAACATAGTTACAGATGACGGAAACAAGATAATCGTACGATGAAAATGTGACTGTTTTATACGAAAGTTAACTTTTAAAACAGTGAAATAGTCTCCGTGCATTATGATATGGGAATGCATAAATTTGCGAAGTCGGGCAAATTTTAATGCTCAAAGGATCAATTAACTCGAAATAAAACACGAACATTTTAAAAGTAAGTGCCTACCCGACTGTTTTGGAAGAATTTGAGTACGTTTCCACAATCAGTATTTCAAGACGATAATGCATCTTGTCTTGTAATACGTGGTGGTGGATAAAAGCTAAAAAATGCAATACAATTTTTTTATCTTTCGCACATGCGCAGTGAAAACGCTTTTCAGAAAAATGTTCATATTTTATGAGATTTGAGGTATTTGTATTCCGATTCCAGTATATAGTTTTAAAAATGTTTTTCCAACTTATCTGAAAGTGGGAATAATTTTCGTTAAAAACTCTATGTATTATAAATAAAAATGTATTATAAATGAAAAACATGTTGATTATTATTATTTTTTTTTTTTAATTTTTTTTTTTAGTTTTAAAAGAGTTTATATTTCCGTTATTTAATATACTATCGTCACACAAATTCATCCACAAATTGAACTGGGTCTCTATTAACATATCATAAAATTACAGATCATTTCATTCACTTAACGATACAGGGTGATCACAAACATTATTGATTTTGCTCAATTTGTTACCGGCCCCCTAAATATTGTCTTAAACCAACCTTCCCTGAAAAACATAAGGAAGACCCAGTTCTTTAAACGCCCAATGTTTGAAAACATTTCATCGAGAAATAAGTTTTTAAATTGAAAAAAAAACTGATCGTTTGCAAATCTTGCTATATATATAATATGTATTATAATCCCATGCTTATCAGTACATTTCAATAAAAGCCGCATAGAGCTACAATCAGTACTTTTTAAATAATATATTTATTTATTCTGTAACTTTTGAATCACCATGTATAGTATGTGACCTTAGGAATAAGCTAACATTTAAGGAAATGATTGCAAAATTTACATATCTCTCTTAAATCGATTCTACAAATGCTAAAAAAAAAAAAAAAAAAAAAAAAAAAACTGGATTATAAATAGAAATATTGTCCTTAGATAAATAACCAGTTCTTCTTTTTGTTAATGTTGTTTTTGTTCATAAATTTGATTGTTTGGCGACACTGTCAATTTATAAAGTGTCTGAGACTGCCTTACAAAGACTATACAGTTATGTTTTTCAATAATTTACGTCTGTCTTATGCAGGCGGCTTTCTTTTTTCAGTCACACTTTAGCTTCTTTATGAAGTGCTAAAGACAGTCTTATTATGGCATGATATTTATTACACCTTTTGAGGGAAAAAAAAAAAGTGCTATATAGCTGGCAAGTCTTTTTTCTTTTTTTTTTTTTCTTTCGTATTTCTTTCTTTTTCCTTGCCCTTGCGTGCATCATGAAAGAAAGGATGTCTCGCGGTTTGTGAGTCATAATAACCGGTAGAAATTCTCAGAAAAAAGTATCAAATGCACCTTGATAATTTATGTCTACTTTTTAGGTGTGTCAATTTCCGTTTTTATTTTTATTTATTTATTTTTATTTTATTTTATTTTAAATTAGTATTATTATTTTGTCGATTGCGATTGTGGTTCAGTGATGCCAGATTGGGGATTTTGTCCCCATTTTGAGGATTTTTGAGGCTTCTGGGGACAATTTTGGGGACCAAATGTTTGTGGGAACTTTTTGGGGGAATTCTAAAATTTTTGTTGACAAATCTGGGGAGTTCTTCAACTTTCTGTCAATGTTGGCAACGTATTGATTTATCCCTACGACCAAGGATTTTCAATAGCTTTATTGTTATTTGGGGATTTTTTTCAAAAATTGCTTTCATTTGGGGAAATATGTGAACTTAAATCCACTTAAATCTGCTTAATTTTTTATTTTCCCTCTTTAGTAGAAATCAAGTTGGGAATTTTTTCGAAAAAAAAAAAAAAAAAAAAAAAAAAAACCTGATTTGGGGAAATTATAAGACTTGTTTGGGGAAATAATTTTCGACCATCTGGCATCACTGTGGGATTCCCAGTTATATTTAACAGAAATAAATGCCCCTCTAGAGTGATCTAAAACTTGGCTAAAACTTTCCTAACACAAATTATTTATATAATCCTTCGTTTCCAACCTTTCTTTAAGTAAAGAAAAAATTTATAACGGTTGTAATTATTTGTGATATTACGATTTTACATTGATATTTTCCATTGCGATTACATTGTGATTTTGATTTTCATAGGAAATGTGCATAACTTATGTTGTTTTAACTTATATGTACTATTTTAAAGAAATCGAATGATAATTTTTCAACCAATTAAAATAAATATTTTCCAGAAAAACACAATAAAATTTGTATGTTAAATGTTTTCCTTGAATATTTAAATAAAATATTTCTCAGTCGTTAAAATTTGTTTGCCATAAAATATTTACTAAACTTATATGAAAATGAAATTTTCTGTTAGATTATTTAATTTCTGAATGAGGTTATTTGAAAACAATAATAAAAATATATGGAAGTGAAAAACGTTTCTAAAACTATAAAGAAAAAAAAAAAAAGTCGTATGGTTGGTTGGATGGATGGGTTTTACGTCGCACTCGTGCTACGCAGTGGGAAATAAAAGTGGCATGGAATCAACGAGATATATAAAGTAGAGTGATAAATGGTAACCCTTGAGAAGGTCCAAGATGAGTCATGTGACATGCTTTCCTTGCACATGCGTATTCGGTGGTTTCCTTGGTAACAGCTCATTTTCAGTACATTTCTATGGCAACGGTTTCAATGTTTTTGTTTACTTTACGTAGTTTAATATTCTTTTGTTCTAAACCATTTTGATTTTGATTTTACTTCTTTTTTATTTCGTGTAGTTGAACTTTAACCGATAAAATGCTTAAAAATAGTTGAAAAATTATTATTTGTTGTTAAATTTAGCTCTTTAAAAGTTTAAATTTTGTTTTATAAACACTTTTAAAGTTTGTTGAGAAACGATGAAAAGAAAGGTATTTTATTATTTATTAAAATGTGAAATATGTGTAAAATTATTTTAAAAGCAATTTATTTCGGTCATAGGACTGTCATGTTACCTAATAATAATGATAATTTGTCGAACTGATATTTTAAATGCCAAAATAGCGATAAAGGGCCAAACACAGCAACCTATTCGAGCATATCACGTGATTCATCTTGAACCACGGAAAGTTAATCCTTCATCCATTGAATCAGCACTCTAATTTATATATCTCGTTGCATGGAATAATGAAGATGTTGAAGACACAGTTAAGAGTTACAGTTCATATTCTCATCGTCTTCCACTAAATTATTTAAATTAAAATTGTGACGTATGACAAAGTGTACGAGTAACAGTAAGAAAGAAATTCAGATTTTTACAGTAAGAACAAAGAAAATAAAAGGTCACATTATTCCTGTCTTTAATTCAAGGTTTAATTAATTTCTGAATCAAGATAATATTTGTATACAGGTGGGATAACATTTGTATTAAAAAAAAAGTGATATTTGTAATAAGTTAATACATTTACACCGAGACACTTTCATGGTAGGGTAGGTGCTCCATTTATTGGCATGCTCCAGTAATTGACATCTATCCCGAAATAATTAATAAATAAGAAAAATAATAAAATCATATATTTTACATATAAGAATTTTAACATTTTATGTCAAACACTGGAGCATAGAGTACTAACAACTGATAAAATGAATAACTAGCAGTGTCAAACACTGGAACATAGGGGACCAATTACTGATAAAATGAAAAACTGACAGTGTCAATTACTGGAACATTGAGTGGGTGTCAAATAAAAATTCATTAAAAAAAAAAAAAAAAAAAAAAAAAAAAAAGTTATCAAATGTATATATTTTAACATATATGTGGTTCTGAATGTCTTTCATACCATATGAACTAGCTTAAGATTTCTAAAAATATTTTCCGATGACTAGAATATTAAAAACATCAGAGATTGCTCTAAAAGTTTCAATCACTGGTGCACTTACCCTATTATAAATCACCATATCATTGTCTTCAATAAATATTTTAAATTTCTGTAGTACCCCGGTAAGATCTGCAACAGTGGTTGAAGTTTAGTGGACTAACGTCATTTCTAAAAACTTGACAAGTGGGCGACCGTCTGGCTAAGAATAGTTAGAATAGTTCGGTGGGTTTGGGGTTTTAACGTCGTATACTAGTACTGCGCAATGGGTAACTGGTGACGGTCTGGGACGCGCCCCTAAGGATGGTCCGAAAACATGCCATCATAATTTTGGTCCTGCACGGTGTTGGTGTTGGTGTTAGGGATTAAGGCCGATTGACAACACTGGGGTCCTAGGCCTGAGGGGGAGGGCCTTCCGTGGAGGTCTTTCTAAGGGGTCCTAGCCCGTATTTACGCAAGTTTCGGAGGAAACCACGGAAAACTCCGAACGGCTAGGTCGACGAGCGCGACCGGGGATCGAACCCGGCACCTCACGTCTACCAGCTTTGAGCGCAGAACCGCTCGGCCGCTGGTGGGCTTGGTCCTGCACGGAGAAGAATAGTTCGGAGACGGGCCATCGCAATTTTGATCCTCCTCGGAGAGAATCTTGTAAAAGGTATGGTAACACTTGTACGAAGAAAAAACATTTAAAGAATCAGATATCACAGTACTATTATCTTTATATTGAATTAATATTGCTGGCTAGCTTGGTAGAGCACTTAATGTAGACATAAGACTAATTATTCTTTGCTTTTCCATAGAAACAATTTAATTTGAGGCGTCGAATAAAAAGATGAGGACCCAGATGAAAACTCCGCAACCATTTTAGCTAATGACAATGTTTAATGAAGACATAACATAATATATAGAGAATATAAACATTACATTTTAACTTTAGAACATTTCAAAAAAAGAATAATCACGCAGACGACAACTCTGCGAACCTTTCTGGTAGAAAAACAGTTACTGACTACAGTTACAGTCGGTAACAAAAGTGTCCGAACACTGGCAAAAATTCCTATGTAAAAAAAGTACATTTCATACGGTTTTGTTAAACAAATCCTAATCGAATCATGTTCTTAGACTGACTAAGGACAGGATTCGACAAGGATTTATTTCAAAAATCCGTATGAAATATACATTTTTTACATAGGAATTTTTGCTAGTGTTCGGACACTTTTGTTACCGACTGTACGTTTTTTCCTAAATTTCATTGGGTGCGAGGTCACGTGGGTTTGATGATGCAACAGTCACACAGGTATTACAAATTAATATTTTAATCTTTCTGTCTTAAAATCTACAGAACATCTCTACAGAATTTCATTTTCTTTAATTTGTTTACAATGAATTTGTGCAGTCGGCAGCAAAAGTATCCGAGCATTAGCAATAATCCCTGTCTAAAAAAAGTTCACTTAATACTGCTTTGTTAAATAAATCCTTGTCGAGTCATGTTCTTAGTGAGTTTAAGACCATAATTCGACAAGGATTTATTTAACAAAATAGTTTTAAGTGTACTTTCTTGACATCGGAATTATTGGCTAGTGCTCGGATATTTTTGCTGCCGACTGTATCTTTTCACTCTCCATCTCTTCTGTTTACCTGATTTTTCACTCCAGAACAACTATCTTGCTGGTCAAAATAAAGTCTTTTTTCGAAAAACAAACTTTTTAATGTCAATTAAATTGTCAAAAATAATACAGCCAATAATTTAAAATGAAATCAAAAACTCTATGAATTTGGTTATTAATCAGTATCATTGTCTACTGATTAATAACGATAAATCAAAACTATAAATTGTGTACTGATTAAGTGTGATATATCATACTAGTGCCACTCTGTGAGTTAACCTTATATCTCCTACCGGTGCATTTTTTTTTTTTTTTTTTTTTTTTTTTTTCAGTATTTACGTTTGAAAGAAAAAATCTCCTCAGAAGAAAATTTCACAGTTTCTCTTACCGGAAATTCCCTTTCCTTCCGGAACTACAAGCTTGAGAAAAGTTACTGAATGGAACAAACACTAAGAAAAAGTTTCATACAGGTTTTAATGAAAAATGACGATAACATTTTTTTTAATTTATTCATTTTGCATATAAATTATTATTTGAAAATTAAAGAAACAGATTTTTAAATAAAATTTTATTCGTACACTATACAGTTTAAGTTATAAAAAAAGAAAATAACTTTTTTAAAACTTTTTTGTCTTGAGTTGTTCATATTACTGATATTACTTCAGAGCATAACGAGCCTTTTAATTACTTTACTCCAATAAAGATTCAGGAAGGGAAAAAAGATTAAAGAGTAAAAAAAAAAAAAAAAAATGGCGGAGAAAGAGAGAAAAAAAAATATTGAGTTTTGATCTTTTTTTGATTAAATGTTAAAAGTAACTTTTTAATTAATATTTTATTTTCTAAAAACCTTTTTTCTTTTCCCTTTTCTTTCTTTTCCTTATTCTTCTTATTTATTTTTTATTTATTATTATTTTTTTTTTCTCGGCTAGTATTGATTAACTCATAAATAATTTTTTAAATAACTTTATGTGGTTTTGCATAATTTTTACTTTGCGAAGAATTTTTTTTTTTTTTTTTTTCCCATTTAATATTTTTATTTTGCAAAAAGTTTTTCGAGACTTGTTTTCTTGCTTCGATCACACGAAAACATAGGTTTTTCTTTCTTTATATTATATTATATTATTTTATTTTTTAAGTTATATATCATTATATCAAAATATATAGATAGGTTAAAATGGGGGAGGGGGGTTAAATGTAACGACATTTTGTCATAATTCGATTTTGACCTCATTTTACTCAGTTGATATTATACTTAAAGTTTTAAAAAGTTTTAGGCATAGACGGCAAATATTTGGCTTTCACAAATATGAGGTTTTTGTAATTTAAGGTTGAGACAATGGTACAGTCAGTAACAAAAGTGTCCGAACACTAGCAAAAATTCCTATGTAAAAAAAGTACACTTCCTACAGTTTTGTTAAATAAATTCTTATTGAATCCTGTTCTTAGTCAGTGTAAGAACATGATTCGATAAGGATTTCTTTAACAAAACCGTATGAAGTGTACTTTTTTTATATAGGAATTTTTGCTAGTGTTCGGACACTTTTGTTACCGACTGTAGGTCACCACAGTTTTTCAAATTGAACTGGATCCAGCGACTCCCGGTGACGCAATAGATGGGAGAGATGAATACTTAGACGCCAACAGTCGGCGAAATTTTAGAGTAGGTTGGAATGGTTTGCGTCAGCATACACTGTAAAAAAATAACTATTACCAGCTGCAAAAAACCCTCTGTGATTGGAGAAAATAATTATTTTCTCCAATCACAGAGAGTTTCTTGCAGCTGGTAATAGTTATTTTTTTACAGTGTAGAGCTGCAACGAAGGAAGAAAGTTGCGGAGTGTAAACGAATACGAAGCGGCTTTAAGGTTTTGTTAAAGTGAAGAGATTGGAGTCGATTGGATGAAGGATAAATAGGAAGGTATTTTCGCAGAGTGTGTGGTGTAGATGGGATACTTCTTATGCTAGCCTGAGTTATAGTTTGTGCTGTAGATGAGTTTAGATTATTATGTCGGTGTGTTGAAGTTATAAGTTAGTGGAGTTTGCTAGTCTAATGAGTATTGTGGAGTTATAAAATATAGAAAAGTTGTATGCAGAATTTGACGTGCCGTGGGAATCCAGCCGGCAATTTTGTGTTCACCTCGTTAGTGGTCAAAGAGAGCAGTCTTCAACCTTCTTCTGTTATCTCCTCTGGGTGAGCGTGAATTTCTATTTCACTAAGTTATTTCTTGTAGTTATTTTTCTAATTTACCTAAAGCTTCTACTGTTTGAGTTCATGGGCCTGATTTACCTTCCCATTATTTCAGTTTAAATAAAAACCTTATTTTATTTTAATCAAGTCTCATACTCTAATTTACCTTTAGTTAATTAATTAGTTAATTAGGATGGAGTTTGCATTCACGCAAACCTCAAAAAAGTAGCAGAAAAGGAAGAAAATTTTGTATTTCGTAATTATATTTGCTTTAACGTTTGGAGAAAATGTAAACTCGGCTTACTATACCCACATACATTACATTAAGATACAGTCGGTGACAAAAGATTCCGAACACTAGCAAAAATTCCTATATTAAAAAAAAAAAAGTACAGTTAATACTGTTTTGTTAAATAAATCTTTGTCGAATCATGTTCTTAGTCACTAAGAACATGATTCGACAAGGATTTATTTAACAAAACAGTATTAACTCTACATTTTTTTACATAGGAATTTTTGCTAGTGTTCGGATACTTTTGTTACCGACTGTGTATATAAATCAAGTTTCCAGATAGTGACAATTTTCGTGAATCTGGAACTTTTTGAATTTTTAAAATATTTCAACTCTTTACAGAGTTGCAACCTTTTCTGTACATCCCCGTGAGCACTTTATAAAATTTGCAAAAAGTGCATTAACAACAATATGCAACATAAAAAAAAAAAAAAAAAAAAAAAGAAAAAAGAAAAAGAAAGAACTGAAAAAAATTCGGGATTGACATCTGGAAAATAATTTGTGGCTCTGGTAAAAATAGTTCCATTTCTCCTTATAAATTCTAATTCTTTTTGCTATCGAGTTCTAAAAACCCCTATTAGAATTCTACGGTATTTTTCTATATTATCGTGGTCAATCTCAATAACAAATCTCTAAAAATAAATACCAATACAAGAGGCGAGTTTTAGCAACTATAATTTTGTTTTATGACCCAATTCTTGGAAATCAAGCGATAATTTCTCGCGATACAAAGGATTCATATTATTCATAATATTGTTTCACCATCTAGAAAAGTGTAGACTTAGAAATATGGACGATTTCGTCTATCCAGGTTATTTATTTACGTTAAACGCATAACTCAGAAATCTGTATCCCTACAGTCGGCAACAAAATTATTCGAGCGCTTGCAATAATTCCTATGTAAAAAATGTACAATTAATACTGCTTTGTTAAATAAATCCTTGTCGAATCATGTTCTTAGTCAGTCTAAGAACATGGTTCAACAAGGATTTATTTAAAAAACAGTATTAAGGGCAATTTTTTTTTTTTTTTTTTTTACATAGGAAATATTGCTATCGCTCGAATAATTTTGTTGCTTATTTGTTCTAGATGAAGGAGGTATATATATATATATATATTTTTTTTTTTTTCAGTGTTTAACAGAATAAAGTACATATATTTTGCTTTTGATCTCTGTGAACTTTTATACTACAGTCGGCAGAAAAGTATCCGAGCACTAGCCAATAATTTCGATATCAAAAAAGTACACTTAATACTGTTTTGTTAAATAAATCTTTGTCGAATCTTGTTCTTAGACTGACCAAGAAGATGATTCGACAAGGATTTATTTAGCAAAACAGTATTAAATGTACTCATAGACAGGGATTATTGCTGGTGCTCGGATACTTTTTCTGCCAACTGTAAGTGTAATTTTTTTACATAGGAATTATTGCGAGCCCTCTAATAATTTTTCTGCCAACTGTTGTTTAGGGATTCAGAAAAGGACGACTTATTTGTTTTAGAGGAAGGCGGTATATTTTTTTCTCAGCTTATAACAGAATTAAGTACATATATTGTGCTTTTGATCCCTGTGACTCTTATACAAAGTCTTTTTTTTTTTTTTATGGTATTATTTTAAATGTAAAATATAAAGTTGAGGTTAAATGTAAAACAAAAAATTTGAATGAGTTGTGTTGGATTGAAGGAGAATTCTGTCATTTTAAAGGTAAAATATTAAATTAGGTTAATATAAGGAAATCAAAAATAGACAACATTTCTTTGGCGAAATGGAAATCAAAAATAGGCAATATTACTTTGGCTCTATTGAATATTGTAAGAATCAAAATATAAATTTCAATTCTTCCTTACGTTCTGATTTAGGTTCAGATATAACTGTGACAATACCGTTTTGAAGATACTTCTATTTCATCTCTTGATTTTGGTCGTAACGGCGAAATTCCATTATTTACAATGTGCTTGGGGCAAGTGTTTATACTTTCTCCATATGCAAATATTTTGGGGTAGGTATAACCATGAGTGGCAAGGTGAATGCTTAAAAACTTTAACAAATCTGAAGTTATAGTCAAAATTTAACATACAAAACTTAGTTTGCATACTAAAAACTGTTGAGTTTACATGATAAGTTAAGAAATGGCAAAAATTCCAAAGTTTGACATTGGCACTCTATCGATGAGTGGAAATGTAAACAGTTTTTCAGAGTTTTAAAACTACCACTTTTTTATATTTTATTTCATTTCCTAAGGCTAATATAACAAAGGTTCTAAAAAACACAAATGTTGGACTATTAGCTTCATATTCATCTTATCAGTTTACAAAGCCGAGGTTGATAAGTTCTTTATAAACCAAGATTATATAACACTTACCACACTTCACCCCATCTACATAATATTTCTCTAACTTATACCAGTTACAATTATATTTTGTAGAAAAGATACGACGGTGACAATAAAATACGCCAGGATAAAAAATAATATACAAGTAATATTTAATCACGCCGCGGACTCAGTTCAATGATATATATATATATATATATATATATTGTTTCGTTTGTTTTGCAGGCTGTTAATTAATAGATCTGGTTTCTTTACATTAGTGTATTTCATCCACTGATAAAATTAATTTTAATCTTATTGGTCATTGGTGTTTCAGTGATCTTGTATCTGTTACTTGGCTTCTACTATGTTTAATAGATCATCTTTATTATATATATATATATATAAAAGACGACATTTGTATGATTAGATCATTTTATAGAAAAACTTATTTTTAAAAGTTGCATCTTTACAATCTTTGCAAACGTCCTTTTAAACCCAGCAATACTTTAAAGATATAAACAAAATATGAACTTTTTCATAAATTAACTGAAAAACTCAATAATAAAAAGTATAATCAAAATAGGTATTAAGTGTTTTTAACAGTAAAAGATTATGCCAAAATGAATAAGTAATAAAATATAAAGTAAAAGGGATCTCGCCAACATGGCAACAAAAATTTAAAAGTCGCCATAAAGGCCCTTTATTAAAGCTGTCTTGCCTGGGGAAATATGAAAACTGTGTCGTCAAACATGTATTTTATTTTGAAACTTTTCTTTGAATGGTATGGTGTAAATAAAACTAAAAAATTAAATAAACTGCAAAAATTTCGCATGGGTTTGCTAGTATATATTAAAGTAAAGCACCGTTTATACCTCTTTCGCGGGGCTGACGTAAAAGGACGTATAAATGAAAAGACGTATAATCGAAATTGTAATAATAACACTTTGATTACTGCAAATTGAATTATACTTAAGCAAAATTTATATGAAAATACTAAGCAATAAAATTTCTTAAGTTAGTAAATGTATATTATACATTTTGTAAGAAAATAATTAATAAAAAAAAAAAAGGGTTAATTATAAAAAGTGAGAAAAATCATACTATCAATGCATGACTGGGTACTAATTACATATATCATATAGATTGAGTATTATATTACATTTCTTAAGAGCTATATGAACACATTTTGAATATTCAGTATATATATTGTATATCTTTAATAATAAGCATACGATTAATGTCCATATACAGATATAGTTATTTAATAACATTAAAAATCTTTAATATTCGTCTGATTTTTTGCTTGTCTATGAGCATTAAAAATTCGACTGTGAATTCAATTGATTCTTTCATCAGTATTCTTCGATATTATCTGTGTTTCTCCATTTAAGATGCTTTCTAGGAAAAATTCGTCTTATTTAGAACAGAAAATAATGACAGATCGAGAAATTTTGCAAATTTTAGTAAAGTGGAAGAGACGTATAACCGATATTAGCGACGTATAAACGAAGACTTTTTGCATTAAAATGAATAGGAATGAATCGGGACTTCATTAAAAGGACGTATAAATGTGAAAGACGTATAAACGAGAGACGTATAAACGGTGCTTTACTGTATTTTTGCAGGTCTTTTCAAAAAATAAAAAACAGAAAAAACAAACATTAATAAATATAAGTACACGCCAAAGTAAACATCTTTTGTTCAGGAAAACATGCCATTTTTTCTCTTTTTTTTTAGTTCGAAATTAATGAAGTACCACTAAAAATCATACTAAAAATGTTCCTCACAACTTCGACATTCATTAAAGAGTCGTATATGTTACAGTATTGTAACAACATTCTTTTTATCAGATAAAGTTTCTTTGTCTAAAATAGGTTGGTTCGGTTTTACGTCGCACTAGTGCTGCGCAGATGGGCAATTGGCGACGGTCTGGGACTCACCCCTAGAGATGGTCCGGAGACATGCCATCGCAGTTTTGATCCTCCACGGAAGGGATGGCTCTCCCGCTTCGGTAACCCCCAGAGGTATAATTTTTGATGGGAACATGGAGGACATTGCGGCCACGACAGATTTTAAGCTCACCAGCCACCATTAGTGTACACGACGGTCTTTGGCCGGCTCGAATACCGAACCCGCAATCTTCCAATTACGAGGCCGGCGCTCTACCGATTGGGCTACCGCAGCCCTGTCTAAAATAGGATCACATCGAGTAAATAATTTGTAATTTAAACAAAAAATTGCCAGGTGTTATAGATGAGATCATGTAACAAATATGAACAAAGTATTATATATAGGAAATATTTGAAATTTTTCATTTTAGATTGATGATTTTCAAACGCATTTCGAATTCACTTCCATGTACAAATGCATAAACTTAACATTTACTCCTGCTTAAATTCCTGTTAATTAAAAATAATTTCAATTTCTAATAAAGGAGAGGTATTCTTTTAGAAAATGTTGACAAAAATAGTGATGTTTTAAATCGGCGAATAGATATAACAATAACATAATATTCGAATCTTAGAAACATGTTGTACTTCTTCCTTCTTCTTTTATCCCACGCAAGATTGAGAGTATTACGGCAGAATAATAGGAAACCAAATTTTCTGAAAAATAAGGTAGAAACTGGGAGATTTTTGAAACATCTTTGTATAGAAATAAAAAAGTGAGAAAAGACTAATTTTCCAGGAAAATTATCGTGTAAATACGAGGATCAGAACAAAACAAGCAATTTGACAAGTTGAGCAGCAGATGTGCTACCTTCAAAGAGAGCACAGATGGCAAAAAGGAATGGTGCCGACTTTGACTTCACGAGCAATTGCTTTTGACAGCACCTCTGCCTACTATGCAATATAAATCTGTCACCCATTTGTCACCCGGAACTAGGGAGGAAAATGGTCCCCTTTGAACTCATGCCACACGATGCCAGAATCCACATCTTGGAAAAGTGACTGCCGATGGAAGATCATAATCATAAACTAGGATTTCAAGGATCAGAGGTGAGACAATAATTAGAAGATTTCACAGCAAGAAGTGAGGAAAAACATAAAGGACACAAAAAACATTTCAAAAAGGTATTGTTACAGATTGTAATTTAGGACATTGAGGCATACGGTATTGTTTTCTTCACATTAGAAGAAATTTGCAAAGGATTTCACACGATAGACTAAGCTAATCGTGAAATGATAATTTTTCAAAAGGAATGACTTTTTGCTTTTGTGTTCCCCCCCCCCTTACTTTTTGTATTTAATATGAATTTCAACGCTTGAAAAAATATGTCAAAAATTCTATTTCATGTCATGTTTTTCTTAGAAATTTTCTTTTCTTTTTTTCCTTCTTCCTTTATCTTTATCTTTATCTTTTTTTTTTTTCTTTTTTCTCCCACACTGTAGTTTTGAAATCTAAAGAAGCAAAATGACTACAATATTCTGTTGTTGGTTACTGAAGAAATGCTGATAGTTATCCTGATTAGGTAGGTCAAATTTAGGTCTTGGAAGTTGAATGTTTAAATCAAACGGCTCAATTAATTTTCTTGAAATTTTCTGGGTAATTTCCTTTTTAATTGTTTTTTGACATGTATTAGATTTTTTTTTTTTTTTTTTTTTTTGGTATGTGTGTGTGTGTGTGTACAAATGAATTTGAAAAGTCTTCATGAAAATTATTAAAATGGCTGTTGCAAATGTTTTTTCGACATATTCAAAATCACATTACAAAGAGCTTAAAAAATTATCTTACCCGAGATTTTTCTTGCGTCTGTATTTATAATTTTATTTTTCGATTGAAGTCATTTAAAACTGTATTTTTTCTTTTTGTGTGTTCTTGTATTACAGAAAATCACAAACATTCCATTATAAGACGAATCATGTGATGCCCCATTATGTTAAGCAGTTGAATATTAAAATAGTAATTGCAAATTTGATAGCTATGACAACTTCGAAGAAGAATTACTAGCTCTTATACTTTTTCTAAAAAAAAAAAAAAAAAAAATGCTCCAATGGTTGAAGTAATTTCAGATCAACTGTAAGATATATTGAATTTGATAAACAATTTGTGTGTGTGCATATTCCTACATAATAAAACAGAGTTTTCGGTGCATAACAGCTTTTTAATGTCAACTTTTCAAGCGGCAACAGGTGCGTGAATGACAGAGTACAATTCTATCTTCTAAAGCAAAACTAAATTGCCTAAATGCTATAGTTTATAGCATAATGGATTAGAGATTATGATGATTACATTTAAACAGTTCATGGATTTTTATGACTGTTCAAATATTGAGAGGCAGTATTCTGTGAAAACACCATAAGAAAGTTTGTCAGGCTGTTAGTTTTGCTCTGTCAAGTGTAAAAAAATGCTTAAATTATTTGCGGTTAAAGTGTGTAAGTTACTTTCAAAGAAAATGCAGTCATACTTAGAAATTGTTTGACTAGATAATTTCCTTTAACTATATAATTAACGTTAGACGACTGCATTGTTGCTAGAGGCTGACGTTAGTTTACAAGATTTGAAAGGGGTAATTTGTGATAGTTTCAAAAAACCATGTTTGCACTTTAGGGTACAAAGCAAAATTTTGCTTAACGGTCTCAGGTACAGTGTTGGTAATTTTAATAAGCAATAATGGGACTGAAAAGAAATGTTTACAAATTGCTTCAAAAACTTTGATTCCCTGTAATATATAAAATCTCATGGGAGAATTGGTTCTGAAAAACATCAAGTTTACAAAACAGTACCAAAGTAAGCTTAGATAAAACAAATAAATATTTTTGAGAAAGATACAAGAAGGGATGTAATTCTTAACTTCAACAGCACTAATGAAAATAGTTTAATTAGGCTCTTTCATCTAAACTTTCAACTTGCATGCTGTTGTTTTCATTCACTATCCATATTTACAAAAAGTATTTTCAAATTAAACTAGAATGTTGTAATTACAAAAACAGTGTGCCAATGCCAAAAGTTGGAATACATTCATGAAGCCTGTGGTAGTCTAACGGAATGCATTTATCTTAGCAGAAATAATTAAATGATTCGACAAGGATTTATTTAACAAAATAATTTTATGGGTTACATACAAACGGAACGCTTGCAATTTCGATGACGTAAATTTTGCAAGTTTTTTGCAAATACAGTCGGCAGCAAAAGTATCCGAGCACTAGTGGAAATTCCTATGTAAATAAAGTACACTTAATGCAGTTTTGTTAAATAAATCCTTGTCGAATCCTGTTCTTAGTCAGTCTAAGAACATGATTCGACAAGGATTTATTTAACAAAACAGTGTTAAGTGTGCTTTTTTCATATAGGAATTTTCGCTAGTGCTCGGATACTTTTGCTGCCGACTGCAGCCATATATTAGGAACGCTTTCAAACGGCTTTGCAACTGGAAGTGTTTCATTTGTATGTACCCCTAAGTGTACTTTCTTGACATCGGAATTAATGGCCAGTGCTCGATACTTTTGCTGTCGACTGTACTTTCTGTGAAGTTAATTAATAGCTGCCACTTACCTTTCAATTTCTTTAGTAGAAAAGAAAATAATAACTTTTATGTTTGTTTTTATAGCAATCACTATAAAATCTTTTTCTGTCGATGCTACTCTTCCAACTAATATGACATTTTAGAATCTTGGCAGTAATCGCAAAATTGCAAGAGGGCGTACCGTCATACCAATCAAGCATGCATGTTATGTTAATAAAGGTTGGGTGGGTTTAACGTCAGACTATAGTGACGCAGTGCGCAGTTGCCGATGGTTTGGGATTCAGTACTACGGGGGATCTGAAAAATCATCTGCGGAAGAGAGGTTTCCCTGATTCGATTATGCACTAGTGCTACACTATGGACAATTGATGATGGTCTGGGACTTACATCTAAGGAAGGTCCGGATTTATACCCACAGAGGTATTAATTTTTAGAACGTAGAGGACATTGTTGCCAAGTGTTGAACCAAAGTCTTCCCGTTACAAGTTTGACACTCTGCCAACTAGACTACCACGGCCCATATGTTAGAGAAGAAATATCGACTAATTCAAGTGGTTTACAGTTCTGTCACTATGGAGTAAAATAAAATTCCGCATTAATATCAAATTCAACGGATCAATTATCAATACGTTAATTAATAGCAAACATATCTACTTTTCCATGCATGATTCATTTCATTGCTGACGTCTAAAATATAAAGACATGTTCAATCTTTTCTTTAAAACTAAACCGGACATATTTTCTTAAATATTTCTTACATACAGTCGAACCTCATTAACGTGAACACTGTTAATGTGAATTATTTATAACATCAACTGTTTCCACAATCCCCGTCAAAATGAAGATTAGTTTAGTTATATGAAGATTAGTTACTGATAATATGAACAAATTTTTTATCCCCTTTGAAATTCACGTTAACGAGGTTCGACTGTATATATATATAATATCGTACATTAAGTTAATCTCAATTTTAATCAATATTTAATTTTACATTATCACTTTTAGGTTAATTATTAAAATCAAACAGTTCACTCAACTTTATCGTTCAGTTGATTAATACAATCTCAAAAATAAATTAATCGTTCAGTTATTTAATACGATTCCAAAATTAACTGTGAATCTAACTGTTTACAGCCTCATGTATGTCTCGTATATTCTAGTTTTACGTGCATGGGTGCTAGTTTCTTATACAAGTTTTTCAGGTGTAATGTATGTTATACTTTAGTTTTATTAATTACGAGGGTTGCTATTTATATTTCTGGCCTTGGCAACAGTAAGTGTTGCTAGGCGACCGCAGATGATTTTAATCGAAAGTTTGATATTTTTAAACGTAAATTCAGCAGACGATTTACCATTATAGCTTTATTTGTGTTGTTGACAGTAAATTGAAAAGTTCTTCTCTTTAAAAAAATGGAATTGAATCGTGAAAATTTTCGTGCGATTATTTTTCATAACTTTCGACGTGGATTGTCAAGACAAGAGTGCTTCGATGAACTTAATTCTTTATACAGCGATAAAGCGCCATCCTACAGCACTGTAAAAAATTGGTATAACGAATTTAATCGTGGTCGATGTTCGTTCCAGGACGAATCCCGTGCAGGTCGTCCAAAATCCGTTGTTGTGCCAGAAAAGATCGATGCTGTGCGTGAACTGATAAAGCAAGATCGTCATGTGACATACCGTGAGATTGAGGCGTCTTTGGACATTAGTATGACTAGCATCAATAAAATATTGCATGAACATTTGAGCGTAAAAAAAATTTCTTCGCGTTGGATCCCGCATAATCTGACAAACGCTCAAAAAAAGGCTCGTGTCGATTGGTGCAAGGAAATGTTGGAAAAATACGTTCAAGGTACATCAAAGGCTGTGTATAACATCTACACAGGTGACGAATTATGGATCTATGCATATGAGCTGGAAACAAAACAGCAATCAACTGTATGGGTCTTCCAAGGCGAGGCAAAACCAACAAAAGTTGTTCGAGGAAGAAGCACATCGAAACAAATGATTGCCTGTTTCTTCGGCATTAACGGTCATGTGGCAACAGTGGCGTTAGAGCAACGCAGGACGGTCAATTCTGAATGGTACACGACCATTTGTTTGCCAGAAGCCATCGGAGAAATTCGAAAAAAGCAGAAGAACAGGCGAATCATTCTTCATCATGACACTGCGAGCTCTCACACATCGACTCAAACAAATGCATTTCTGACTGAGCGAAAGATCGAACTGATGGGTCATCCGCCGTACAGCCCTGATTTGGCACCCAATGACTTCTTCTTATTCCCACACATCAAAAATAAATTACGTGGACAACGATTTTCGACCCCCGAAGAAGCGGTTGATGCATTCAAAACGCATGTTTTGGAGTTACCTCAATCGGACTGGAAAAAGTGCTTTGAAAATTGGTTCAAACGCATGCAAAAGTGTATTGATCATCATGGAGAATATTTTGAAAAACAATAAAACCAATTTCGATCCTACATATTTGTTTTTTCATTATTAGGCCAGAAATATAAATAGCAACCCTCGTATTACTAGTAATTCATTTAACTATTTTTATTTAGAATTTCCATTAATAATATTGCATATTGCTGCATGTATTAAAATGTTTGATTTTAATAAGGTTTTCATAACTTTTCAGTTTTAATTTTATCTTTTTTGGTGGTGTTATTGGGGGTAGCTTGTTGTAAATATTTAGCAATTTGCATACAACAAGACAGAAATAACACCTACTTTACATGCAATATTCATTCTGCTCCCTTTAAAACGTAATGAATTTGTATGTTTCCATTTATGACTGTTCTATAGTCGCAATCTCTTTTTTAAATTTTTCTGTTTTATCTTTTTCAATGTTTCTTGTTTTCATCTATTCAATGTTTGAAAGGGTTTTCAATATATATATATATATATATATATAAATAATAGATATCGTAATAAGATTAAATCATAAAATTCAGCTATTAATAGAACTAAGACAATAACAGCACACTAAAATATAGAACTGAATTTAACACACAGGAAAGAATTACACAAAAAGTTGCAATGTAGATTAAGAACCAATGAGTTAGGATAGGAACTTAAAATACTTACGCCTACCAGAATGATAATAAAAATGACCATTAAGCTTATGAGAGTGAAAACGATTAATAAATAATAAATCACAGAAATATTTGGATGTAAATGCTTAAACGTAGAAACATACTTATCAAGGGGTGCATGCTTCATAAAGCTTAAAGAGCCGCAACGATTTCGTACAACGATATTGCTAATCATAGCAATTAATATCGTTTCACACCCCGATCGATGCAGCAAAACCAAAAAGAATTAGAAATAATTGAAATATTAAATTAAAACAAAGATTAAAAAAAGATTAAATTTAATCTTAATGGAAACCAAAGTGAACACATGAATGAAGCAAAGCAACCACATGTATAACAATTAACTCTAACAGGAGAAAAGGATGATGCCAAAACTTAAATTGAAGTAAAATAAAATCTCGACAGATATCGATTAATCGAAGAAACTTCAGAGCATTTTCATTAAAGATAAATTACACAGAGTTAAAATTAAATGATAATGTTAAAATAGATTTTATATCTAATTAATTTTAAAACTAGTAGAGTTGAATTAAATCGTACCATATTCATTAATAATATATCATTAAAGTTAAAGACAGAAGAATAAAATCATAAGACAGAGTGCAAGCGCCATCTATCGGTGAGCTATAATAACATTAAGTCAGTAAAATTATTTCAGGAGAAGAATCCAATGCAATAAGGGAAATTAAGATGTAGTGACTGAAAGATTAAGGTAATTAGAAGTATTGACTGCAAGATTAAGATAATTTTTAGCGCCATTTAAGTAATTAGAAGAATTGAACTTTTGTGATTAACCCAAAACTAAATAATCTTGAAATCATAGTATTAAATGTTAAGTTTTAATCAGACACAATTACAAGCAATAATGCCAAAGAGTACACATATAAGGATAAGCATTATAGGGCAGTCATTAATAATTAAAATTATAATTTAAAAGATTTTTTTTTTTTCCAAATAATATAAGATCTTATTTTTGTTATGCATATAGATTGATTGTTCAAACTTAACAATGGAATCCTCAAGTAGCCAGATGTACAAAATTAAATTTAAGGATAAAAGATTTCAAAATACATAGTATCAACCAGAAATATAAGCATGTAACTATGAGTAATCCCCCCCACACTTTTTTTTTTTTTTTAATTAATTTTATTCAGCAACAAACCCACCCAACCAACCAGCCAAACAACACCACCCTACCTCCTTAATCAAACATCTGCCCACCCATCCACCAGTTTTTTTTTTTTTTAATTAAACCTTAGTAGTTTTTATATATATAAACATTGACATGATTGTGATATAAATTAGAAACTTAAATTTTCTTTATCATTCCAATAGCAATTTTTTCTCCAAAAGCGTTTAACAAAAACTCTTTAACTGTCCTTTCTTTCCTCTTTTATTTATTTATTTATTGTATGTATATGTGTGTGTGTACGTGTTGTCTTGATGTAAAAATATGTTTAAAATTTGTGTAGATATTTATTTATTTATTTATTTATTTATTAAATCATGTCGTTTGGGCTAAATTTTATTTATTAACGACCCTCTTCACTTACCGTCGCCGAAAGCCCGAGCCAATGTTATTCTATGGGGAAATTTTCTTTACAAATAACTTATTAACTAATACATGTTTTTAAATTCTCTTTTCACATTTAGAAAATTCCCAACTGTTAAATTGACGGACCTTTTTTTAAAAAAATGTATTTTTTTTAATTTTTATTATTTTATTTTGAAATTGCAAAATGAAAAAATTTCACATTTTGAAAATTCGTATTTTGCAGCTTGAAAATAAAATACAAAAAACTAAAAAAATAATTTTTTAAAAAGGTCCGTCAGTTTAACAGCTGGGAATTTTCAGAATGTGAAACAGAATTTAAAAATATGTATTAGTTAATAAGTTATTTGTAAAGAAAAATTTCCTATAGAATAACATTAGCTTCGGCTTCCGGCGGCGGTGAGCGAAGCAGGCCCTTAATATATTAATACACCTGGTTTCAAACAATTTCTCACTAACTTTGCTATATAAAAATACAAGCACTTTCTTTATTAAAAAAGCATATGCCATTATATAAAAATTTTTAGATGTTTCAAATTTCAATGTTTTTAATTATGAAATTTTAATTAAATGAGCAGTTTAAATTATTTTTTCTTTCAAAATTAACTTTTGCTTGAACAATGATATTCTTAAAGTTATAATTTTTATTCTGTTAAAAAAAAAAAAGAAAGAAAGAAAGAAAGTAAAAGAAAAAGAAAGGAAGAAACTGTTGAAAAAGTAAGCTTAATCTTGTTAAGACAAATTAATAAATTAGTTTATGTAAGCCGCCAAAATACAATATTAGCATATTTTCTGCGATTAATTTCATTTTCTTATCTAAACCTGATAGAATTTTTTTTAATAAAAAATAATTGAAGCAACAAATCATAAATTAAATTTTTCACTTCTTGGTAAGATTAAAATAAAATCTTTTTGATTTATCATTCCAGGTTTAACGAAGGCTGCAGCCTGAGGTAAAATTCTGTAAGATCTAATCTTACTATGACGTTTTTTAAAACTTTTATTAAAATCTAAATTTTATGCTTAACATTGATTATCTTATAAATAAAACTATATCAAGTGCTATATTTCATAGTTTTATACTATATATATATATATATATATATATATATATATATATATATATATATCAAAATTATATTAAATATAACATTAGATTTATCTAAAATTCTATGCTCAGATTTTTGTAACACACAAATAAAAATTGGTAAATCATTTTTTAATATTTATTTATTTTAAAAACCATTTTAAAATATAAATATAATAATAATAATAGATTTTTTTTTTTTTTTTTTTTCAAATTAAATAAGCAATTTTTTAATTTAATTCATTTTAATTTACTTTTACTTGAACTTGAACATTGAAATGCATTAAAGTGGCAATTTTTTATCATAATTTTTAAAATGAAAAAAAAAAAAAAAAAAAGAAGAAGAAGAAAGTTGAAAAGGTAAACCATTTCTTTAAGACAAATGAATAAATTAGCCTCTTCAATCCGCCAAAATATAAAACATTTTCCACAATTCAAAAGATTTTCTTCTCTATACCTTACGGAATTTTTACTTTCTTCTATATGTATATAAAGAGAAAGTATTAGATTCGTGAAAATTTTCTAACTCCAGTTTTCGATGAATTTACACGTTCTGGGATGTCCTGAATACGATTCGACTGTTTTTAGAAAATATCTGTCAGTCTGTCTCTCTGCCTGTGTGTGCGTGTTACAAATTTTGTGGACGCTGTATCACACGAACCAATGAACGAAATTCAACCAGACTCTGACATAATTGGACCCTGACATAAACTGGTGCTGATTAGATTTGGGGATTAATGGCTCAACAGGTGGTGCTGTGATCCCATTTTTTTTCTAAATTTTTAACATGGCAGTATAGGACAAAATTTCGTATAAATGTTCATAATGAGAGTTATTTTTAGTGTGTGATTGTAAAATTAATATGAATTTTTTATAATAGTACTAGTATACTAGGAAAAGAAGTTTGTACATGTTGAAGCATCGTTCCCCCCCCCCTAGGGGGGAAGTACCCCCCCAAAGGTGTAAATTTTCAATATGAGTATCTTTCGGAGGGTCTCGTCAATACCTTTAAAACGTATGGTTGAGCCATAGATATGTGATAATTTAAAACAAAGTTATCGATTTTTGTCATTTTTTAACTAAAAAAAAAAAAAAAAAACCTTGAAAAAAATCGTTCTTTTTTTTATATTGGCAAAAGAATTGGCTTTATTTCATCATTTAGGGATATAATTCTGTCAGATAAAAATTGTCTGCATTCATAATGGAAAATAATTTAATAACTTAATAAATAATTTGTATTGTATGAATTTTGTGTAAAATTATATAGAAGAAAGTCTTGTGGTGGTCACATATCATACTAGTTTTTTTTTTTTTTTTTTTTAATTAATTAAAAGTAGTTGAAATGATTAATCATAAATTATTTTTTTTTCCCTTTTTTGGTAAGATTACACTAAAAGCTTTTTTATTTGTCTTTCTAGATTTAAACAAGATTACGGGCCTGCGGTAAAATTCTGTAAAAGCTAATATCTCATTCTAACGCTTAAAAATCCTTATAGAAATCTAACTTCGATCCTTAAAATAGGTTATCTTACTCTAAATCTCACAAAGATTTTGTAAGCGATGCCCTTTTACTCAATTGTTTCAATTTGGAATAAACGATAAGAAAATTTAAGAAAAAGATATGCGTTACACATAGATGATATGCTTTTTAGTACGACATTTGGAACTTTTTTTTTACTTTCTTATATATTCAATAAAAAAAAGTATTGGATTCATAAAAATTTTTGGCTTCGGGTTTTTGGATGGATTTACACGTTTTGAGAGCTGTAGGACACGATTTGACCGTTTTTAGAAAATGTCTGTCTGTGTGTGACAAAATTTTGTGGCAACTGTATCTCAGGAACTACAGCACAGAATTTCATACAAATTGGTATGTAGTCGTACCTTGACATAAATTAGTGCCTAACTTTCGGTAAAAATTGTCGTACAGGTTGCGTTGCCATCCCACTTTTTCTAAATTTTTAACATGGTGGTATAGGACAAAGTTTTGTATAAATGTGCATAAAGAGAATTATTTTTTAATAATCATTATGAAATTTACCAGAATTATTTATAATAGAGATAGTCAACTGGAATTTTTTTTTTGTATTTGTAGGATCCTCGCCTCCACCCCCTGGGGGAAGTCCCCCCTCGAGGGGATTAAATTTTCATAATGGGTATCTTTCAAAAGAGCTCGTCAGTACCTTTAAAACGAATGGTTGAACCATCGATCTGCGATAACTTAAAATGAAGATATCGATTTTTTTCATAAAAAAAAATAAAAATAATAATGTAATATTGACATTAAAATTGACTTTTTTTGGATATTTAGTGTTATACTACTTCTCTAATATGGAAATCGTCTGCATTATCATGCAAGATAATTTTTTTAAATAATAATTTTAATAAATTATTTTTACTGTAGAAAGTCATGTGGTGGCCACAACATACTAGTTTTTTTTAGACAGCGTCGTTACCAAATTTTACCATGTTTTTATTAACTTCGATTCTTTTTTTTGTTTGTTTGTTTTTTTGTCCGGTACAAATCTTACAGTCGATTTTTAACTAACTTCTCTACTAGCTTGACATTTGAAACTTTCAGAATAACTCAGAAACCGATGCCAACACAATACTTCGAAGCCCGATTTTCGAATTTTTGATTATTTTTCTTTTAATTAATTAAAATATGAAAATAATAACCTCCTACTAGCTTTAAAAATCGCCATTAAAATATTAGCTATAAATTATTTTTTGCCAAGAAAAGTTTACGAGTTCATTTTCTTTCGACATAAAAAAAAATAAGTACATTTAATTAAACGGGAACGTTAAAAAAATTGTAAAAAGTTAAATTATGCAACTCACAAAAATTGACGTCATTTTTCACTTTAAAAATTTTATACGCGTTGATAAAGTGCTAACATAGTTCTATAGCTATGATTCAACAGAAAATTTAAAAACATGGTACCTAAAAAGTTTTTTATCTTATAATTATCTATCACCTTAAACGAACGCGCAAACATTTTACCATGTTTTTATTAACTAGCTTTCTTGTTTGTTTGTTTGTGCAGTACAAATCTTGCAATCGATTTTTAACTAACTTACCGACTAGCTAGACATATGAAACTTTTAGAATAGCCCAGAACACGATGACAATGGGTTTTTTTAATACTTTTATTCTATTAATATATGTTTGAAAATCTCTTATAATTTCTCTGTTTGTGACGCATTTGATCATTTTCTTTCAAGTTGATGGGATAATTCACCAAATAAACTTTAAAAGATTATTTATTAATACATAGAATTGTCAAGTTTGCATGATTCAACAGAAAATTTAAAAACGTGGTATATAAAAAGTTCTTTTTATCGTGTAATTATTTGTTTTTATTTAAAATATATAAAGCTGAAAGTCTGTCATGATTTTTAGTTCGAATTATTAGATTTCATCAAAAATTGGTACACTTATTAATCGGAACAAAGTCTAACTAACGACGTGTTTTTTAATTCAATCGGATAATTGGTTCTGAAGATATTAAATAAAAAACCCATTTTAAGTTTAAAATTATTAAAAATAAAAAGCAAATTAATGGAAAAATAAATAAATAAATGTAGTTATTTTATTCAAAAAAGAAAAAGGGTGCGAACCTTTTTTTTTTTTTAAATAATTAATATAAATTTAGAAAAATCTTGCTAAAGGTATAGAACACTTTCCGTATAGAATACCTTGGCGAAATTTGCAAATTTTGGCACCAAAGTAGCTCGGACGTTTCTCGTCAAGATGTTTACTTACGCAATTGCGCTAGACATTTTAGTTGTTGACCAAAACGACAACAAAATTTTAAAAGCCACCAAGTGACTCCCATGCTAAAGCTGTACAAAATAAATTTTAAGAAATGAATATAATAACCGATGCTGGGGAATGAAATAGAGTTAGTGCATGTCTTTATATGAAAGAATAGATTAAAATAAGTCCTATTGTACTCAATTAAATTCTGCTTTGTGCCAAATTTTTTATTTATTACTTAGAAAGCAAAAACAGACTTAGATTTTTTTTATTTGTTATATTTTTATTTATTTATTTTTAAATCTCATTTATATATATTTTGTACTAGGTTGAGTCAAACTTTGGTGTTTCAGTGACTGTAACCATAAAATAGCGAACATTTCTGCCATGATTTGGTGCTTGTTTGATTGAAAACTTGGTACTAAAGTAGATAAAGACATTAGACTGTGAAAACGTTTGCCATGATTTGGTGTTTTTCCAACAAGCACCTCCAAATCATAGTTCAAGGTTTTATCATCTTATTGTTATTACAGTACCATATATTGACATATGTAGATTCAACCTAGCACAAAACACACAGTGAGACTTAAAATATTTTTTTTACAGTGAGACTTAAAATAACGTTATGCCTAATACATAATTCTCGCTCCTTTATTATTATTATTATTGTTATTATTATTATTATTACTAGCAGGCTACGCTCGCTTCGCTGGTCACTATATTTAAATGAATTTTCAAAAGAATTGAATTACTATTTCTTTTTTTTAATCGCTTTATAAATAAAAACTTAAAAAAAAAAAAAAAAAAAAATACATTGAAATCGCTGTAAAACTTACTTAGTGTACCTGCTGCTTACAGCAGCTCTTCTTTCACCGGCACTGTGCATTGGATTCAGGTTCCTACTGCGTGCAGAAAACTCTTTACTGGGCACTTTAATTCCGGTATTTATCGACGACAAGTGGAGCTGCTATTATTCAACAACAATGATTTTAAAGATGACTGTATCTCAGTATCTGTTGAATATTTTAGTTTTTGAACCATATATTTTAAAACCCTCGTTCTTCACTACCATATGATTCTGACCAATATAATAAATAAAATAAAAAGTAGATTTTTCCTATAAAAATAATTAAATAAACAAAATATAAATAAATTTAATTAAACTTAAATTTAATAAATTTAATTCTCTGTACTATATTACCATTTTCCCGATAAATAAATTGTTAGTTAATAAACAATTTTTTTTACTAAAAGAAAAAAAAATCGTTTGAAAGGAGTTAATTAACTGCAAAATAAAAAAGCTGTTGTATTATAAAAATCATACATAAGCATGAGTATTAAAAATAGTTTCTTTAATTTAAAATTAATATGTTTAATTAATGATATAAATAAATAAACAATAAATAGTGTAATATCCGTTGCTAAGATTCGCAGACGATTGAAATGAAAGAATAAATTTTAGAAAATGAAATAGAAATGTCAATGGATAAAATTGAAAAAAAAGTTTAATTAAAATAAATAAATAAATAAATAAAAAATGAAATTCGAAAAAATCTCAATGAGGTGCACATCTGGAGGGTCCAAGCTACCCATCTGTCAAGTTTTGTAGCTCTCCGATCAGTAGTGTGAGCACCAGAGCGCCGATAGACACATAGATATACACACAAACATACAGAAAGATACTTCTCTTTATTTATATAGATTATTATTATTATTAACGCTTATCCCAAATTGAAACAATAAAAGTATATTTCTCACAAAATCTTCGCGAGAATTGAAACTAAGATAATCTGTATTAAGCTTGCAATTTAGATTCTCATAAGGATTTTTTATTTATTTATTTATTTTAATGTACTTATTTATTTATTTTTATGTATTTATTTTTATGTATTTATTTATTTATTTTATTTATTTATTTATTTGTATTTATTTATTTATTTATTTTTATTTTTATTTATTTATTTATTTATTTATTTTTTTTTTGGGGGGGGGGGGAATGTTAGAATAAAACGTTAGCTTGAAGTTACTATTAAAATTTCAGTTCTACATAGACGGTGTACGAAAGATCTGGAAACACTGAAACAAATATATTCTTTTAGATGATGATTACGAGGGTTGCTATTTATATTTCTGGCCTTGGCAACAGTAAGTGTTGCTAGGCGACCGCAGACGATTTTAATCGAAAGTTTGATATTTTTAAACGTAAATTCAGCAGACGATTTACCATTATAGCTTTATTTGTGTTGTTGACAGTAAATTGAAAAGTTCTTCTCTTTCAAAAAATGGAATTGAATCGTGAAAATTTTCGTGCGATTATTTTTCATAACTTTCGACGTGGATTGTCAAGACGAGTGCTTCGATGAACTTAATTCTTTATACAGCGATAAAGCGCCATCCTACAGCAATGTAAAAAATTGGTATAACGAATTTAATCGTGGTCGATGTTCGATCCAGGACGAATCCCGTGCAGGTCGTCCAAAATCCGTTGTAGTGCCAGAAAAGATCGATGCTGTGCGTGAACTGATAAAGCAAGATCGTCATGTTACATACCGTGAGATTGAGGCGTCTTTGGACATTAGTATGACTACCATCAATAAAATATTGCATGAACATTTGAGCGTAAAAAAAATTTGTTCGCGTTGGATCCCGCATAATCTGACAAACGCTCAAAAAAAGGCTCGTGTCGATTGGTGCAAGGAAATGTTGTAAAAATACGTTCAAGGTACATCAAAGGCTGTGTATAACATCTACACAGGTGACGAATCATGGATCTATGCATATGAGCCGGAAACAAAACAGCAATCAACTGTATGGGTCTTCCAAGGCGAGGCAAAACCAACAAAAGTTGTTCGAGGAAGAAGCATATCGAAACAAATGATTGCCTGTTTCTTCGGCATTAACGGTCATGTGGCAACAGTGGCGTTAGAGCAACGCAGGACGGTCAATTCTGAATAGTACACGACCATTTGTTTGCCAGAAGTCATCGGAGAAATTCGAAAAAAGCAGAAGAACAGGCGAATCATTCTTCATCTTGACAATGCGAGCTCTCACACATCGACTCAAACAAATGCATTTCTGACTGAGCGAAAGATCGAACTGATGGGTCATCCGCCGTACAGCCCTGATTTGGCACCCAATGACTTCTTCTTATTTCCACACATCAAAAATAAATTACGTGGACAACGATTTTCGACCCCCGAAGAAGCGGTTGATGCATTCAAAACGCATGTTTTGGAGTTACCTCAATCGGATTGTAAAAATGCTTTGAAAATTGGTTCAAACGCATGCAAAAGTGTATTGATCATCATGGAGAATATTTTGAAAAACAATAAAACCAATTTCGATCCTACATATTTGTTTTTTCATTATTAGGCCAGAAATATAAATAGCAACCCTCGTATGCATGTCTTAAAATAACAAATATTATAATTTAAGTTTCTATCTTGGTGACTATTAGCATCATTAAAACTGCGCGATATCCTTACGTTTCTAGATTTTCCCAAATATGCTTTTTATTTAACACACAGGACTTTTTTACAAAATGTTCTCTCAGCAATGAAATAAAGTTCATCTGCTGTTTACTTGACTTTTTGCCACCGTCACTTACGTCTTCTGTTTGTTTACGTATTCAGAGTATGCAAACATAGAATGTCAACCGGACTTCCATAAAGAAAAGCGTCCACCCCGTGTTTACTTAAGAGCAAAGGATTTTTATGCGAAATATTAGGTACTGCATTCTGTTGTTGCCCCTTTCTTCAGCGAAATTCTGAGTTCTGATGTTATTGTACCTCAAACTCAATCATTTAGAACTACATAACCCTCTATGGCCGTTAAAGAGTTGCACTTTTTCGCAGTATTTGCACCACTGTTTTCATGTAGTATTTTTTTTTTTTTTTCCAATCATTTTCTGCAATTAAAGGAAGAAAATAAATCTTGGTAAATACTGGTGTCGAAACTGCGCTAGAGTGTGACTAATAAAGTAATAACTCACTTTTATGTACAGTGTGATTATAACTGAAGTTACCATTTCAAAACTCTATAATTCTAAAACTACCCATCAGAGCGATTTGATATTTTACCAGAGCAATCGTGAGGCTATGACATTTTGTTTGGCAAAAGAAAAAAAAAAATAGTTCCAAAATATTATCCATAAAGTATTTGTTTCATGAAGCTCCTCTTTTTCTCTTTTCACTATGACTGTTTCCGCTTTAAACACGTATTCTTGTCTTTTTGCTAAAAAAAAAAAAAAAAAAAAAAAAAAAAACTTGTAGTAAACCCTTGAAATCTATTGTTTCCTGCTATTCCATTGTGTTGCTAATAACATTCCTGTGTTTATTGAGTCCATTTAGGCGTTTCCCCTGACATTACCCTGACAACGCCATCTACAGGAACATGATAGAACTACTTTTTTCTTCCCCTAAACAAAATTTCTTTGCCTCACGATTGCTCTGGTAAAACATCATATCGCTCTGATGGGAAGTTTTAAAATTATAGCGTTAAATCGTAACTTTAATTATAATCACCCTGTAAATAATAAAAACACTATTTGAGATAATATTGCGCAGCTTCCTGCACTGTTATTGGAGGAATTTAAAAAATATATTGGTTATAAATTGAAAAATGCATTGGTTATAAATTAGAAAAATATATGTTAAATTTAGTTACAACTTTTACCGGCAGAGCACGCTTAAAGCAATCTGCCATAGTAATGCAGCAAGACCATCTAGCTTTTGATTAATTGTTCTTTAAGCATTTCATACTGTGATAACAGACGTATTTATAGAAAGAAAGAAAGAAAATAATAATAAAAAAAATTCTAACTTCTAAAATTTCATTAAATTATTTATTTTAATTTATAATTGTTGCCAAGAATATTAAACTTTAAATTTTACATCTACTTTTTAAGATAGCACGCGATCGTGTTTTATGTAAAAATCAAATCATTAAATTCATATTTTTATTTATTTTAATTTCATATTATTGCACGTGCACTATTTATTTCATAATTCAAAATTATTAAAAAAAACGTTTTCGATATCTCTTGTAACGATACTGATTATTATTAATTTTCTTTTCTTTTTCTTTCATGAAATTATTTTCTTTTGATGAAATTCTGGCAAAAGCAGAATTTAGTTTAGGACGGAGGACTATTAGTTTTTTTTTTTTTTTTCTTCCCAATTATAACATAGCTTTCAATTTATTCAATTACATTTTCGATAAATTTTAGATTTCGATAAATGTCCAACCATCGAAAAATGATTTCGACAAATGTCCAACTATCGAAAACGACAACGCAAAAATCGCTGTCTGAGACTAATAGGCCCTCAGTCCTAAAAAACAGTGAGTTAACTTGTAATGTGAAAATTGCAGTACAAAGTAAAATATTTAGTTTTTTAGTTGGCAGCACCACCTTGTGGAAAAAACTTGTAACTATTTTTAACAAAATGCATTTCTCAAAATTTATTTATTTATTTATTTTCTAATAACAAGTGGTGCTTTTTTTTCTTTTTTCAAACGGTGCTTTATTTAAGTTCAAAAGGAATCAGTCATTTTTTGGACACGTGGTATATGCTGCTATGGACATTAGAAGGTTAACGAAATTCCTAGAACGCAGCAGAAAGAGGTCAAATGATTTTCTACAGTAAATGAATAAGAGATTTTAATAAATTAAATATTTTCCAACAATTATCTTTCTCAACATTGTGAGGTTCAGACGTCAGAACGTCACCACAGTTGTTTTAATTAAGCTGGATCCAGCAAAGTAGAAAGTGGGGACGGTTAAAATCGCTTTGTCGCCAGTGACTCGGTGAAGGTTGAGGTCTAGTTAGTTTTGTGTCGGCAGGGTGCTGCAATGAAAGACTTAGATTTTGAATGTTAGATAAATTAGAAGTGATTTTTAAAAGGACGGATTGAAATGTAGTGAAAGGAGGGTGTAGGAAGAAGTATAAAAATAGAGATGGTTTTAGTAGATGGTGTGGATGTTGGACAGTGGCGGCTCGTGAATGACGTTTTGGGGGTGCTGCATCGAAGCGTCTAGTAAAAGTACATGGAATGGAATCTTTATTCGTCTTATTGGCTGACTCTTTTATTTTGAGAATCAACGTAATACATCGACACTTCAATAGCCAATCAGAAGAAAAAGCTTTCCATACTAATAAAGTGTTTTTAGTCAGTAGCTTGCAGCCCACCTAATACGTCACTCACCAGCCGCCACTGATGTTGGAGGATATTATAGTGGATGTGATGAATCTTATTTTGGTGAATATCGAAAAGTAGAGTCGTGGAGATTTAGTTGTGTGAGGTTAAGTAGTGATGAGTGTTGGTGTGCGTATCTACTAGCATTCGGAAAGGTCAAGTTGGGTCTGAAGGGAATCCTCTGATCCATAGTGAAGTCGTAGTAGCGGAGTACGAATGCGACAGTCTCTACACCTTCGACTATCTGCTGGGGTGAGATATTTAAGATTATCTAATTAAATTGTTGGTTCATATATTTTGATTAAGTAATACACTGACTGAGCTAAGTTTTATTACCAGGCCGCCCTCCCATTAATCTGGTTCAAATAAACTCTTATTGTTTGTTCAATTCAAGTCTCTGGTCCTCTTAGTAATCTAATTAAGTATTTAAGTTAAGATGGAGTTTGCAGGAACGCAAACTCCACAACGTATTTTCCTCATACCAACAACCACGTACAGAAAAATACCAAATAAGTACTAAAATATTTATACATTTTTAAAGATATATCCAATGCTTTTTTAAAATAAAAATACGTAATTGTTCGGGGAATTAAATTTTAAGAAAAAGAGAGAGAGAGAGAGAAGAAAAAGAAGGAGAAGGTATAGCATTAGAAACGTCGCGTTTCAATCTGACAACACTTTGGAGGCAGGATTCGGAGACATTGCAGGTAAACATATGATACGACTACAGTACGAATTTCAAATTACTACAGTAAATTGGTTGTCCGTATCGTTTTTTTTTTTTTTTTTTTTTTTTTTCTTTTTGTGAAACATTTATTTCTACTGCGTTTTTTAGTTTAATTTTAAAAAACGCTGTACAATCAGACTTTGAAGACATAAGGATACATAAAAGCCTACATAGATCTACGGAGACATAAAAACGTTTTGTCAGGGGCCAATGCTTTATAAAAAAAAAAAAAAAAAAAAAAAAGAAAGAAAGTCGATGACAAGACAATGGATGATATCAGAAATCTTTCAACTCCAAAAATCAATGAAAACGTTTAGAGAATCCTAGATATGCGCCATAGTCGGTTAACAGTTAAAATGAAAAGTTGAAATTGAGAAAAGTTCAGTTTAAATATACCACCATTCATCAAGAACAGCATAGTGTTGAATTACGACATTGTCACGCAGCAATTTCAATAAATTAGTAATAATAATAATTTCAGTAAATAAGTTTTTGATCAATAAAAATATTCCTTTGACTCCCAGCCTCCTTATTCACCTGACTTGAGTCCTTGTGACTTTTTCCCTCTTTTCCAGATTGAAATAGTACGCTGAGGCAGTGTCATATCAAAGAGGCTAAAAGGCTTCATATGATTTAATATTTGTTAAATCTATAACCCTTGTTAAGGTGCATGTACTAAAATTTTAGAAAGCTATACCATGTTTTCTACAAAACAGTTACATTATTTTTTATTAAAGATCGAGATTAGGGGGAAAGAGAATCAATTCTATCTTTTCAAATATAATAAATAATTAATGCTGAAACAATAAGAATTGTGTTTTTATTATTATTATTACAATTACATTATTTTAAGTCAATATCTTTTAAATCTTTCCAACAAGATTGAAAAGTGTTAATGACCTCGATTTGTCTGTCTGTCTGTCCGCACTCTAACTCGCGTAAATATTCATGGAATTTCCTGAAACTGATATATGTTATTCAAGTTCACTATCGGATGTTCCCCATTGAAAATGGAGTGAATACCTAGTATACTGGTTTGTGTACAGAGACACCCGAAGTATTTCAAAGCATTGTGTTCTACGAGAGGTATTTCTATAATCCATATTTTAATAATTTTACTTTACTCGAATCTTAATGAAATCGAAATATGTTATTTAATATTACTATTGGATGTTTTCTATAGAAAATGGAGTAAATACCGCTACTAATTTGTATACAGGGACACCCGAAATTATTTCAAATCATTTCGTTCTATGAGGGGTATTTCCATAAACCAAATTTTAATAGCTTAACTATACATAAATCTTAATGAAATTATGTCATTCATATGCACAAAAGAATGCTTTCTATAGAATGTAGCGTGATTAACATTAAGATTTGCAGGGCCACACAAAAATATTCAGTTACATTAAGAGCTATTATTGGAAATTCGCTGGAACTGCATTATCTTTCACATTAAGCGTTTTTAACGCGTTCTAATAATTTTTAAGTGCGAATATGATTGAAATTTGTGATCTGTATATCCGGCTATCCATCTGTCTATCTTCCTGCCTCCAGTGACCGTAAATATTTTTAGAAATTTTAAAAATGATGCATGTTATTCAAGTTCACTAAAGAATGCTCTCTATTTAAAATGGCATTAATAAGTCCGGTATAACTGGTTTGTATACAAGGACACCTCAAAAAAAAAATATCAGTGCATTGCGGTTTAGGAGAGATCTTTTTATAAATCACATTTAAATAAATTTCTAGTACATAATCTGATAATAGAAAGTAAATCCGGTAGATTTTAGTAAATGTGATAGTTAATATGCTAAAATAATATTTTGGATTTACAGGACTACACTAAAATATTGAGGTACATTTTCTTTTACGTTAATCATTTTTAACACTTTTTAATAATGTTTAAGAGTGATTATGACATCAATTACTCTACTGTATGCCTTTCAACTCCTTTTTGTCTGTCCATTGTTTGTTAACATAGCCGATGAATATCGAAAATTATTCGATACAACAAGCGCGTACAATCGGAAAGCGTTAATAATCAATGCGTACCGCATGATTTTTCGTTCTTTTTTATATTTTGATATGTTAAAACGTTTAAAACAGTTTTCTAAAACCATTGAAAACGTGTGTCATCTAAAGTTATACTTCCATAACTTGTTTCAATTAAACAAATCGAATGAAAACTATTTATACTCTCATTTATCATATCTGTTGGGAGCGCACCACCCACACTACAATTCCACATCCTCTTCGTCAGGATTAACTAAAAAATAGGCGATTCAGTCACCCACAATCGATTGACAGCCTCTTTGGGAGCATTTGATTATCAATCAATCTTTCTGTCGAGGTCGGCTTGATGCTAATCCAACCGCAATTTTGCCAGTCGGCCGCATTCCGCGACACCAAATCTCGTAAATCAGAGTTGGGGAACTCCGTTTTTTTTTTTTTTTTTTTTTTTTTTAACCAAGACGAGAGGTGCGGGGAACGAACGCCTCAACTCTTTGCACAGCTGTTTATATAAATAAGTTTCCATTCTTTTTTCCGCCATCCAGGTGGCATCAGTTGTTTGTTTGCTATAGGGCAGTTTTCAGTGAAATTGGTGCGAATGTATCAAATGTTATGGAATATTAGTATCTTTTTTTGGAGAAAGATGTAAATAAGAATAGGTTGCTGTTACGTCGTATCACATAGTTCCGAGCTTTTACGCACATACGATACTACTATTTCTGTCGGAAACATTTCATTTTATTTTAAAACTACAATTCATCAATTCAATAAGAGAAAGATAACTATTTTAAAATAATGATATTGAAAGAGCGTAAAAGTGGCACCTACTACAGTGTAGTGTTGTTGAATATTAAAGAAACAATTTAAATTTTTTAATATATACATGCAGTATTTATTGCGTGTTTGATTAAATTATTCGAATATTATTAAGAAACATAGTTTTGTGCAGTGGCCCCTGGGGACAAAGGACGAAGATAATTGCCAATATCGACGCAATTAAAAATATCCAGATATAGTTTTTATAAAATTTATTAAGCTACACAATACTCTTAAAATAAGATAATTTTTTTTTTTTTTTTTTTAGTTCCCATCAAATATTACTTAAAAGCTTTTACAAAGTTTTAAGCTTTAAAATTATTTTTCTTGGTTTCCAAATTTCGAGAATAAAAATTTTTGCAAAAAAACGTCTTTGTTTCGAGCTCTGATACCATTCTTTCTGATTATCATGTAAAATGACCTCATGAATCCGAATATGACTTCCATTTTGTCCAGTCACCCACCGTTTCCTAGGGACACCAACCCCTCCCACAATTTTTATCACTGTCCGGTAATTTTATGGCCATGAATTTGATTTGGAGAACGAAAATGAATTAATTTAACACTTAAAAATATATAATGTTTAATAAATAACATTTATAATAGATTAAAAAAAATATAAGAAATGTTGTACATAATTTTAGTAACAAATCCCCCCCCCCCTTAAATTTTCCCCTTGTCGCAAATGTTCATGTTTTAGAACTTTCCAACTCTGTAGCCTCTCGGAAGATATTTAATGGCTAAAATAACCCTTTCCCCTCCTAAAAATCAAACTTATATCCATAAAATTACCGAAAAGTGAAGAAAATAGGGGGCTGTCCCTAAAAAACGGTGGGTGATAGGGCAAAATGGGCGTCATATATTCGGATTCAGGAGGTCATTTTACATAAGAATTAGCAAAAATTGTGCTGGGGGTAATTTTCATGCAGAGAAGGTATTTACTTATAATGTTTTTGCTAATTTGTTTTCATCCAATCTTCTTAAAAATGTGCTTCAATGTTAAACAGTGTTATTTTTCACAAAACTGGCTATTCGTTTTGATGGTTGGTTGGTTGGTTTTTTTACGTCGCACTAGTGCTGCGCGTTCTGAGACCATAGATATAGTAATTTATATAGATCTATTATCCCATTGTAATCATGCAAAATTTTTTGATGCCGAAAAAAGTTTTTGCCATCAGCCATACAGTGGTATTGAAACCAATGTAACTCTGCAATTGTAATAGAATAGAATAGAATGTTGATGATTTTTCAAAATGTCGAAATATTGCGTCTTTTAATTCTTCTAATAAATTTATGGAAAGAAAGGGATAAGTTATCATAAAAGTAAATTATATTTGACTAAAATATGAAAAATATAATTTTTATAATCAGTTGCTTTGTTATTATTATGAAATAAAAACTGGTTTGATTTTTAATATGGAATACGCTTTTTAAAGTTTGATATATTTTAAGATTTTACATTAGTAAGTAATATCGAATTTTCAGAATTCTTTTAAATATAGTTAGCAGCGGCGTAGGTAAAGAACGTTAGTTTTAGCATATAAAAAGAGTTTAACTTTAAATATTAATTAAAATAGAAGAAAGAGAGAAAAAGAAAAATGAATTTGAAATTGTATCTGCAGTTTTTCATTCACCTTTAGTGCATAAATTATTCATAATTTTTATTTTCTAAATTATCTGTGTGTATTCACTCGGAGAAAGACGGCCATATTGTGCACTTTTCTCCGAGTAAAAAGGAATCATCCCCCCCCCCCCCCAATGATCAGTCTATGTCTTATTACTATATCTATGTCTGGGACTCAACCCTAGAATTTGTAATAAAGGTAATGATTTCTTGATTTCAAAATGAATGGCTCAAAATTTATCCCTCTGTGAGTTACTGAAGCGGGAGAGCCATCCTCTCCGTGTAGGATCAAAATTCTGATGGCATGTCTTTGGATATAAAAATTTTTGTTCAGAATTTATAGAGTTAAATCTTCCACAAAAACCGATTAATTTAGCAGTTATAGTGTAGCTGTATAGTTTTTACTGATAATCTATTATAAATGCATTATATTAATAAATAAAACACTTTAAAACACGTATAAAAGTTTTAAAAACATATATTTAATTAAAAACTACATATTTCTGAGCTTTTCGCCCTGAAAAGCAGGGCATCATCAGGAAGTCTACATGGTTTTGCACAGTGTGCAGCTGTGTTACAAATATATATACCATAAATCAGGTTAGAGCTACAGTTACATCGCTACTTTAATACAAAAACTTTTAGTTCATTGGTTGGAGCCATTCTACATTGACACTGAGGCAACACTTGATTACTGCAACTTGCGTTGGAAAAAGTCAGTTTTCGATGGCTATTGGAAAGACTGGCGTGGTGGTAACATCAAGGTGAAGAAAAAAAAATTACTTATTTATTTCTTATTTAATTTATATTTATTTAACTCTATTTATTTCTTCACCTTGATATTAACACCACGACAGCCTTTCCAATAGCCATCCAAAACTGACTTTTTCCAACGCAAGTTGCAGTAATTAAGTGTTGCCTCAGTGTCAATGTATAATGGCTCCAATCCAACCAATAAACTAAAAAAATTTTGTATTAAAGTAGCGATGTAACTGTAGCTCTAACCTGATTTATGGTATATATATTTGTAACACAGTTGCACACTGTGCAAAACCATGTAGACTTTGTATACTATGTAGACTGCTGTATACTATGTAGACTGTTTATAACCATGTAGACTGCTTTTCAGGACGAAAAGCTCAGAAATATGTAGTTTTAAATTAAATATATGTTTTTAAAACTTTTATACGTGTTTTAAAGTGTTTTATTTATTAATTTAAAACGTTACACGTGTTTTTTAAAAGTGTCTCTAAATGGGATATGTTTTTTCTATTATAAATGCACTCTATTTTGATTGTCTTTAACATTACGCAACATTCTATTGGTGTATTTATTTATTTACTTTAATAATTATATTACAGAATATTTTCTAATTTATTCAAGCATGCTTATTTCACACATATATTTAGAATCAAGCAATCCTCCCTGCTCCTTAAATAGAAATTATTCTAAATAAATATTTTTCGTATCACAAAACATACTATAATTCCACCCACAACGTCGATTTAGCTCATAGGTTTTTCAACCAAATAATACGCATCCACGTGCCTGCTTTAGTGTTAGGCAAACATTCTTAAGTTGAGGTCAGCGTTTGGATTACCTCTAGGTCGATACTTGAAGATGAGAAGGCCCTTTTGTATCTTTCGACAAAATGGCTGAAACAAGCCGAGACCGTTTAGTTGGAATTAATATCTTCCAGGTGGGCTGACAAATATCGATCTGGCAATGCTTTTAGACCACCTCCATAAATTCCAGAACTGGAAGCAAACAACATAAAATTTTATCCTAGATTGTTAGTTATTTTTCTTTCAGCCACGATCTGTCGTAATTTACAGAATTTGGTAGGAATAATGTTTGGTCATCCTGAAATATTACACAGGTGTGAACCTGCAAATAATGCGACTTTTGGTTTGAGATGAGAAAAATGTTATGGAAGATTTCAAAATATTAGAAGTTATATGAAGTGAGTTGCAGGGTAATTTAGAATTTAAGTTTTGCACTTTAAAATGTGATAAAATACACTGATACAAATTTTTTTTACGCATTCTTTAAAAATACAAATGAAAAAGGCATGGAATTTAGAAAAATTCTTACGTTAGACTAGTGTGGCCATATGTTCTCAAATATCGAGAACAGTACTTATTACTTTCTCTTACCCATAAGGTAGAGAAAGTATTGTTTTAGGCTCAAATTTTCGAACTCGAGATTTTGTTATATTTACACGTTTTGAGGTCCCCTGAATACGTAAATCATGTTTTTAGCAAATGGTCTGTGTGTCTGTGTGTGTGTCTCTGTGTGTGTCTGTGTCTGTGTGTCTGTGTGTCTGTGTGTCTGTCTGTTATCAGCATATCTCAAAAACAAATTATGGCAGAAAGTTCAAACTTGGTATTCTAAATGTGTATCATATACGGATGCTACAGTAAGCTTTTCGTTAGGATCAAGCAAATGGTTCGTGTACAGGGACAATCAAGAGAATTCTAATACATTACGTCTATGGGGGAAATTGCAGGAAAATAGAGTTTAACGTCTATAGACTGCACTAAACCAAATGAAACAAATATATATTTTTTGTAATAGAGACAGTTAACTGGGAAAATTTTTTTGTGTATGTAGGAGCCTCGCCTCCCCCCCCCCTGGGGGGGGAAGTCCCCCCTCGAGGGGAGTAAATTTTCATGATGGGTATCTTTCAAAGAGCTCGAAAATACCTTTAAAACGAATGGTTGAACCATCGATCTGCGATAATTTAAAACAAAGTTATCGATTTTTTTTTACTTTTAACGAAAAAAAAAAACTTAGAAAAAAAATCGTACATTTTTTTTTTTTAATATTGAGAATAAAATGGACTTTTTTTGGATGTTTGGTGTTAAACTACTTCTCTAATATGGAAATCGTCTGCCTTATCATAAAAGATAATTTTTTTAAATAATAATTTTAATAAATTATTTTTTAAAAAGAGAAATATTTTTTAATAACCGAATTAAATTCTATATAAATGTAGGTGCATTAATGAAACGGGGGGTTGAGGGGGGCTACCGCCCCCCTCACACAGAACTAATTATCATATAAAACTCTTCAGAAGCCTAATATGAATTGTTTAACATAGGTTTACATAACAGTACTCGTTATCTTACCTCTTAATCTCCAACCTGTATTTATAGTATTAAATTTCAGGGTAAGAGAAAGTCGTGTGAGTGACACACCAGATTATTTTTAAATTATTTTTCTAAGTTTTGAAAAGTGATAGCAAGGAAATTATTTAACATAATTATAACACTTTTGGTCCTCATTTACTTCAAATAAAACATATCTCCGCAATAGGATAACTGTAATATTTTTAAGGTTACCTTATTATAAAGGTGCTCTAATAGGGTCTCCATGCCTTAAACCAAAGATTTGCTTTCTGAAAGGGATTGCTTGCAAAATTTATTAAATTTATGGTTATTAAATTAAGCTTTATTAAGTACAGTTTAATTAAAACATTATTATTTTGTCCAGCCTTATATTGCAAGGCTCTAAGCTGCATGTCCAACTACCTTGTATGATCTAGGTTTTAATTTTGGTGTTCATTTTTGTAAAAAAAAAAACAATTCTTTTTGTGAAATTTTAATTTACTTTTGTCTAGCATTCACCGTATGTGATATATAGTGTTTAATTTGAAGTTGATGAAAAGTACTGGCTGTAATTTGAAATATTAGTTGCAAGCATAGAAAATTTTTATAATTTTTTTTTAAAGCTTCTTTTAGGGATTTGTATTTTGTGAAGAGGCTCGTTTTATGAAGTGGAATTTTGTGAAAGGCCAAACTAAGAACCCTGATTTTTGCCTCTATTCATCCCTGTCCTTTCTATTTAAATTATATTCTTTTGAAAATCGCCTTTTAATTATTTATAAGTGCATCTACGATGCCTGTGTGACCTGGGACAGTAACTAATATAGTAATAAGTCTTCGGGATGCTGCTGTCACTGAGGAAAAAAATATACCTCTTTCATCCAGAATGAATAGGGGGTCCTTTTCTAAATCTCTAAACTAGAAATATTGATTTCCGAGCTATGAGTATAAGGCATGCCAATGCACTGAGAAAAAATTCTATAACTGACATCTAGAATCTAAATTGTGGCTCTAGAAAAAATAGTTCCACGTCATCCTTATAAATTTCTTACAAAAAAAATTTCTAGTCCCCTTCGAAAACGAAATCTAGAGACCATATTTTAGAATTCTTGAGCGTTTGCCTATACTATCGCGGACAAACCTATTTGAAAATATCTCCAAATAAATGTGAATACAAGAGGCGGGTTTCAGCAGCTATAATCTTGGTTTATGACCCAATTCTAAAAAATTAAGCGAGAATTTCTCGTAATACAAAAGATTCGGAATATTCAGAATATTGTTTCACCATCTAGAAATGTGTAGACTAGAAATTCTCTACCATTTCATCTATTCAGTTTATTGGCGTGCCTTATGCACTTAGCTCAGAAATCTATATTTCTAGTTTAAGGATTTAGAAAATGACCATTTATTCACTATAGATGAAGGCGGTATATATATTTTTTTTTTCTCAGTGGTATTTACTCTTAGTAATATTCGGAAATATCATTCCATCAAATTACAATAAAATATATATATATATATATATTTGAAATAGTTTATTTAAAACAAATACAGAAAATTGATTAATAATTTGCCGTAAAGGAAATATAATTGATATATGAGAAGATTATTATGATTAACATTCAAAAAAGGTTAAGCAAAAGTTTAGTAAAACAGTATGTAAAATAAACTTCAAGTTAGAAAATTCTCTTTTAAAAATAATTTTCACATAATATAAATACTGTATTTATTATTATTATTATATATTTCATTGTCGTTGGGTGACCTATGATGACCTAATGTTCTCAATTTCTGATTACAAATTTTTATTCCTTTTTAATAATTTTAAAATAATTAAAACATGAACATATTTCTGATACTCAATTTTAACCCCTTTACTACCAATATAAACTGCCGTTGGTACCAGTGCTGACAGAATGAGGGATTTTTTTATTCAACATCCACCAATAAATTTTAATTGCAATGGTTATGTAATCAATTCGAAGTCATCTTACGAAGAAGTGTTCGAAGTTACTAGGCAACCGTTACAATTAAAATTTAGCGGTGGATGTTGAATAAAATTTCCCTTAATCTAGCAGCACTACTTGAGACATATATATCCGAGTGATAGCAAAAGGGTTAAGAATCGAAGAAATTTTTATGGTTACATTATTGAAGTAATTTTTGTCATTATTTTATTATAAAAGTACAATAATCTAGTTGCATTACACTAAACAATGTACTGTAAAATTTATGGTGCCATATCGGTTGTGAATAACCTGAAAAAATATGCAAATTTTAAAATATTGTGATATTTAGGCTCAAAATATGCATAAAATTTACGAAAAAGAAGCACTTTTACAAAACATCATAAGTCAAATTTAAATAAAGATATTTTTATTCTGTAAATTTTATTTAGATTATTGAAAGGTCCTTAAGGGAGTGAACTACTGTCAAATCTATAACCATGTTATTTAATATTTAAGAGAAGATAACATTTTTACATGCTGAAAAAATCATGAACATACATGGCAGTTCATAACTTCTATCGACAAAAAAAAAAAAAAAAAAAAAAAAAAAAATAATAATAATAATAATAATAATAATAATAATAATAATTTAGCTAGATTCATTGTCGTAGTTCAATCCCTAAAACAACTTCTCTAGAGTATTTTGTCAAAGTTTCATAACGTTTGAATTATAACTTTTGGCGTTATGATGTTTTGGGATAAAGCAAAACGCTAAACATCTCATTTTGAGAAAAAGCAGAAAACAGATTTGAAAACAAGATTTTACCTATTGAACAAAAAATAATTTTAATAAGTTCCTGATTTATTTCAAAGCTTTTTATTTTCTTTTTTAAATTCATTTTATATTCAGTAACAAATTTTGATGCTTATATTGAGTACGGTGGTTGTGTTTTACGTCGCAGTAATGCTGCACAGATGGGCAACTGGCGACGGTCTGGGACACACCTCTAAAGGCTTATATTGAGTAAAACATTTATGTAAACAAACATTTACGGGTCATTTCCGGTCACTGCCGGTTTCAAAAAACTGGCGAGTGACTAATATTAAAATGCCTGTAACTCAAGTTCTAAGCAAGATAGAAACAAAATTCAAACTGATTTAGAAAGCTAAAATGTCAGGCTTTAATACTAACCCGAAAATAGAAAATCGGAGTTTTGACCGAAAATTGCGTTTTAAAGGTAGGCAGGGGGGACTCTCTACCTATCGCCTCCGAAAGCTGAAGCCAGTGTTATTCTATGGGAAATTTTGCCCCATTATGATTCATTAACTAATACATATTTTTAAATTCCGTTTTCACTTTCCGAAAATTTCCAACTATAAAACAATTTATCGCTTTTTAAAAATTGATTTTTGTTATTTTTAAGATTTCATTTTTAAACTCAAAAATGAAAAATTTCACATTGTGAAAATTCGCTTTTTAACCTCAAAATAAAATATTAAAAATTTTTAAAAATAATTTTTAGAAAGCGATAAATTGTTTCATACTGTCGGCTGCAAAATTATTCGAGCACTAGCCAATAATTCCTATATTTAAAAAGTACACTTAAGACTGTTTTGCTAAATAAATCCTTGTCGAATCATGTTCTTAGACTGATTAAGAACATGACTCGACAAGGATTTATTTAACAAAGCTCTATTAAGTGTACTTTTTTTTGGCAAGGATTATTGCTAGTGCTCGAATAATTTTGCAGCCGACTGTAGGTGTGAAGTTTCTGAATGTGAAATCGGAATTTTTATATATATATTAGTTAATAAGTTATAATGGGGCGAAATTCTCCATAGAATAACATTGGCTCTGGCTTCTGGGGACGATAAGTGGAGAGGCCTCTTAAGCTTTCTTTTACGTCAGTCCTTTCAAAGACGTATAAACGGTGTTTTACTGTGTATAATTTTTTTTATACCTAAAAATATCATTTAATACACAATATAAATGTAATTTATTTTGTTATTATCGTCATTAATTTAAGAAGGGAAGTTCATGCCATTTAATACTAATATCGGAATGCCGTGTAATGAGAATTTAATGATGAACGCAAGATCATTATATACGCATAATAATTTTGTAAATCAAACCGTAAAATTTCATCCTTACCTCCAAATGCTGAATGCATCAGCGAATTATACGATAGCGAAATGAAATCCTGACACAATTGCATATTCCATTCCGATCTGGGTGTATTCGAAAAATCAATATAGAACTGTATAGTTGAGATATTTTCCGACATGGGAATGTACCGTGAAGTGGTTATCTGCATGTATACAGCTTTTCAGAAAATGTATTGCTGCAGTCTTTTGATTGATCACATGAAAGTGAAATTAAGTTTCGGGTTATACGTGGTTGTCTTTGGTTGTTTTGTCGTACTTGTTTAGTTCTGTTGCGATTGAGGATCTAAAATTTTGCCAGTGAATTTCCAATCTATTACGTTCAGTGTTTCGAGATCTGACGGATTTTTTATTCAATAATACTGCTCGGCATGAAAATTGCCCCCCCCCCCAACACAATTTTTGCAAATTCTTATGTAAAATGACCTCCTGAATCCGAATAGGACGCTCATTTTGCCCTATCACCCTCCGTATTTTGAGGACGCCCCCTATTTTTACCACTTTTCGGTAATTTTATGGCTATAAATTTGATTTATAGTGTAGAAAAGAAATATTTTAATTGTTAAATATCTTCTGAGGACCTAAAGAGGTGAAAAATTCTATAACATAACATTTGCAGCAAGAAGAAGATTTCGGGGGATTTTGCCACTGAAATTATAAGTTACATTTATTATATTTTATTAATCATTTATTATTATTACTTATTATACAGTATATAAATTTTTAACACGCTTTTATTAGCTTTACCTGTATATATATGTATGTTTGTAACCGCTCTGGGAGCAAACAAAAATTCTATATTGTAAAAAAATACTTTCCCTACGTGAACGCTGTGGCTATGTGGTAAAACTCTGGGCTACGAACCAAAAGGTCTAGTCAGTCAGGGGAGATTTTTTAAAAATGGTTTTTGTTTAATTCTAAATTATTTTTAATTAACTATTTAAAAGTATGTAAATATTATTGCTTGTCACTCACACGACTTTCTCGTATCCTGCATTTTAGCTTTCTGCTTTCTGCTTTTTAGTTCACATTTCAATAAAAGTGTGTTCTTTATTTTTTTTTAAAGTAAAATTTTATTATTTTTAAGAGTTAAAATAATTGTTTTCCATTCTCCAAATCAAATTCATGGCCATAAAATTACCGAAGAGTGATAAAAATTGGGGGAAGCAGTGACGTCCCGAGAAAACGGTGGGTGATGGGGCAAAATGGGGGTCATATTCGGATTCAGGTGTTCATTTTACATAGGCATCAGCAGAAATGGTAACAGAGTTCGTTTTTTATATTATTATTATTATTATTATTATTATTATTATTATTATTGCAGCGTAATTACCAATAATTTTTAATTGTAACGTTTGCCTAATCACTTAGAAGATTGATAGTCTATTATGTATATCAAATATCACTTTTCAAAATTATTGGTGATTATTGAATAAAAAATCCGCCAGATATGGCAACACTTATTACATTAAATTTCAAAGCATCCATATTCTTCCTCAGCAATCCATACAGTCTACTACTTTTACTTCAATTACCTGGAATCGTAAGTAAAGGAAGTATTGTATTAGGTCAAAAATTTCGATATCGAATTTTCACCTGATTTAGAAGTTTTAAGGTCTCCTGAGTCCAAAAATATGTTTTTTGGCGATTGGTCAGCGTACAGTCGGTAACAAAAGTGTCCGAACACTAGCAAAAATTCCTATGTAAAAAAAGTACACTTTATACGGTTTTGTTAAATAAATCCTTGTCGAATCCTGTTCTTAGTCAGTCTAAGAACATGATTCGATGAGGATTTATTTAACAAAACCGTATGAAGTGTATTTTTTTTACATAGGAATTTTTGCTAGTGTTCGGACACTTTTGTTACCGACAGTATGTGTGTGTGAGAAATCTTCTGATTATCATATCTCCTAAAATAATAAACACAGAACGACGAAATTTCAGAATTAAGATAGGTCGATGTACAAATGATTTTGCCAGGTTTGGGTGAAAATCAGAAAACCGGAATACTGGAAACCGGAAGTTCGTGTTTCAAAAACGGCTCTAACGATTTTATTAAAGTTGATAGATAAATGCCCTATTAGATGTCATTTTTTATGTATTAGTTAGTTATTTCAGGAAAACTAATAAACATCCTGTATAAATAGATTAGTTTTAATTCTTCCAAGTGCGTTCTGTTAAAAACGGTTGTACAGATTTTCTTCAAACTCGCCATATTAACTCCTTTTTAGCTATTCTTTCGCCTGTAAATGTTAGTTTTCGGTGAATAGATAAATTTGCTAAGTTTTGGCGAAAATCAACATTGAGATCGAAAGTTGGTATCTGAAAAGCGGCTCTAACGATTTTCTTCAAACTTATGCTACATAAAAACGTTTTTAGGTGTCCTTTATAATGTATTACTTGGTTACTACAGGAAAATTGGTAGGCGTATTGATAAAGTAGATCGGAAATGCATATCAAAAATGAGTGTTTCAAAAAAATGCTCTGAAGATTTTTTTTTTTTTTTAACTCGCTAATAAGTGGGTAATGGAAGTCATGTGGTTGTAGCACACCAGACTTTTTAGCAGTATTTCGAGACTAGAGGAGATAATATGTTTGATTCTGTGAAAATGCTTTTCGTTAATATTTTTAAGTAACTTGGGAGGAAATTATAATGCAAGTGAGAGGCAAATATTCATTAGAAATCGTTTTAGGGATTTCAGTGCCAAGTGGCATTTATTGAACTTCAAAACCATCTACACAAAAATTTTATTATCACAAGAAATTACACATTGTAATTTAACTTAAACGTAATAACAATAAACTACTCAATATACATAGATAATTTTTACTTTCCGAAGATACACATGTAAGGAAAGTATTGTAATCATGTCAAAAATCCGAATTTGAGATTTTGATGTTTCTATACGTTTCGAGTTCTCCTGAGTCCGTTTCCACTATTTTTAACACGCTTTTATTAGCTTCACTTGTATGTATGTTTGCATGTATGTATGTTTGTATGTATAATGTATGTTTGTAACCGCTCTGGGAGCAAACAAAAAATCTACATTGTAAAAAAAGACTTTCCCTACGTGAACGCTGTGGCTGTGAGGTAAAACTCCGCGCTACAAACCTAAAGGTCTAGCGTTCGAGCCCAGTCAGGGGAGATTTTTTAAAAATGGTTTTCGTTTAATTCTAAATTATTTTAATTAAAGATTTAAATGCATGTAAATATTATGGTGTGTCACTCACACGATTTTCTCTTACCCTGCATTTTAATACTAAGATAGATATTTTGTGCTTTTTAGTTCACATTTCTATAAAAGCGTGTTCTTTAATTTTTTAAAACTATAATATTATTACGATGATGTACGTATGTGTGTGTGTATGTATGTGTGTAAGAGAGTGAGTGAGTGAGCACGCTAGCGTCTAAACGCTTTGCTCGAATGAGCTGAAAGTTGATACGTATATTTAAGTCACCGTAAGAACGAATCCCATTGATTTTGGTGAATCTAGCACTTACAGTGTTTTTACAGGGACATCAAGAAATATTCTTTATCATTATGGCCTATGGGGCCAAATTTTTAAAAGTGCGATAGCGCCTAAACGCCTCATTAAACTGAGCAAAAAATTTATACACATGTTATAGGTCATAGTTGCACGTACTTTGTAGAATTTGGTGAATTTAGAACTTACAGTTTTTTTACAGGGATACAAAGAAAAATTCTTTATCATTATGGCCTATAGGACCAAATTTTTAAAAGTGCGATAGAGTCTAAACGCCATATTCGATTGAGCTGAGAATTTATATGAATATTATAAGTCACTGTTACACTAACTATAAGCATTTTGGTGAATCTGGCATTTGTAGGTTTTCACAGGGACACAATGAAAAATTCTTTATCATTATGATCGATGACCTCAAAGTTCAGTAGCGTTAAATTAAACATTACTCAAACACCTTATTATTATTTTATTTCTTTTGTTTATTTAACAACTCCTCTTTCTTTACTTTATCTACAAAACCGTTAATTACTCAATGTTCGTAAGGTCTAGAGGAGTCACTCCAGATTTTTTTAATATTATGTAAATGCTGAAATTCACAAAAGTAGACTAGATTTTGCTAATTCAAGTTTCGTTGCATTTGTCTTCATTTTTAACTCCTCGTGAAATTAAATGTTTATTGTAGATAAGTGCAATTTTCATATGATATATTTCGGACATCACACTGGAATTAATTAACATTGTTTAAGAGTAAGTTTTACTTTCTAAAACGAAATCCAGCTAAAAGAAGGGAAATAGGGAAAGATGCAACACTCGAATTTCCGAATGTTTTATTTTAAAAGTTGCAAAATACGATTCCGAAAATTTTCAACTCTTTTGAAAGCTGCAGCATTTACAAACATGCATTGAAAATTGCAGAAATAGTTCACATAACCAAACCCGACGGCTTTTTTTCTCGAAATCGATACAGTCCGTCTGACAATCTATATAATATTTCTCTAACGTGGTCCAGTTACGATTAATTTTTTTTTAGAAACGATACGATAGTGACTTAAAAAAATACGCGAGCATAAAAAATAATGCATAAGCAATATTTAAGCAAGCGGACACAGTTCAGTGACCTAACAAAAAAAAAAAAAAAATATGACATTTGTTTGATGAGATCGTTTTATAAAAAATGTATTTTTAAAAGTTGCATTTTTACAATCTTTGCAAGCGTCATGTTAAATCTAGCAATATTTTAATGATATAAGCCCCATATAAACTTTTGTCATAAATTGACTAAAAAACGCAATAATATAAAAAGTATAATCAAAATAGGTACTAAGTTTTTTTAACACAAAATTATGCCAAAATTAATCAATTAATTAATAAAATTATATTGCCAACATGGTGACAAAAATTTAAAAATCACCGTGGGAGTCCTATACTAAATCTGTCCTGCCTCGCCAAGTATGAAAATTAGGTCGTCAAACATGATTTTTATTTTTAAGCCTTTCGTGAATGATATTGGTTTGATTATCATTAGCATTTCATCCCACAATATTAATTTGTTTCTAATAATATGAATGGTTTCTGATGAATTAAAATTGAAATTAGGGGGAGAAATTGGCCTAAGGTTTGTGAGTTTCAAATTTTAAAGATAAATAAGAAAATAAATAAAGTGCGAAAGTTTCGCACGGGTTTGCTAGTAGATAATAAAATACCTTCCGAATTTCACCTGAATTGAATGAACTTTTCTCTTTAGCAAATACACATATACACACAAAACTTGACTCTGGGAATCTTTAAACAAGTATATATATACACATATGTATAGAATCTCAGTACAGTGAGTTAAGAAATTATGAAATCATTAACGAATTGGCGCACTTTTGTAAAAGAAGAGACAATATGCACATTTTTGGCGTGTGTATTTAAAATTGATCATGAAACATTTCCCGTTATAATTACTACAAAAAAATGTAAGTTACATTTTATTAAAATCTACTGATTTAAAAAAAAAAATTAAATAATTCGACTGTTTAGAAGTTATAAGACCACTTGAGGAAATTAGAATATTATAAGTCACATCAGAATTATCATAAAACTTATTAGTTTATATTTGGTGAAAGGATTCACGAAGAGCAAAAAGGTGCATGTTTAGATTTGTATTATTCATGATATATTTGAAGATACTGCGGGGTAAAGAGTTGTCTGAGACTAAAATGAGAAAATTTTTCTTTTATATATATTTTATAAGGTTATATAAATTGAATAAGAATTATCTAGATTAATGAAGTATTCTAAAACCGCCATTCACAATGCAATAATTAGAAAAAAGGATTCAAAGTAAAAATAAGTTTGACAGCATGGAAAGATGGGCAAAAATTTCGATTACCAACTAAAAAAGATCTTTCAACTCCCGAAATTTCGAAAGGTTTCAACAAAAGAACCTCCTACACTTAACGGCTTGGAAAAGTCTTAAATACTAAATCAAAATTTATGAAACTACACTGAGTTGCAAAATGATATGAACACCTAGTAATTTTGTGATATCAAGACAAAATTCATAGATAATTATCAGAAAACGCTATTCTGTGGACAAGTGTGATAATCTCACCGAATGCATAACGATAAAACGAATGTAAAATTTCAAATTTATGAAAAATATATAAACTATTTTAAAAATGGTGTTGCAAAATGATATGAACACTGATCGAAATTACCCCTAAACGAGAATATAAACTGATCAGGAGTATTTAATACGACTCCGAGAAGAAGAAACCGAAATATGCAAATTAGTTTAGCATATAAATGTGCTTCGCAAGCTTGGAAACTTTCAAACAAGTACGCAAACTGAATTCCAGGAGTATGGATCGTAAATGCACTTTAAACAGTTTTGAGAAAAGCAAAATTGTGGCGGTTCATGATCAAGGAATTTCAGCAAGATCTATCACAATAAATTTGAAAAAATTCTCAGATGCAATATTGAATTTTCTTCGAAGAAACCGAAATATGCAAATTAGTTTAGCATATAAATGTACTTCGCAAGCTTGGAAACTTTCAAACAAATCTGCAAACTGAATTCCAGAATTATGGATCGTAAATGCGCTTGAAACAGTTTTGAGAAAGGCAGCCAACATCCCCATTAATATTCCGTAGTGTTGCTAGTCCCACCCTTTTTCTCACACCAGTAAATTTGTTGAGTAATAGTCTCCAAATGCAATTACGATCAAATAAGACGAAAAGTACTCTAAAATAATATTGGTGCACAAAAGAGGGTGACTAATGATACTACGAAATATTAATTAGGATGTTGGCAAGTATGCTTTCAGCAAGATCTATCACAATAAATTTGAAACGATTCTCAGATGCAATATTGAATTTTCTTCGAAAAAACCGAAATATGCAAATTAGTTTAGCATATAAATGTGCTTCGCAAGCTTGGAAACTTTCAAACAAGTCCACAACTAAATTCCAGGAGTATAGATCGTGAATGCGCTTTAAACAGTTTTGAGAAAGGCAAAATTGTGGCTGGTCATGATCAAGGACTTTTATCAAGATCTATCGCAATAAATTTGAAAAGATTCTCAGATGCATATTGAATTTTCTTCGAAGAAACCGAAATATGCAAATTCGTTTAGCATATAAATGTGCTTTGCAAGCTTTGGTAACTTTCAAACAAGTCTGCAAACTGAATTCCAGAAATATGGATCGTAAATGCGCTTTAAACAGTTTTGAGAAAGGCAGCCAACATCCTCATTAATATTCCGTAGTGTTGCTAGTTCCGCCCTTTTTCTCACACCAGTAAATTTGTAGAGTAATATTCTCCAAATGCAATTACGATCAAATAAGACGAAAAGTACTCTAAAATAATACTGGTGTAAAAAAGAAGGCGTGGCTAATGATACTACTATTTAATATTAATTAGGATGTTGGCAAGTATGCTTTCAGCAAGATCTATCGCAATAAATTTGAAAAGATTCTCAGATACAATATTGAATTTTCTTCGAAGAAACCGAAATATGCAAATTAGTTTAGCATATAAATGTGCTTCGCAAGCTTGGAAACTTTCAAACAAGTCTGGAAACTGAATTACAGAAGTATGGATCGTAAATGCGCTTTAAACAGTTTTGAGAAAGGCAAAATTGTGGCTGTTCATGATCAAGGATTTTCAGCAAAATCTATCGCAGTAAATTTGAAAAGATTCTCAGATGCAATATTGAATTTTCTTCGATTAAAAAAGGATTATGGAGCAAAGAAATCTTTGGGACTTTCCCCCAAAACTATCGAAAATGAAAAAATGAGGCATTATAGTAAGATTGAACGATGGCAAAATAAGTTTAGGTGAACTTACGAGAGATCCAGCGATAGTGGTATCAAAATATACAGTCGGTAACAAAAGTGTCCGAACACTAGCAAAAATTCCTATGTAAAAAAAGTACACTTCATACGGTTTTGTTAAATAAATTCTTGTCGAATCCTGCTCTTAGTCAGTGTAAGAACATGACTCGATAAGGATTTATTTGACAAAACCGTATGAAGTGTACTTTTTTTACATAGGGATTTTTGGTAGTGTTCGGACACTTTTGTTACCGACTGTACGTTGTCTATAACAATCAATACCTCTAAATACTGAAGTACAAGAAAAGAAAATTACAGCCACGTATGACTAAAAAGCTCCAACAGAATCACTTGGATTGGGCGAAAGATCACATGTCTTGGTAGGCAGAATACGAAAGAATACTGTTTTTCGATGAAAAAAAATTTTTCAATTTGATTGGTTATGACGGTTTTTCCTATTATTGGCACGATCTGTGCAAAGAACCTAAAACATTTTCAAAACGGCATCAAGGTGGACTGTCATTCAGGATTGTGCTGCGTTTGAATTTCGTGGTAAAGTAGACATTGCGTTTCCCTCTGGCAGAATGAATATAATAACCTACCAAAATATACGTTAAGATAATTTATTGCCTGTTGCCGAGGAAATTAGCCGGCCATTCTGAAAGTTTCATCAGAACAATACATCCACGCTAAAAAATGCACTTGGGAATTATTCCTAATTATTCCTAATAACCGTCTGTTCTCCTAATTTAAACCCAATAGAAAACGTTTGGAGCCTATTGGTTAGAGCAGTTTATGTAAATGGAAAGCAATATGGCACAATTTCAGAATTAAAAGCTTCTATCATCTCCCACTGGAAAAAAAAAAATCGCCCAAAATACATTAAAAGTTCGTCCCATGCCTGACATGTTTTTATATTAATTACGAAATCTCGTGCATATAGGGGCTTCTAAACCATATTTTTGGTCCATGTTCATATCATTATGCAACACCTCAAAAACGAAAAATTCAGTTTCCTTTATATAAAAACGTCTGTTTAAATTATATTTTCTTGTAAAATAAAAACATTTGTTCTATTTTTAACATGGATAAGTCTTACATTTATTTTGTAGCATTCCTTTCTTTTTTTATTCTTCATAAACTTGGTGTTCATATCATTTTGAAAACCAGTGTATTGGTAACACCGAAGTAATTTAATGCTACCAAGAAGAAAGACTGAAACGGGGACAATGAATGGGAAACAAAATAAGTGATATTTTAAAATGAAAATAATAATAATAATAATAATTCTTATGATCCGAATGGCTATAAACATTATTTGCATGACTTGAGAAAGGAACCGGAAAAATGCTTCAATCGACAAATGCGAGGAAGATAAGTAATGGATTTGGAGCTTTTAGTCAAGATGGATTGTGCAATTTACAGTAAAGTTGGAGATGTATGGACTCAATCAGTATCAAGTTATGCTATATGATCATCTGATACCGTTAGGGTCATCTTTAGGTGATACTGTTTATTTCAGCAGGACAATGTTTCTGGCCATACCCCAGGAATAGTTTAAACAAGAAAAAAAAATGTGTTGCCATGGTCAAATCGAAGTCCAGATCTGAACATTATGGGAAATCGTTGGGCTATATATTATCTTGCAAAGTTTATATTAAAAATAAACAGTTTTTATCTGCCAATGAACTAGAAGCAGCTATTGTAAAAGAAGGACACAATATTTCTGAGTCAGAACTTGACCATCTGGTCACTGGGAGGAGGACAAGTAATGGATTGGGAGCTATTAGTCAAGATGGATTGTGCAATTTACAGCAAAGTTCGAGATGTATGGACTCAATTAATATCAAGTTATGCTATAAGATCATCTGATACTGTTAGGGCCATTTTTAGGTGATACTAACTGTTTATTTCAGCAGGACAATGTTTCTGGCCATACCCCCAGGAATAGTTTAAACAGGAAAAAAAAAAAAAATTTGTTGCCATGGTCAAATCGAAGTCCAGATCTGAACATTATGGGAAACCTTTGGGCTATATTATCTTGCAAAGTTTATATTAAAAATAAACAGTTTTTATCTGCCAATGAACTAGAAGTAGCTATTGTAAAAGAAGGACACAATATTTCTGAATCAGAACTTGACCATGTGGTCACTTCAGTGAAAAACAGAGTGTTTGAGGTCATTAGAAAAATTCATTAATTTACATATAATTTTTGTTTTTAGACAAGGGGTCTTATAATTTGTTAACAGTGTATTTTTCAGTTATTCCTTATATTTTTGTTAACTTAATCATTTATTTCATTATTCAAAATTATTGCAACAGAAATTTTAATAAATATGTTGTTTTTTAATATCTCATGTTTTTATGTTATAATTAAAACCTTTCTTTATTTCATAATTTTCAAAATGAAAGTGTCTTATAATTTTTTATTTGACTAATAATAACATCGGTTTGACGAGCCTTTAAAATATTCTGTTTATAAGTCGGTTTCACAGTTAGAAATTTTGTTATTATAGTAATATTTTCTTTTTATACTATACTTGTACGGAAAATAAAAAGAAAAAGGAGTATTGGGAGAAAGCTGTTAAAATATTTTACGCTTCGAATTTCAAAGAAACAGAAACTTAATAGATGTTTGCTTGATTGATCCTCTACATAAATAAAATATTTCACATAAAATATATATGCTTTAGACGTAAGTTTTTTAAATAAAAATCTCTTTCTTTGCAAAAGAAATTGAAATATTTATCGTTGATATTATTAAACTCGACTTACAAGCTGTATTTTTGCTATTTATTGGTTATTGCACATCTCTATTTCACTTGGGTATTTCATTTTAATTACATACATACCAATATTAAATTTTATATTATGTATAAATATATATCGCTCCAGTGATTGGCATGCTTCAGTAATTGACATGTATTCCGAAATAATTAATAAATAAGAAAAATAATAAAATCATATATTTTACATATAAGAATTTTAACATTTTATGTCAGACACTGGAGCATAGGGTGCTAATAACTGGTAAAATGAATAACTAGCAGTGTCAAACACTGAAACATAGGGGGCCAATTACTGATAAAATGAAAAACTGGCAGTGTCAATTACTGGAACATTGAGTGGGTGTCAAATAAAAATTCATTAATATATATATATATATATATATATATCAATGTATGTGGTTCTGCAATATGTACTAACTTTCATACAATATGTACTAACTTAAGATTTCTAAAAATATTTTCTGATGACTAGAACATTAAAAACATCAGAAATTGCTCTAAAAATGTCAATCACTGGTGCACTTACCCTACATTACATATTTTTTAATTATATGTACACTAGTATTGTAATTACTATTAACATATAGCTTGGAAATAATTTATTATTATTTAGAAAGGTAGTTACACTTTAAAATTAAATTTCGTTGAATATATTCAAAAAGGAATACTTTGCACATCCAGTATTCTCCTCTACCTAAGTGTCTAGACCCAAACAAACTCCGGGGAAACCCCCTCCCAAGAAAACCGAAATCGTGTTTTTCCTGGTGCCCTTGGCCGTGAAATAGGGATGCCGGGAAGACGTGATAAAGGGTTCATTTGGGACGCCAACGATGCAAGAGGTGACGTGGAGCACGTTTCGGTGATTCCGCCGGCAAAACCGAGAACGGCACGTTCACCATGAACCTCTCTCTTCTCTCTCTCACTTCTTGGTCACGTGGATCTCAACACCACGTTTTCGGGGCACCCCCCTCTTTGGTCACGTATCCCATGGAGAGAGAGTGTGGGATTAGGTCAGTCGACACACATGTAGTGGATGTTGAACATTTTGTCGAGAAAGTACCAAGTTAGACGTCGGAAGGATCAATGAACTAAGTTAGATGTCAAAGATGAGACGAGGAACAATTGATTTTAAACTCTTTGGAGGTGTTTGACGTTTATGCATAAATGATATGAGGAGTCTTTAAAATTTGATCAAAGAAAAACAGTAATTTTCATTCTGAAATTTAAGAAAACTGGGAAAAAGGATTATTATTGAAAAGGAGGAAAAATGTAGCTATGTTTACTACAGAAAAACAATGTTTATTATTTCAATATTGTTAGGGTCTATGAAAAGGTTTTTGCAGATAAGCTTGCATTGAGATTCTGACAAATGAAAGATTTTTACCTAAAACTAACTTCTACGGAGAAATTACCTGAGAACACTTTTTGTATATAAATCTTTGTAATTTTCCAAGAGGATATTTCTTCTATGACACTTACAAGAAAAACTGACACATGTTTTGAAATTTATAATTGAGTGATAACAGAAAAAAATCGCCTGTCCATTTGTAAGTTGCGAGGTCTGGAGTTTAATTGTTGTGTTCTAAGTTAAGCCGTAGATCCGGTCTAAATAAGCCTTAATGTGCCAGAAAATGACCATTGAGTGAACCGATAATTGGGTTGGAGGTGTCAGTGATATCGCAACCTCAACACCAAACCTATTTGTTGTGTACATTCCCTAATCAGTTTTAGAAGGATGGTCAAGCTTAATTGATGAACATAAGGAGTTAAATTATTCAAAAGACAGAAAAATACCAAATACTGCAAGTCACTGATTGCTAATTCAAATCATTCAATAAAAATTAATCATTTAAAATAAAAACACGTTTTCCAAAATTATACTTTATTTAAAAACATTTAAAAAAAAAAATTATCCAAAGCATGGATTTAATACATGTTTCCAATGAGCCGTTTTTATATATTTTTTACATTTCACGGTTGGCAGTTAATTTCTTTAGTAAATTAAGGAGTGTTGAACAAAAGTAATAGTAACTTATGAAGTCTGGTGAAGGTTGGATCAAGGAGCGAAGAAAAGGAAAGAGTGGAACTTCCATGGTTACCAAGGCATTGTATCAGGAGTTGTAACTATTGTAGGATCATCAAAGTGCTCCAAGTAGAAGCTGTAACTATTGTAGGATCGACATTGGTTACATTGGTCTCTCACTGTGGGTCCCAAACCGAGTGGTTATAGGGATTTTGTTCCCACAGGGTAAAAGTTTGTCTACGGTACTTCTAAAACAGAAGACCGTAATTTGTTAATAGGAGATACATCGAAAGTTGTACTTAAGAATGTTTTGAGGAAAGCTTAAAATGATAAAAAATAAAAATAAAAGAAATAAAAAATGAAATGAAATGAAACTATAAAGGTGCTGCAAGTACAGGATGTTTTTGTATCTCCTACATACAGTGCCTTGGTAACCATGAAAGTTCCACTCCTTCCTTTTCTTCGCTCCTTGATCCAACATTCACCACTACTCTTATTAATGAGGATTAAATCTAGCTAACGCCGTATTTTTGGTTCAATAGAATCCGCGATTGTAATGAAATGCTCGCCCTCTGGTGGGCTAAGGTGAAATTACAATAAACATGGTTTAATTCGAATTCCATACAACCGCCATTGCTTGCCGATATTTAGTTTCACATATATTTATTGAATAAAAATGAATAAATACGGTAAAAAAGATAACACATACTTTTGTGTGCCACAGTGTAACTCCAAAGGATCAAGAAATCCAGCATTGAGCTTCCATTTATTTCCAAATGACAAATTTAAAATTTCAGTTGCTTCCGCTAATGGAAGTAAAGAATTAATCAGATGATTTGAAACTAATATTTGTTCAACTTCAGTTAAAAATCTACTTCCGATCGAACTTTGAATAAACTGAAGTATTTTTTCCAAAAGCAATCAATTTTCCATAATGTAATGGCGGAGAAATTATAGTACGAATATTAAGTAGAATAACAATAAGAACACTAATGGAACACACGTGGCAATGTTTACTAACAACTGCAGTGTTCACAAAGCGCCGTCTATCGATCATTACAAACGCGGATAATTAGTTCTAAAAGATATTATGTAAAAACCTCATTATAGCTTTAAAATTATTAAAAAGAGAGCAACAAATTGATGCCAAAATAAATAAATAAATAAATAAATAAACTAGTGAAAAATGAAAAACTATAACCTAGTTAAATGAAGAACAGAAAAAAAAAAAAAAAGAAACTGGAACAATTTTAGTACAGGACTTTGTTCGTTATTTATTATTTTCTTTTCCCCCGATGCTTAATAGTTCAATTACAATTGTATCTACGCATAAATTTAGCTTTAGAGCATTAAAATTATGCATTCAAAAAACAATTGCATTTCTTTTTCATTTATTTATGATTATCAACCTCATACTTATGAGCATACAATACTTAAAACCCACGGTATTCTATGGGGAAATTTGTTTCCAATATTACTCATTGGGTAATGTGTTATTTTATATATTCCGTTTTTCCCATTAAGAAAATTCACAACCATTAAATCAGTACTCGTTTTTTAAAAACTGATTTTAACTTTTAATATTTTATTTTTGAGCTTAAGGAAACGAAAAATTAACTAAGTGCATTTTCCACATTCTTTTAGCTAGAAAATAAAGTGTGAAAAATGTGAAAAATCAATTTTTGGAAAGCGAGTAGTAATTCATCGGTTATGAATTTTGTAAATATATAAAAAAGGAAATAAAACATAAATAAGTAAAAATACGTAATTTTAATTTTATTAACATTTAATTCTATTAGGTAATGAGTAAGAGTAGATACAAATTTTCATATATAATAACATGGGATTTGACTATGTGTGAAATTAAGTATTGAACACTTTTAATAAAAGCATATACTCCAGTGTGCTCTTTGGCCAACGCATGTAAAACTCCTTTCACGGCATGGATCCTCTTATGACTGAGAAAATGAGAAACCATCGTTGCAAAACTGTATCGGGAACGTTTACTGGAAAAATATGTTTATCGTACACAACACAACGTTAAATCTAAGAGATACTTTTCATTTCTTTTCTATAGGTTCTGCAATTTATTTAATCTCGAGAACATGGAGTTAAAATAAATAAGTAAAAACATTAAGACCTATTAGTTGCTGCAGATGTTTCTGTTAACTGAGGTACACCGAGCAAAAAAATACACCGCCTTCATCTAGAATGAATAAGTGGCCATTTTCTAAATCCCTTAACTAGAAATATGGATTTCCGTTTCCGAGCTATGCGCATAAGGCACGCCAATAAACTGAATAGACGAAATGATCGAGAATTTCTAGTCTACACATTTATAGATGGTGAAACAATATTCTGAATATACTATTGAATCTTTTGTATGGCGAGAAATTCTCGCTTTATGGGTCATGTATTGGGTCATAAATCAAGATTATAGTTGGTGAAACCCGCCTCTTTTGTTAACATTTATTTGGAGATATTTTCAAATAGGTTTACATCGATAATGAAAATACGATGACAAACTCACTAGAATTCTAATAGGGGTTACTAGAACTCGCTTTAAAAAGGACTAGAATTTATAAGGATGACATGGAACTATTTATTCTAGAGCCACAATTTAGATTCTAGATGTCAGTTACAGAATTTTTTTCTCAGTGTAAAAAAGACCATTAACACCTATTAATTGCCGCAGATGTTTCTGTTAACTTACATTGTTTTTCATTAAGAATTTTTATTGTTGTAATTTTTGATTAAAATTTCGACAGAGGTCAAATAATAGTAAAGGTTTTAACTTATTTCACTATTAACTTATTTCACTTATTAAAAGTAAGGTAATACAAAATGAAGTTTCTTTAAAAATGCATAAAAGCATGTTTGCTTTAGAATGTGACATGATGAGTATCAATGGGCGGCTTACAGGGTTGCACAAAAAAGTTCAGATATGATGTAAGATAAAGTATCACAAAACGAATTTTTTCACTGTTTTTGAAGTTTTTATTTATTTATTTATAGTATTAAATTTTTAACACTGTACATGAAAAGTATATAATAATAATATTTAGTACACAATATACAAAGCTAAACAAAAGCAACTTATTTTATGCTTTCTCTTTAAAAATAAGGGTAAAAAGGCATTAATTGCATTTCTTCTTACATAAATAAAGGTAAAATATTTTGTATGTTGTCATCATGTAAATAAAATAAATTGAACGTTAAATGATAATACGAATGAATATAGTTAGAAAGTAATATAAATTCACCAGAGAAATGACGTCGAAAAATAAGTAAGTAAAAACTTTGAATAAACACTATAAAAGTCAAAAAACTTGAAAGAACTGTTTCGAGACGAAATAGATTAATCTTCTTTAAGGCTGTACATTAGTCAAATAGCTCCCTTTCTCCCTTCTCATATTATCCAATAGGATTTCATTGCTTCATTTTACAAAAATATCTAATTTAAAAATGAAGTTTTCAAATTCTGTACTTTGAATATTACTCTTTGAACAGGTCTCTTTTACCTTAGTGAGTAATTTTTCGAAAAATTTAATTTAAATATTTTATTTTAATAAGAAAATTATGGACTCTAAGTTTGGATCTCTAAGTAAAATATTTAAATTTATTTTTTCGAAAAATTACTCACTAAGCTAAAAGACGACCTGTTCAAAGAATAATATTATAAAAACAGAATTCAAAAAAGTTCATTTTTGAAGGAGATATTTTCTATAAAACGAAGCAACGAAAATCCCATTGGATAACATGGGAAGAGAGAAGGGGATCTATCTGACTGATGTACAGCCTTAAGAGAACAAATTAGGAACGAGTGTGGCAACGCGTGATGAAGGGTCATGTTTTATTTCGATTCGAAACAACTGTTGCAAGTTTTTTGCATACTATGGTGTTTATTAAAAGCTTTTAACCTATTACAGTGGGAAAGAATCCATAACTTATGCTTGGGAACTGCATAACTTGTCTTTCTTCTTAAATTTATAAACATGCTATTTATGTTTTTCAAATCCTTAATATGTAGCTCATCCTAAAGAGAAAAAATATATATTCTTTAACTGATATACATGTCAAATTCAACGCGAATTCATGTATTTCTTATTTTATTTTTATTATTTTTATTTTTTTATTTATCTTGTCTTTTATTTATTTATTTTGTAATTTAAAATATATATAATACATGATACAACATTCTTAGAAGTCTATGTTTTTGAGAATAATACATGTAATTTTTTTTTTTTTCTAATTAAATTACATGAATATAAAATCGCTGAGAATATCTTGAAATTCGAAATTTGTCTTAATTCAATCTCTTTTATCGAAAGAAGTACGAAGAAAACTTTAAATTAGAAATAATTCTCTTTTTGAAATTTATTTAGGTGATAAGAATTTTAAAACTTTACTTTTCAACTGATACTAATCAAAATAGACATCGATAATCATCGATTTTGTTAAAAAATATATTGATAAAAATACTCTTTTATCTATACATATAGGGGGATTATAATTAAAGTTACGATTCCAAAACGCTATAATTTTAAAACTACCCATCAGAGCGCTTTGATATATTACCAGAGCAATCATGAGGCGATGAAATTTTGTTTGGCAAAAGAAAAAAAAAAAAAAAAGTTCCAACATGTTCCTATAGATGGCGTTGTCAGTGTAATGTCAGAGGAAACGCCTAAATGGACTCATTAAACACAGGAATGTTGTTAGCAACACAATGGAATAGCAGGAAACAATAGACGTCAAGGGTTTACTACAATTTGTTTTAGCAAAAAGACAAGAATACGTGCTTACAGCAGAAAAAGTCATAGTGAAAAGAGAAAAAGAGGAGCTTCATGAAACAAATACTTTACGGATAATTAACGGCACATTTTGCAACTCTTATTTTTTTTTTTTTTTTTTTTTTTCTTTGTAAAATAAAATTTTATTCCCTCACTATTGCCCTGGTAAAATATCAAATCGCTCAGATGGGTAGTTTTAAAATTATAGCGTTTTGAAATCGTTTTTTTTTTTTTTTTTTTTACTTAACTCATATAAAAATACGTAATCATTTGTAATATGAACATATTACGTCGAAGGGTTAAAATATCTTGTTTTCGTTGCTAGTTTTAATTTTATGCAAAATAACTTAATAATAAAAAATTCAAAATTTACTGTTATTCCTCAGTTTAGACCAAACCAAACATGAATAATATGAACATAGTTTATTTTTTAATTAATTATAATTAATTACTATTATTTAATACTTTTTCTTTTAATCTAAAACTGTTCTCTTTTGAAATAAACTTAAAATTCAAGCCCAACAGTGTTATTCTATGTTTAACGAAAAAAAAAATTAATCCCCCCCCCCAAAAAAAAAAAAATAAATAAATAAATAAATATTAATAATAATAATAATAAGGGGGGGGGGTTAAAATCTTGAAAGAAATACAGCATTCTATTAAAGACAGCATTCTATTTTCAAAATTTAAGGAGTTCTAGAAAATGAATAAGAATTTACAAAACCAATGAAGAACTGTCATATATCACTACTATATTATAAGTAGAGAGGCAAGTATTAAACATGATTAGCACTCCCATACTTCATTACTACGTAAAGGAATAACGCCTAGCGCACTGTTTTGACAATGCCTGTAAAACGTGTTTTACGGCATAGATTCCCTTATGGCTGAGAAACTGAGAATTCTTAGTCGGTAATATTCCATTCGCTTGCACTTTTCCCACTTTCCACAAGAATACTTTTTTCTTGAAACATAGCATTGAAATCTCAAAGATATTTTAAATCATTTTCTATAAAGCTATTTGTTTTCGTTAATAAACATGAAACACTGTAAAAAAAAAAAAAAAAAAGTCCTGTTTGCTACCCGAAATTTTCTGTAAGAACAGGAAATATTCGTAAGCTGCAGAAAAAATGCGTTCACAGAAATTTTACGAACAATACAGAAAATATTAGTAAGTAGGTGTTTTGTTAATGTATCGAGTGACTTGGTGCTTCTTATTAAATTTTTCCTTCTGTAAAACAGAAATATATATATATATATATATGTACTCAACAGATAAAAGTTGTTTCAGTATTGCAGATTATAACTCTGTACAGAAAACGTGTGTTCTTTGACAGATTGAGAATAATTTCACACTAAATTTTTGTATACAGAAATTTTCTGTAGGAAAATTACAGATATTTTCTACTTTGCTTGCAGCATTTTTTACAGCGGATTTGTCGAACTCAACATTATGACAGAAAAAATATATAGTCAAAGTCTGGTCAAAGTTCAATCTTCTATAAATGTTTCAAATGTTTTGATTTTAATGACGTTAGTTATTGTTATAGTCAAGTAACAATCTAGGCAAAAATTGGAACCCTCTCGTTGACCCAGTCACAAAAGTCAACATTATAAAAAGGGGCCCCTTCACAAAATTGAAATGCATAGAATTTAAAAAAAAAACAAACAAAAAAAAAAAAAAAATACAGCAGAATGTGTTGGTAAAAATGGTTGCAACTAATGCAGGCTGTTAAATAGAGCAATTTATAGCATAAATATCTGTAAAGAGACACTCTTTTACAGATGTTCCTGCTGTAAATTATTCTATTTAATAACGGAATATGCTGGCATCTGTTTTTGCCAACACATTCTGCTGTAAAATGTAGCGTAATTTTTAATAGTAGAAAACGGTTTATTTTTAATCAATGCCTATATCTTATTCAAAGAAACTCTATAAATTTGATATTAAATATTATATAGAATGACTGTTAAAGTGAAACGTTTTACACGATTTCTTTCTTTCTTTCTTTTTCTTTTCTTTTCTTTCTTTTTTATTTTACAAAAAACGACTAAAACTTTCACAAAAATATTTCATTTTTCACAAAAGTAAATAAGAATGGGCCCCGAAAAATGAAAAACTGGAACGACCCCTGATAACATTTTACGTTAAAGGCTCTCTTCACTCACCGCCACAGGAAGCAGAAACTAATGTTATTCTATGGAGAAATTTTCTTTACAAATAACTTATTAACTAATACATATTTTAAAATTCTGTTTTCACATTCAGAAAATTCACAACTGTTAAATTGATGGACCTTTTTCAAAAACGTATTTTTTTTTTTTTTTTTTTTTTTTTAACTTTTATTATTTTATTTTGAAGCTGCAAAATACGAATTTTCAATATGTGAAATATTTTCATTTTGCAATTTCAAAATAAAATATTAAAAATTAAAAAAAATACATTTTTAGAAAAGGTCCTTCAGTTTAACAGTTGTGAATTTTCTGAATGTGAAAACGGAATTTAAAAATATGTATTAGTTAATAAGTTATTTGTAAAGAAAATTTCCCCATAGAATAACATTGGCTCGGGCTTCCGGCGACGGTAAGTGAAGAGGGCCGTTAAGAATTATCGTAGGTGTTGCCCTTTTTCATAAGAAAAAAGGTATTTATTTATTTATTTGTTGGACATTTCAGCATATTTCATTGCATTATTATTATTGTTGTTGTTATTATTATTATTATTATTATTTTCAGGCCTAATGGTAAAATATATTACAAAATAAATTGTATTTTTTTTTTTTTTAATTTTTCAGCCAAGTAAAAAAGGAAAAAGAAAAAAAAAAGTTATTTGCAAAATTTAAATGTTCTATGTATTGCTCTCATCCCAAACAAACAGTGTAGTTTGTTAATTTGGTGCAAATTAAATTCAATGCATGACTTCATGTTTGTTAAAATTTTCCATAATTTAAAATTTATATACATTTAAAAACATATCTGAAATTCTATATTTTCAAGAAATGTGTATACATATATTTAATTACGAAATTAAACTGAAATAATTTTGGTCATGTTTAAATGCAAATTAGGAATTAAGTTAATCTTTTCCTTTTATTTTTTCCTTTATCTTTCCTTTATCTTTATTCTTTTCTTTTCTTTTCTTTTTTTTTTTTTTTTTTATCTTTTCTTTTAAAGATTAAATTATGAACGAATTTAATCTTAAAAAAAAAAGAAAAAAAAAACTTTTGAATTAGAAAACTGTTTAAACAATGAGAACTGAAATTCTCACGTTTTAAATAATAATGATAAAATACAAAAATAGGTAATGATAATATTCCATGTTATTAAAAATGAATCAAATACACTGTTAAAAAAATGCAACTTTACTGCCAGAAATTCTCTGTAATTTTAGAAAATTCGTAAATTACGGAAAAATTACGTTGACAAAACGTTTTTTTTTTTTTTTTTTTTTTTTTTTTTTGTAATTACAGAGAATTTCTGGCAGCAAAGTTGCATTTTTTTAGCAGTGATAATATACTACACTTGCTGAAATTAACTATTAATATTAATCTAAAGTAATAATTAATTGTAATCCAAATTTTCCGCATTGACTTTATTATTTCTCTTTCTCTTTCTCTTTTCTTTTTTGTCTTCTTCTTCTTCTTTTTTTTTTTCTGTTTAAGGAAGGGTGGTGGGTGTAATTGCTTAAGAATATTAGTAATTGTTACAAATTTCATTAAAAGAATTCATGGGCTGTAAAAAATATTTATTAACATGCATTTTGAAAAATAAATATTAATGCGATTTGTAGAGCGTTGATATATTTTTCAATTTCACTCCCACATGCTTCGTAAAAAAAAAAAAAAAAAAAATTGATTAAATACTACACTTTTTTTTCATAAATGTTGAATTTTCACACTATGTTTTGCATTATACACATTCACTCGTTTACAAAGTTTTTCTGTTCTCATTACAAATGGATTTCAAATGTAATTACACGGTTAGACTAAAAATAATACGCTCTCGTAAATTTTATCACGCATTGATGCATGATTTATAAACTGCAATTTCAATCAAATGTAAACTACATTTTTTTTTTTTTTTTTTTTTTTTTTTTTAAGAATAACACTGAATTAACCTTTTCATTCCCCATGATGACAATTGGAATCATGGGTGATAGGGCAAAATGGACGTCATATTCGGATTCAGGAGGTCATCTTACTTAAGAATGTGTCAAAATGGTGTTGGGGGCTATTTTCATGCCGAGCTGTGTAATCAGGAACGAAGGGGGGGGGGGGGGTTGTTGGAAAACTTCGATAAAGAATAGATAGTTTTCTGTTTTTGAGAATAAATTACTAAGTTTTAAAAATAAGATCCCTTTTGGAAGCCAAAAACTGAATAAATTTATTTATTGCATAATCAATTAAAAACTATCACACCTGTATCATAAATATTATTAGACAGAAAATAAAGAAGATATAAAAAAAATATGCTTCAAAAGAAATGCAGTACATAAAGTCTTATCTACATTATACAAACGAAACTTTAATAAATCAATAAGTGAACGAGAAATAATAAAATTAACAATGAAATACAAATAAATAAAAATAACTATACGAAACTTAGGTCTTTATAAACTAATAAAGGGAAAATATATACAAAATTAAAGAATTAAAAAATGAGAAATTACCCAACGCATCTCTTACTCAAATGAAACTTCGAAACAGCGAAAAAACAGAGACAATAAAATGTGCATGAAGAAATTAAAGCTAATAATTTAATAAAAATAATCGCATCTATATTTTATTTCATATATAAATAATCGATTTAATATATTTCATTCAAATAACTTAATAATTTACAATAATTTAATTTAAATTCTCCCTCCAAAGCCTCAGAATCGGTAAAAGAAGGATAGGATAAAAAATATGTTTAAAGCAGATAATACAAACCCTCGCCGGAAGTCGAAGTCAATGTTAATTTATGGAAATTTTGCCCCATTATAACTCATTAACTGATACATATTTTTAAATTCCGCTTTTACATTCAGAAAATTTAAAACAATTAAACGTGTTACCGATTTCTAAATATTGAATTTTTAAATTTTTTAGTATTTTATTCTGAAGCTGTAAAATGCGAATTTTCACAATGTGATATTTCGCATTTTTAAGTTTAAAAATAAAATATAAAAAATTAAAAAAAATCAATTTTTAGAAAGCGATAGAAAGTTTAACAGTTGTGGAATTTCTGTGAGTAAAAATGGAATTTAAAAACATGTATTAGTTAATGAGTTATAACGGGGCGAAATTCTCCATACGCATTAATATTGGCTTTTGGTTTCGGAGATAATAAGTAGAGAGCTCCTTTAATAAAGAAAAACAAATTAAATCAAATAATAATAATAAACGTATGTATATGTAAAGAAATAAACGACTGTCAGAAAAACTTCATAAAGACAATTTATTAACAATTAATTAAAAATAAAAAAGCTAATAAAAGAAACATACATATGCATATATACTTTTTTATTAACTTACGTCTCTGAAAAAAATTAAAGAATATCTGAATATCTTGCCGATGAAAACATACAGTAAATATTTCCCCATACTTGTAGAATCCCCCAAAATATCCTGATTCCAAAACAAATTCTTTCCTTCCCCCAAATACAACTGGAAAAAAGTAAGCCAACATCCCTACTGGTCAAGAATCAGTCGGCCTACTTGACTTACGGGAAGCTCTTCGCCATCCTCTAGCATCAATTTCTCTCTACCAGATTCCGATCTTCCCGCACGGTTCGAGAAGTTAGTTCGTGCGGGAACACTAGGCGAATTTATCGGTGAAAGAAAAGCGGATCGTTATTGATTGGGATACGGGAAAGAAAAGTACAAGAATCGGTGATGCTGATATGATGAAAATGAAAAATGAGGAAAAAATTATCACTTCCATCAATTTTTCTTAATGATGTTTCGATTTCTTTCCAAGTAGACTTTTCAAACAATGTTCTGTTGTTGGGATAATCTTAAAGTTTTAATGAAAGTAAAACAGCTTAACTTTAAACCGTCGTTTGTAATACAATACACACATTATTAAACAAGTGTATTGTAATTAAAAAAAAAAAAAAAAAGTTTTAGTAATAATCTGAAGGTATAATTATTTTAAAAACTTTTCTTAAGGTTCATTTATATATATATATATATACATACATACATATAAAGTGAAGATGTTTAGAACTTATAAAATTTAGCAATTAATAGATACTACATGATTAATACCAACAACATTCAAATAAAAGTGATTTTAATTCAATTTAAATGCTATTTTCTATGATTTTCATTTACAGTATATTAATAAATAGATAAATTCATTTTAAATTTCTTACGCTAATGTTTATAAATAGAACCATAACACCAAGGCCATATAGGGTGGGATTTTTATCATGTAATATTCAGGAAAGTTATCAAATGGAAACTAAGAATTTTATAAAATTATGCAAAAAAGATAACAGAACATGAGAACTGGAATTATATATATATATATATATATATATATGAAACCTGAAAGTAATATAAAACAGTATTTATCAAACATTATTGGCACCAGTTTAGGTCAAAGTCCATCTAAAATACCAATTTTTGTTAAATTTTGTTCATTGGTTCGTGAGATACAGCGTCCACAAAATTTATGATACACACACACACTAACAGACAGACATTTTCCAAAAATAATCAAATTGTGCAAAAAAAATATTCAAAATAACTCCCCCCCCCCGGTTTTTTTAATATTTTAGAATAAAATTTAATGGGGGAAATTAGCATATTAGAAACTTTTTAATATAGTTTTATTGTTTTTTTAGAACCAGCTATAAACCTTGATAGATTATAATTTATATTTTAAATTTTGGGTTAAATATTTTCTTCTGATATATGGTCATTTAAGATTGTCCTGAAATAATATACTGTAAAAATTTTAACAGTATATTATTTCAGAGCATATACAGTAGCTCATTAAATATAAATAAATATATGAATAAAAGTTAGTTCTAGTTAAAATGTTCAAATAAAGAACTTTATAGGTTACAATGGAAAAGGTTTTTAAATATTCATTTCAAAAAATTTAGGTATTTGAATAAGAATTTATTTAAATAAGAAATATTTAAAATAAACGAAAAATCCCCACCTCCACCTCCGCTTTTCTTACGTATTGTAGATTTATTGTTTTTTTTAGTACCAGCAGCTAAACTTTGATTGATTGTAAGTTATATAATAAATCTTGGATTAAATATTTTCTTCAGATATATGTGCATTTAAAATTTCAATACTTTTTTCCCCAATATCTTATTTTACAAGTTCTTAGTTCAGATTTCATAAATACCATTCAGTATATCAAAGAAATACTCGACTCTTTTTTACTGATAGTTTTATTACTTTCTTCTATATAAATAACTCTCATAACTTCTATATAAATAACTCTCATATACAAGAAGAAAATACTAGATTTATGAAAATTTTCGACTCGGATGAATTTATACGATTTAATCGTTTTTAGAAAATGTCTATTTTTCTGTGTGTTATAGTTTGTACGTATCATAAATTTTGTGGACGCTGTATCTACGAGCCAGTGAACGAAATTTAATGAAACGTGGTATCTAGTTGGACCTTGACCTAAACTGGTGCTGATTACATTTGAGGACCAACCGCTCAATAAGTAGCCCCTGTCATACTACTTTTTTTTTTTTTTTTTAACATGGATTCTGACATAGGACAAAATTTAGTATAAATGCACATAATGAGAGTTATTTTTAACGCGTGACTGAAAATTAATATGAATTATTGATAATAGTAACAGAAAATTAGGAAAAAAGTGTGTGCATGTACTTGCATCTACCCCCCCCCCCTTTCCTCCCTCCCGACATGGGGAGAAGGGTGTAAAATTTCAATATGAAAGTCTTTTGAAAGAATTCATCAAATTTTTTTTAAATGAATGGTTGAACCATCGGTAATAATTTAAAACAATGTTGTCGATTTTTTTTTTTTTTCGTTTTTAACGAAATAAAAAAAATATAAATAAATAAATTAAATTAAATTAAATAAATCTCATTTTTTCTTATGTTGACACAAAATTGACTTTCTTTTGGCATTTAGTGTTGTAATTCTTTAAGATAAAAATCATCTACATTCTACATGGAAAATAATTTTAATAAATAATAATTTAATAAATATATTCTACTGCGTGAATTTGTACAAGAATATGTAGAAAAAAGTCTTGGGATGACTACAATGCACTAGTTTTTTATATAAATTCAAACAATGATTTAAAAAGGGAAAAAGAAACAAAGAAAAGAAAAATAAATAAATTTAAAAAAAAGAAAAGAAAAGAAAGAAACAAAGAAAACTGCAAGAAAATTTTCTTTTAAAAGCTGAATAACTGATATGCATGGAGAAAGAGAGAGAGAGAGGGGAAAAAAAGTATTTTATAATTAATAAAACTGCTCTTTTTTTTCTAGCAAAAAAAAAAAAAAAAAACTAACGTCTCATTATTATTATTATTTCTTTTTAACAATATTTTGCAAATAATAAGCGTAGAAATAGATTCTTGTGAGTTTATATTCTAATTCTAAAAGATTGTGCGTGCACATATGCTTACTTTACAGTATAAAATTATTTTGAATTCGAAATTAATATTGTTATTTAAACCTACCTGAAAACTTTTCAACTTTTCTGTGTTCTAACCATTTTATAATATAACACGCCTTTATTATTATTATTATTATTTAATAGTAGTATACACCTTTTTTTTTTTTTTTTTAGAAAAAGACCGAAAATAAGTCACATATATTGTCTTTTTTTTTTTTTTTTTTCTTATTTAAAAAAGATATAAGGATATTTTTATATTATCAAACAAAAGAAAAAATTTTTATACGGAAAATAAAAATTCGAACGTCAACTTTTGAAGTTAAGATGCTACAAAAAGTTTAAAATTACAGCCGCATGTCTTTTTCAATGTATATAAAAATTTCACGAAAAAGAAAAAAGTTCAACCTTAAAAAAATTTAAAGTACCTCAAATACGCACGCAGCTTTTTTTTTTTTTTTAAGTCTACATTTTTTTTTTAATCTACAAGTTTTTCAGGTGGTTATTTTTTATATGAATAAAAAATTATGAAAGATTTGAACGTAAAAACCCGCAGTTGTAAGTTCATTTCATAGTTATTTACTGAAAAAGTAAAAAAAAAAAAAAAAAAAAAGGAAAGGAAAGGGGGGAAAAAAATCTAAAATTCTAGTCTTTTATCTTTGCGAACTTCTAAATTAGATATTAAAAAAGAAAAAAAAAAAAAAAAAAAAATGAAAATTTAATATTCAAATTTGCCACAACGTTATATAAAAAAAAAATTGTTAAGTTTTTAAGTGAATTTATATATTTGAAAATAAATGTATTATATTAATTATGTTTTTATTATTATTATTATAATCATTATTATTGATTTGCACTTTTTAATAATGCATCTATAAATTTAAGTTTTTCCTATATGAGAATTTAATTAGGTTTTAGAAGGTTTTCTAAAAATGAATTATTACTACATATAAAGTATCACCATAAAGAACACAACTTTTGAGAGAATAATAACACAAAAAATAATTTGTATATTATTACAACATATTTCTTATGATACACTATTTTCATATGCCAAGAAATAAGATGTGGAAAAATTTATAAACAAAATCTTAAAATACTGCAATATATATATATATGTTGCAAATATTGCTTTTTTTCTTATTCCAATTTACAATATTTATTTCGATTTTTCTTTAATTCTTCTTTGATTTGATATGGGTAGTCTTAGCTTGTGATCCAAGGAATTGTTTTAATACTGAAGTTGAGTCATCTTTAAATTTCATAAAATTTTTTTTGCACTGATTATATTAATGTATTTCTATATATATATATATATATATATATATATATTCATACTTCCATACCGTATTTACTTTTTATTAAAGTCGTAATACTGGGTGTTCCATAAATCTGTATAGACATTTCAAACATTTATAAACATTGAAGGAATTGATAGAATTGAATGCGGTTTGCAAAAAAAAATATTCTCGTGAAGGAGAATTCTTCTTCTTCTTCCTTTTTTTTTAATTTTATTTATTTATTTATTATTATTATTATTATTATTGTTTTATTTATTTATTGGTAAAGAAAAAAATAATAGTTAAAATTTTCGTCGATAGAGGGCGCGATACGTGAGCAAATCCCACATTTTAATTTTTCCACAAAATTATATTTATTTGCTTGTAAATCTTTACAGATATATAAATCCTGCTCTAAGTGTTCGCCATCACCACAAATTACAGTTTGCAAACGAGTTACAATACCACTAACTGCAGCTTCAGTCGGCGGTTCATACCAGAGGGGAAACATCTTCACCAAAGTCCCTTTATCCACCAAATCAACACCGCAATTAAAACTTCATGTATGTGTAAGTAGGAGGCAAAATGATAAATAAGCTATGCTAATCATAAAACCGTGTAATTTATAGGACTCTGATTAACATGCATTTCGCTAGGCATCCATACAGCACCCTCTGTCGACGAAATTTAACTTTTTTTTTCCCTTTATAAAAAAAAAAAAAAAAAAAAAAATCCCCCTCCACGAGAATAACCTTTTCACAAACCGTGTTCAATTTTACCAATTCCTTCAATTTTTATGAATTTTTAGAATCCCTGCACATTTATGGGACACCCTGTATTTACAGACGTTTTAAAAAATAACTCAAAAACAAATAAATTAATAAAATGAAAATTTCAGCATATATATTAGCACAGTAAAAATATACAAATTAGTACGATTTTAGAATATATATCTGCACCCCAGAGGTAAAGGACATAATGTCCCTTTTGTGAAAAGATATCTCTTTGTTGATGTGCTACAATGAAAAATGGATATGGTTTTATTTTCCACTATCTTATCGTCTTTATAGTAACTGGACATTAGTGCTTAATGCTTCTATATAAATAAAAAAAGACGTGAAGAAATCATAAAGGGTGAAATCATTAAAGGCGTGGTGCTAACTCCTATCACAAAATGGTCATGGTGTCCTTTACCCCCGGGGTGCAGATATCAAACATAAAACAGAATATTTTATTACTTAATCATAAGCAGTCATACCGTTTATCACAAATAACTTTGTTTCTTTTGCCTTCGATGTATGGTGTTTTAAATTATAACAAATATTGTTATGATATTCGTTAGTTAACATCAATTTACTATTAAATATCCTTTCTAAAATGGTATTTGCTATATTTAAAATCATCACAGAGCACTTTAAAAATGTCATATTGTACTGGTAAAATAGCACGGTGCTTGCAAGAAACGGAATAGCATGCCCACAAAATAAATATAGCGTTGCGCTACACTGGATAATATTTTCAGATGTCTCGGAGTATATTTCTAAATTATGACAGCTGGAGCTGTTCATAAACAGTACAAGCCATACGTCCGAAAAGTGATTATTAAAGCTGTTCGCAAATCTAAATTGTTTACAAAATGCATAACATTGACATAAATTTCGATCAAATGGAGTTCTACATTTTCTATTAGGGAAAAAAAAAAAAAAAAAAAAAAAACAGAAATTTGTGCTAATTTTGGTATTTAGAACTGATTTTCGATTTATGTGGTTTAGTTTCTGATGCTCTTTTAAACGCATTTCTTTTTAATTTCCTTTTTTTATTATTATTCAGTTCCATGTGAGCTCCACCATTGGCCAAACGGTACTGTGCTCAAAGTTGGTAAATGAGAAGTGCCGAGATTCTCTTCGAAACTCACATAAACACGGCTAGGTCTCCTTAGAAAGACCCCTCTCAGATCATATCCCATCTATAGGCTTAGGACCCTAGAGTAGTCAATCGGCCTTAAGCCAACCAACCCCAATCATTGCATGTAAATTTAAAACTATTCTAATTTACTTTAAAATTAAATTAAATTAAATTAAATTTTAAATTTTTCTACACTGTAAAAAAATGCATGTTACTTTTCACCGAAAATCGGATTAAATTTGCTAAGTATAAAAGTTAGTGCACAATTTTTACTATATTATAGTGTTTTTTTATCTGGTGTTCCTACTAAAATTTAATAAAATTGTGCACTATTCTTAGTAGCCGGTAAATTGATACTGAGATTTTGCAAATAACTCGATTTTTTTTACATTGATATAAAGTCAAAAAAGCGTATTTTAGAAAAGATATTTTTCTTGTCAAAGGTTTGGGTTTGGGGTTGGGTGTCGCTCCACAGTCATTTTTTGCACCTTAAGGCACATTAAACCAGGCTTACGGCTTAAAGTGGATTTCGATCCATTACGAACATTCATGCCTGGGATTCCAACTCGGCATCTGGCAAAGTAGGGTTTTTGCTGAATTTGATTTAATCCCTGATGGTGATCTCCCATTACCATAAGGAATAGTCTGTTTTAACGTGATGTAATAGAGAAAAAGCAAAAAAGTCATTAGGTTCCCAAGTATAATACAGTAGAACCCCGCTGGTCCAAACCCCGGTAATCCGAAATTCCGGTAAATCCGAACCGATTTTATTTTCGAAAATTATAATTGAAAAGATGCCTTGAAAGATTTAAATGCTGTATTAAAAACAAAAAGTACTTTTTTCAGTATGCATAGCATAATTCTGTACACATTGAAGAAACTAATGCAATAATTCGAGCATGATATTTACGTTTAATAAAAATACATTATATTAACACATCACATACACATTTGAATGAATTTTTTACTTGGTTAGCCATAAGATAAGATCACTATATACAGAAGCACATCTATTATTCTAATGAAAAGGGGAGACATATTCTCTTTCTATTGCTTTTGAATAAAATAGTTTAAGAGATAGTAATACAGAGTACTAAATCCTACATTTGTAGCACATACCTTTATCTTTTCTGTTTCTATCGAAATTCCGGATAATCCAAATTTTTCATAATCCAAACAAGTTCTGGTCACAATTAGTTTGGATTATTGGGGTTCTACTGTATTAACCCGTTAGTAGTCGCTAGTTGGTCGATTTGCCGCCCATACTTCAGTTTTTCCAGATTTTTTTATTCAATAGCCACCAAAAATTTTTAGAAGTGGCATTTGATATACAAAAAATGCGAATAAAATTGATTTAACGTCGATCACATCACTTCTTAAAATTATTGGTGACAGTTAAATAAAAAGTTCGAAATCTGTAATAGGTGGCGCTGTCGATAGCGACTACTAACGGGTTAACCGCTGCAAATTTCATTCACCTTAGTCTAAAGATATTTTCGTTAGAGCATCCGAAATTATCTCGCCAATGAGTACTGTAAAAGTCAATTAAGTTATGCATAAAATTAATTTATGGATTTTATTTATTTTGCTTTGAGAGTTTTACGCCATCTGCCAACTATAGACTGCATTATAAAGCCTGAAAAATGATATCTTTTACCACGGGAAAAACTCTTACAAAAAATGAGAAAAAGAAAAGAGAAAAGAATGAAAAACAAACAAGTAAGTATGGGATCCTGAATAGACTGGATTCGGTAGATTGCTAACCGTATGCCAAAGGTGACCATCGCATGACTTCGATTCATTTTTCATCATTCGTCAAAGTCACTGTCGTCTGCGTCTCTAACCGGAAGCTCCATGGAGAAAATAAAAAGAGTGAGAGTAGCGTGTAATCAAGTTGAAAAATCTCACAGTAGTCTTGGATTTTACTATAACTCAGGTCGAATTGGATTGGAATACACCTTGTACTGAAAGTTCGGGATTAATTCGCCTGAATTCTTAAAGGGTTACATAGAATAAAGTCTTAGTTCCGGATGACTACAACTGTATTTCTGATTATGATATCATCTGCTCATATGAAACTAAACCAGACAAATTATGTTATTTATCAATACGCATAACAATAAGCAATATTTGTTTAAAAAAAGAGCATGTTTGCTTTCGATGATTAAGTACATGTCGATTAAACGTGCTTTTTCTCTAAAAGATTAAACGACTGATAAGTACAGTTGGGTATTATTAAATTGATACAGGAATACTAATAAGTACTTATGAGATTATGCAAATTTGCTTTTTTCAAATATAAATATTATAATAACAATAAATAAAGGTAATAAATATTATATTTAAACATAAGTGAATTAATTATCAAGGTGATTTTTTTCCCTTTATGTAAAAGAGTATAAATTAACATATTTTAAAATTTAATTTTAATATTTTAAAAAGCACATGTAGAGACTTATTAAGATGTTAGGATTTAGTAATATTTACTAAATTAAATTACTTAAATTTTATTACTAAATTTATTACTAAATTAAATTACTAAATTACTTTACTTATTAATATTACTTAAAATATGCTTCCAGAATATTTTAAGAAACTACATGTACATACCTATTAACTTTAACAGATTTAGGATAGCTCCAAAATAATTGTCTTTTTGCTTAATAAAACATAATTTTTGTATTTAATTTTAAAAGACTATGTAAAAGTATTTTTAGAACAATTATAAGAATACAGGGGAGCAGGGGATTGTCAATATTTGTGTATATATTTGTGACACAGAATTCATTTTTTCTTTATTTTTCTTTCTTTCTCTCTCTCTGTCTCGCTTTTTCTTTCTTTTTTTTTTTTCTTTTTTTTTTTGTTGTTATCAAAATAATGTAATTTATTCATTCTTACGATGTTAACAGTTTAGGTTGTCAATCCATAAGGAAGTTTTTGAAACTGTAATATTTAAAAAATCTGGAGTGACTCCTCCACTCGACTTTCCGAACATTGTGTGTAATTAACGGTTTTGTAGATAAAGTAAAGTAAGAGGAGTTGTTAATAAACAAAAGAGAGAAAATTATAATAGAGTGAGTATTTTTTCTCCAAATAGTACACGATGTTTAATTTAACGCTATTGAACTTTGAGCCCATAGATCATAATGATAAAGAATTTTTCGTTGTGTCCCTGTAAAAACCTATAAGGGCTCGATTCACCAAAATGCTTATAGTTAGTGCAATAGCCGCGCAATACATCGGAATTTTTAAAATTCATCAACATTCTATTCTATTACAATTGCAGAGATTCAATACCGGTTAATGGCTGATGCCAAAAAATATTTTCGGCATCAAAAATCTTTGCATGATAACATGGGGATGATAGATCTATATAAATTACTATCATAGATATAGTAATTTATATAGATCTATCATCCCATTGTTATCATGCAAAACTTTTTGAAGACGA